>JAREIK010001412.1:231369-260322 GCA_029783825.1 Sapria himalayana
ATTAATGGAAGAGCTGGAGGCCACAATCTCACATATCTATAGGGAGGTTACTGCATTAGCAGACAAGTTGGCAAAAGAGGGTAACATAGGGGAACACAAGAATCTAATGGAATGATATTCCCAATAAATTCGTTGGAAATAGCTAAGCTGGATAAAATGGCTATTCCATATTTAGGATTTGTAGGAACTTGGAGCAATTGGGCACAAGTCTAAGGGGATAACAGAATATATATATTGTTGGTTATTTGTCTCGAATCCTACAGGATACAGCTTATATATCAGAAAAAGACAGCAAAGGCAAGAGATAGACTGCCCGGGAAAGGAAATGATTGTGATGTGCTGTGTAGTTTGCTGTTTGTTATGATTTGCAGGTATTCATGGACAGTTTTTACGGATGAGGGAGGAAGCTGGAAAAGTTGTGAATTTTAAGTTATGTTAGTATATGTTTATAAAAATGTTAGTTTATGCTTATAAAAAGTCTGAAGCTTACTTTAAAATGGAGTACGAAGAAGGCTAGGGAAGGCAGCAGCATGGTAAGGTATAAGGAAAGAGGTAGGTGGTTTTTTGGTGTTTTGTTATATTTGGTGCAGGCTGTATGCTAGCAAGGAGATGGTTAAAGAGTTGCTGAAATGTGAGAAGGAAAATGATTAAAGAGCATGCAGACAAGCAATCAGAATAGAGGGGGAGGGAGCAGAAAATTGTATCTTATCTTTCCATAAAGTGTATATATTGTTTGGTTTTTTGTCTCTATCCTACAGGAATACAGCTTATATATCAGAAAAAAGACAGCAAAGGCAAGAGATAGACTGCCTGGAAAGGAAATGATTGTGATGTGCTGTAATAGTTTGCTGGTTTGTTATGATTTGCAGTCTATGTTTATAAAAAATGAATACAGCTTTATATCTGAAAAAAAGACAGCAAAGGCAAGAGATAGACTGCCGGGAAAGAAAATGTTTGTGATGTGTTGTAGTTTGCTGGTTTGTTATGATTTGCAGTCTGAAGCTTGCTTTAAAATGGAGTACGAAGAAGGCTAGGGAAAGGCAGCAGTATGGTAAGGTATAAGGTATAGGTAGCTGGTTTTTTGGTGTTTTATTTATATTTGGTGCAGGCTGTATGCTAGCAAGGAAAATCTTAAAGAGTTGCTGAAATGTGAGAAGGAAAAGGATTAAAGAGCATGCAGAACAAGCAATCAGAATAGGGGGGAGAAGAAGAACAGAAATTGTATCTTACCTCTTCAGAAAAACCAGAAAAATTAGCACCTAAAGGATTTGGGAAAAGAAGAAATGCCATAACAAAACAGCATTTAAAAGATTAAGAGATCATCTCTTATGTTTTCCATAAAGTGTACCTAGGATGGTAGAATTTAGAGATTTCTTTTTTGTAATTTTAAAGGGTGTAAGGGGGCAAAGGGTAGTTTTATAGCTTGTAAAAATGGTATTCCTCCGCCAAAAGAGAGGGTATAAGTTTTAATAAAATAAACCTTAAAAAAAAGAAAAAGATGAAAAAGATGAAAAATAAGAAAAAGAAGAAAAAGAATATAAGAAGAAAAAGAATATAAGAAGAATAATAAGAAAAAAAAATAATAAGAAGAAAAAGAATAAAAAGAATAAAAAAAAGAAAAATAAGAAGAAGAAGAAGAAGAAGAAGAAAAACTGGACTTCTTTTTCAAAAAAACGCTCTCAACTTCTAGAGAGAGAAATTCCCACTTTCTAGAGAGAGAAAATCGCCATTGTTGCTCAAATCTAGCTCTCTCAAGATCAAAAATGGAACAAAATGACTTATTATTACAAAATAAGTCTTTTGCCTCGATTACAAGAATGCCTGCGCCTCCCTCACAGCATTTTCGAAAAAAAAAACGGGAGTCCCGTGGTTTTATTTTCAGCCAGAGGAGATGAGGAACTTCATGGCAGCCTTACGAATACATGCTCATCGGGAAGTTTTCTCATGGAAGGCCTCGCCCAAATGAGATGCAACATTTTGTCTCCTCTCTCAAGCTCACGGGAAGAGTTAAACTATCTGATTATGATGCAAAAGATATATTTCTGCAGTGCTTTAATGTTGAAGATTATTATCGTTTGTGGAATAGAGGTTTGTGGCAAGTTAATGGCTTTCCTATGAGCGTGTTGAAATGGACGAAGAATTTCAGTCCTATGGAGGAGGCGCCTCTTGCCCCGGTTTGATTCTCTCTCTCGAAACTCCCATTACACTTGTTTAATAGCGCATATCTCTCTTTGTATTATCCTCTTGCTTGGGTAAGCATTAATAAGGGATGAGGCGACTGTAAACATGACAAGACCAAGCCAGGCCCGTGTTTGTGTCGAATGCAACATATCTTCTCCACTTCCTAACAAAATCTGGATAGGTACACGGGAAGATGAACAAAACGAGGGTTTTGGCAAACTATTATTCCCGAAAACATGCCCTCCTTTGTTTAATTTGCAGAAGAATTGGGCATGATATCTCTGAATGTAGGAAGAGTTCGGAACAAGTAAAAAAGAGAAATGGCAGGATTTAGAAGTAGAGAGGTAGATAAATGGATAAGGAGGGGAGGAGGAGAATCCGAAATATGGAGAGATAGAAGATTTAGTGAAGGAAAAAGAGGTGAGTGTGAGAGAAAAAAGATAATTATTTATCAGATATAGAGGAAGGCAGAAACAACTTAGAAACAGGCATAGAGGGAAAAAAGCTAGAAATAAGGAAGAGGATGGGAGGAAGTTAAAGTTAGAAAGGAAGAAAATTATAAAAAATAAACTTAGAAGAGTTCTAAAAGAAAAAATAGAGGATTATAGTTGTTAGATGAGGATCTCCTGGATTTTCCAGAAGAAGATCAGAAGTATTTAGTTGTCCTCCATTTGGTAGGTAGAAGCAATTGAAGAAAGTTATATAGTAGTACAAAGGATGACCTAGAAATGTATGAGGATGGAAGGGGAAAACTAACAAAGATCAATCGATGGAAGCTATAAAAAGAATGGCCATGCAAATTGGCATACAAGGGAAATACAAGGAAATAGCTCAATCAATTGCACCCAAGAGTTAAAGGAATATGAGGAAGCATCAAGATAAACATATGAAACTAAATGCACAACTAGATCACAAACTAAATTAAGGTTTTAATGGATAGTTTACCTATATTGGAATATTAGAGGGGTGGCAAACAACCCCTCGATAAATAGATTAAAACAATTGATAAAAATACATAAAATTTCATTGGTTGTAATTGCAGAACCTCTGATTCAACAGGAACAACTATCTAAATATAGTCGAATTTTAGGGTTTAATAACTCATTCTCTAACCTAAAGAGTAAACTCTAGATTATGTGGCATAATTATTTAGACATAGAAATATTAAAAGATACAGAACAAATAGTGCACTTTTAAATATCCGAAGACATAGTATCGTAGTATATGCTAAAATGATAAAAACTCTAGATTAATCTTATGGGAAGAAATGGAAAAAATTGCAGCAAATAATGTTCCCTGGCTGATAGGAGGAGACTTTAATGTTATAAGAAGTTCCTCGGAAAAGAAGGGGGGAAAAACTCCTAACACAACAGCGATGTCTCAATTTAATGAGGCGATTTCTAATTCTAACTTGTTAGAAATAGACTTCACAGGCTCAAATTACTCTTGGTGTAATAACTGGCAAAAAAGAGGAGCAATTTGGGCCAGGCTGGACAGGGTAATGTGCAATGCGAAGTGGGTAGCCTCACATGGCACTACCGGGCTTAGACATTTAAGCAGAACCTCTTCAGACCACTCTCCACTCCTCATATCACTTTATAACAATAAAAGAGGTACAGGAAGCTTTAAATTTCAAAACATGTGGGGAAAACACGTCGAGTTTGAAAAACTGGTAAGAGACTCTTGGTCGGATCCTACATCAGGGAAACCTATGAAAGTTCTAATGATGAAGCTATATAGATTAAAAAAACAGCTAAAATCATGGAATAAAAAAATTTTTGGAAATATAAACCTGCAAATAAAGCAAGCAGAGGAACAAGTGGAAAAACTAGAAAAAGAATATGATAATAAAAATGATAAAGAAATTAGGAAGGATTTAAACAAGGCTAAAGCTGAATTGAGTTTAAAATTACACATGAAGGAGATATATTGGAAACAACGAGCAAAAATTAAATGGTTAAAGGATGGGGATAAAAATACAAATTTTTTCCATAACATGAGCAAAATAAAAACATAGAAAAATAAAATTAAAGGATAAAAAGATATAGAAGGAAAATGGATAGAAGAAGACGAACAATTATGTGCCCTCTTTGAGGACTTCTTCAAATCTCACCTGTGTGGACACATGCCTCATGAAGGGAGCTCCTTATTACAAGAGATCGGGGCCTCCATTACGAAAGATCAAAATCAAATGATGGAAAGGATCCCAGAAGAAGAGGAGGTAAAAATTGCAGTCTTTAATCTTGACAAAGACAGTGCAGTGGGACCAGATGGCTGGAATAATTATTTTTTTCAGCTAAACTGGCCCATTATTAAAAATGATCTAGTTTCAGCGATTGTTAGTTTCTTTGCTGGGGCAGATATTCCTAAAGCTTGGGCAAACTCATTTATAGTTTTAATCCCTAAAAAAGAAGCTCCTCAGCTATGCGAGGATTTTAGACCAATAAGCTTATGTAATGCGATTTATAAGATTTTAGCTAAAATAATTCAAAATAGATTAAGTAATATCTTGCCACTAATAATATCACCAGAGAAAACCAGATTTGTTAAAAATAGACTAATGATAGAAAATATTAGATTAGCCTCAAAAATGATGAAAGAAATTGCAATTAAAACTAGAGGCAATAATCTAGTTATCAAGTTGGATTTGTCTAAAGCATTTGATAGAGTTGAATGGGATACACTCTGTTACATTTTAAGAAAATATGGTTTTTCTGAATTAAGCATTGACATAATATACAGATGCATTTCAAGTCCTTGGGTTAGAATTATTATAAATGGCAATATAGGTGAAGAATTCAAACCTATAAAAGCCTAAGACAGGGGGATCCATTATCCCCCTTATTATTTGATATATACCTAGATCTGCTTATACTTAATCTAAACAAAAGAATGTCGAAAGGCAATATATTACCTTTTAGACAACCATATAATACCCCAAGAATAGGTTGTTTGGCTTATGCTGATGATCTAATAATTTTTACAAATGCACATAAAAGATCTGTAATAAATCTGATAGAATTATTACAATTATTTGAATTAGAAACAGGCTACGTTGTAAAGAAAAAGAAGTGCCAGTTCATGCTAGCCAAAAAGACTTCAGAGAAAGTGATAAATACGATTAAAAATATAACTGGATTTACACATAATAAGGGAGCTTTAACATATTTAGGCTGTCCAATATATGAAGGTAGATTAAGAGAGAAATATTTAATACCATTACAAGATAAAATCAGGAGAAAAATAGCAGGATGGAAAGAAAATCTTTTAGGATTCGGAGGACGGATTACATTGATCTCTCATGTGTTACAAAGCACGTTAGTGCATATCTTATCTGTAATACATCCCCCGAATAAATTTTTGAACAAATTTGAATCAGAAATGTCAAATTTTTTATGGGGTAAAAAAGATGGGAAGCAAAAAATTCACAGTAAAAACTGGAGGGATATATGCTACCCAAAAGCAGAAGAAGGCTTAGGAATAATTACTTTACAAGATATGGCCACCGCCTGGGATTGCAAAGGATGGTGGATGCTGATCGAGAATGATAACCTTTGGGCAAAATATATGCAGGCCAAATATTTAGAACAAAACAAACAGAGGCTTAAACAGGCATCAAATGATTGGAAAGCTCTGGAGAAACAAAAAGATATAGTAGAATCACACTCAATATTAAAAAAGAGTGGTTTGAAATGGACTCTCACACCTCAAGGTAATTTCACACTAAAATAGGTTAAGGAGTTTATTAGAAGGAAAAAACCTACTCAACCCATATTTAAATGGGTCTAGAAAGCAGGTATTCCACAAAAAATGTATTCGCTAGCATGGAAAGCAATAGTAAATGAATTACCTGTGGATACTAATGTGCAAAGAAAGGGCATAAAAATAGTATCCAGATGTGAGTGTTGTTTTGCTGAAGTAAAATCAATAGATCATCTATTCTCGAGAGGGAAAATTGTAGAAGAAGTTTGGAAGAAACTTGAAGGAAATGAACAAATTAGTAATAAAGAGGAAAGTCTAATAGAAAGAATTAAAAAATGGGAAAATGCTATTTCTGCTAACCCTTCTAGAAATTGGCTCTATAAGAATTTACCTCATGTAGTAATATGATGTTTATGGCAAGCTCGTAATAGGAGTAGATTTGAAGGAAAGAGAATGGATTCGATAGATATATTACAAAAAATTAAGCAGGAAATAAGTAGCATATCAAATATTAAGCCCATTATAGTAGAAAAACTAGCTATAGATAAGAGAGTGGAAAAAGAATGGGGTCTTAATATAAAAATAGTTAAACAATTTTGGGCAAAAAGTATAAGTTGGGTTAGGCCCCCTGAAGGAAAATTCTTTCTAAACACGGATGGAAGCTTTAATAAGGATACTGGAATAGCGGGAGGAGGTGGGTTAATAAGAGATTCCAAAGGCACAGTTATGAAAGCTTTCTCCTCGGTTAGTGTAGCAGACTCGGCTCTACAATCAGAAATTAGGTCGTTAAGAATAGGTTTAAATGTATGCAAAATATTAGAATATAAAAGTATTCAAATACAAGTGGACTCGATGTTATTATTTAATTTAGCAATAGGAAGAATTTCTCTTTGGAAATATGAGGAAGAACTAGAAATAATAATGAAGATTATAAAAGATTTAAATGCATCAATAATGCATATATACAGAGAGGCAAATACTCCAGCAGATTATCTCGCGAGGATAGGCTCGGAAAAAGGAGAAATAGAATTCGATGAGGATTCTATGCCAAAAAAATTGAAAGGTCTAGTGAGATTAGATAAGATGGCCTTTTCTTATGTAAGAGTTAGGAAGAGTGGAGGTCAGGTTAGTTTAAAATAAATTTAGACCATAGCTTAGAATAGATAATTTAAAAAAAAAAAAAAGAAGCAAGTAGGTTAACTCAAAAACATGGGATTCTAGGATAAGCATAGGTCTTGATTTTCTTTCTCTTCTCAGCAGCGCAGCTACATACAAAGTGGCAGAAATCTCAGCCTTGATTGTTAGGTTGTGCACACGAATAGACATGTACCTGGTTCATGTTTTATACTTGCAGGATGAAGATGTTATGATGGTTTTTGGTTTTTAAATGGTTAACTTTGCGAATATTTTATAGGTTAAACAATGTTGTACATAGATATATTCCCCTTGGTAAGATCATATAATAATAAGCTATTTTTCACGGGTTTATTTGACTGCTGCTCGATTTGTTTATGTCGATAACAACTAATCACCCGGTCCTGTGGGTGATCATCGGGTGTGCAGTTTACATGCGTTTGGAGGTGGATTTTTTTGGCTAAGTTATGTGTTATAATTCTGGTTGAACAAGTTTATATTTCCTGAGAGTTATGCAGAAAGTCTTAGGTCTTGTTGCGGCTCGTTAAAAGCTGTATGGTCAACTCCAATTACAAGGCGCGGCAAAGAGACTGGTAGCGAACAAAGAAATGATAAATGTTGTATAAGCAGAACAAGGGACAAGGGGAATAGGGTAGACAAGCTATATTGTAGGCGTGCTCGTTTTCTTTGTATATTGCAGGCGCAGGAGCATATAAAAGAAAGAAGCTGGACAGTTGGAAACATTCGGTTGGATACATTCGGGAAGCAGGACGTGAACAATACGGCTTTCGGGGAAGATGAGAAACAGATGCTACAGGATACGGCCGATAAAATCAAGAAGTTAAATGAAAAGATGGGCCGAAGTTGGTCCGAAAAAATCAAAATGCATAGATGGGCCGGAAAATAAATAAACTAGAGCAAAGCCTCCAGCTTACTCTAGTTTAATTATATAATGAATAAATGTTTAATTAGAAAGTTTTTTTTCAAATTTTTATAGGCTAGCTAATAGGCTTAAGGATAAGATGGGTGTAAGAGGACTACGGGTAGATGTATGTTGTAAAAATGGTATTCCTCTGCCGAAAGAGAGGGTAATTAATAATAAAACGAACCTTAAAAAAAGAAGAAAAACAAGAAAAAGAAGAAAAAGAAGAATAAAAAGTAAAAGAAGAATAGAAGAAAAAGAAGAATAAGAAGAATAAGAAGAATAAGAAGAAAAAAAAGAAAAAGATAATAAGAATAATAAGAATAATAAGAGAAAAATTAGACTAACCAAGAAAAAAAAAGAATAATAAGAAAAAGAAGAATTAAAAAAGAAAATAAAGGATAAGATGAAAAAGAAGAAATAAGAAGAATAAGGAAGTAAAAAGAGAAGAAGAAGAATAGATAAGAATAAGAAGAAAAAGAAGAATAAAAAGAAAATAGAAGAAAAAACAATAAAAAGAAGAAAAATAAGAAAATAAGAAAAGAAGAAAAAGAAGAAAAAGAAGAAGAAAAAGAATAAGAATAAGAAATAGAAAGATAAGAAGAAAGAAGAAAATAAGTAATAAGAATAGAAAGAAGAATAATAAGAAGACAAGAAGAAAAAAATAATAAAAAAGATAAGAAGAATAAAAGAAAAAGAAGAAAAAAATAGAATGAAGAAGAAAAAGGAGAATAAAAAGAATAAGATAAGAAGAATAAGAAGAAAAAAGAAGAAAAAGAAGAAAAAGAAGAAAATAAGAAAAGAAGAAAAAGAAGAAAAAGTAGAGTAAGAATAGTAAGAAGAGTAAGAAGAGTAAGAAGAGTAAGAAGAGTAAGAAGAAGAAGAAGAAGAGAAGAAGAAGAAAAAAGAAGAAAAAGAAGAAAAAGAAGAAAAAGAAGAAAAAGAAGAAAAAGAAGAAAATGAAGAAAATGAAGAAAAAGAATAAAAAGAAAAAGAAGAAAAAGAAGAAAAGGAAGAAAAAAGAAGAAAAAGAAGAAAATGAAGAAAATGAAGAAAATGAAGAAAATGAAGAAAATGAAGAAAATGAAGAAAATGAAGAAAATGAAGAAAATGAAGAAAATGAAGAAAAATAAGAAAAAATAAGAAAATGAAGAAAAAGAAGAAAAAAGAAGAAAAAAAAGAAAAAGAAGAAAAAAGAAAACAAAAAGAACAAAAGAAAGAAAGTAGAAAAAGAAAAAAAAGAATAATAAGAAAAAGAAGAAAGAGAAGAATAAGAAGAAAAAGAAGAATACGAAGAATAAAAAGAATATGAAGATAAGAAGAATAAGAAGAATACGAAGAATACGAAGAAAAAGAAGAAAAAAAAGAAAAAGAAGAATAAGAAGAATTCGAAGAATAAGAAGAAAAAGTAGAAGAATAAGAATAAGAAGAAGAATAATAATAAGAAGAAAAAGAAGAATAATTAGAATAAGAAGAAAAAGAATAAAAAGAAGTAAAACAATAATAAGAATAATAAGAAGAATAAGAAGAAAAAGAAGAAAAATAAGAACTTGAAGAAAAAGAAGAACATGAAGAAAAAGAAGAACATGAAAAAAAGAAGAAAAGGAAGAAAAAGAAGATCATGAAGAAAAAGAAGAACATGAAAAAAAGAAGAAAAGGAAGAAAAAGAAGATCATGAAGAAAAAGAAGAACATGAAGAAAAAGAAGAACATGAAGAAAAAGAAGAACATGAAGAAAAAGAAGAAAAAGAAGAAAAGGAAGAAAAGGAAGAAAAAGAAGAAAAAGATAAAAAGAATAAAAATAGGAAAAAGAAGAAAATGAAGAAAAAGAAGAAAATGAAGAAAAAGAAGAAAAAGAAGAAAAAGAAGAAAGAAGAAAAAGAAGAAAAAGAAGAAAAAGAAGAAAAAAGAAAAAAGAAGAATGAAGAAAAAAAGAAAAAGAAGAAAAAGAAGAAAAATAAGAAAAACAATTAAAAGAAGAAAAAGAAGAAAAAAAATAAAAAGAAGAAAAAGAAGAAAATGAAGAAAAAGAATAAAAAGAAGAAAAAGAAGAAAAAGAAGAAAAAAAGAAAAGAAGAAAAAGAAAAAAAAAAAAAAAGAAAAAGAAGAAAAGAAGAAAAAGAAGAAAAAGAAGAAAAAGAAGAAAAAGAAGAAAAAGTAAAATAAGAAGAAAAAGTAAAATAAGAAAAAAAGAAGAAAAAGAAGAAAAAGAAAAAAAAGAAGAAAAAGAAGAAAAAGAAGAAAAAGAAGAAAAATAAAAAAAAGAAGAATAAGAAAAAAAGAAGAATAAGAAGAATATGAAGAAAAAGAAGAATAAGAAAAATAAGCAGAATAAGAAGAAAAAGAAGAATAAGAAAAAAAATAAGAATTTGAAGAAAAAAAAGAAAAAGAAGAATAAGAAGAAAAAGAAGAATAAGAATAAAAACAAGAAAAAGAAGAATAAGAAGAAAAAAAAATAAGAAGAAAAAGAAGAAGAAAAAGACGAATGGGAAGAATAAGAATAAAAAGAAGAAAAAGAAGAAAAAGAAGAAAAAGAAAAAAAGAAGAAAAAGAAGAAAAGAAGAAAAAGAAGAAAAAGAGAAAATTGAAAAATATGAAAAAAGAAAAAAAGAAAAAAAAAAAAAAAAAGAAAATTGAAAAATATGAAAAAAAGAAGAAAAAAGAAGAAAATAAGAAAAATAAGAAGAAAAAAAACAAGATAAAAAGAAGAAAAAGAATAAAAAAGAAGAAAAAGAAAAATAAGAAGAATAAGAATAATAAGAAGAAAAAAAAAATAATAAGAATAAGAAGAATAAGAAGAAAAAGAAAAATAAGAAGAAAAAGAAGAATAAGAATAAAAATAAGAATAAGATGAACAGGAAGAATAAGAAGAAAAAGAACATAAGAAGATAAGAATAAAAAAAAGAATAAGAAGAAAAAGAAGAAGAAGAAGAATAATAATAATAATAATAATAATAATAATAAAAAGAAGAATAAGAATAATAAGAAGAAAAAGAAGATTAAGAAGATTAAAAAGAAATAGAAGAAAAAGAAGAATAAGAAGATTAATACCAAAATAGATGGATAAAAAGAATATTAGGAAAGAGGGATGGTCGGGTCTGAAAAGAGTTTCTTGGATTAAACCACCAAATGGATCTTTTGCTCTTAACACAGATGGTAGTTTTAATAGAGATATGGGAATAGCGGGTGGAGGGGGAGTGATTAGGGATGCACAAGGTAAGATTATTAAAGCATTTACTATGAAAAGTAAGTCTAATTCAGCCTTACACTCTGAAATACAGGCCTTGCTCAGGGGGCTTCAGATTTGTAAAAGTTTAAATCTTAAGAAGATACAAATTCAGGTGGATTCTAAGCTACTAGAGGGACTAGCTTCAAATAGTTTACAAATGTGGAAACATGCGGTAGATATGGAAAATATAAGAGAATTAATGGAAGAGCTGGAGGCCACAATCTCACATATCTATAGGGAGGTTAATGCATTAGCAGACAAGTTGGCAAAAGAGGGTATACATAGGGGAACACAAGAATCTAATGGGAATGATATTCTCAATAAATTCGTTGGAATAGCTAAGCTGGATAAAATGACTTATCCATATGTTAGGATTTGTAGGAACTTGGAGAGGCAATTGGGCACAAGTCTAAGGGGATAACAGAATATATATATTGTTTGGTTATTTGTCTCTATCCTACAGGAATACAGCTTATATATCAGAAAAAGATAGCAAAGGCAAGAGATAGACTGCCCGGGAAAGGAAATGATTGTGATGTGCTGTGTAGTTTGCTGGTTTGTTATGATTTGCAGTCTATGTTTATAAAAATGAATACAGCTTATATATCTGAAAAAAGACAGCAAAGGCAAGAGATAGACTGCCCGGGAAAGAAAATGTTTGTGATGTGCTGTGTAGTTTGCTGGTTTGTTATGATTTGCAGTCTGAAACTTGCTTTAAAATGGAGTACGAAGAAGGCTAGGGAAAGGCAGCAGTATGGTAAGGTATAAGGTAATAGGTAGCTGGTTTTTTGGTGTTTTATTTATATTTGGTGCAGGCTGTATGCTAGCAAGGAAAATCTTAAAGAGTTGCTGAAATGTGAGAAGGAAAAGGATTAAAGAGCATGCAGAACAAGCAATCAGAATAGGGGGGGAGAAGAAGAACAGAAATTGTATCTTACTCTTCAGAAAAACAGAAAAATTAGCACCTAAAGGATTTGGGAAAAGAAGAAAATGCCATAACAAAACAGCATTTAAAAGATTAAGAGATCATCTCTTATGTTTTCCATAAAGTGTACCTAGAATGGTAGAATTTAGAGATTTCTTTTTTGTAATTTTAAAGGGTGTAAGGGGGCAAAGGGTAGTTTTATAGCTTGTAAAAATGGTATTCCTCCGCCAAAAGAGAGGGTATAAGTTTTAATAAAATAAACCTTAAAAAAAAAGAAAAAGATGAAAAAGTAGAAAAAGAAGAAAAAAAATATAAGAAGAAAAAGAATATAAGAAGAATAATAAGAAAAAAAAATAATAAGAAGAAAAAGAATAAAAAGAATAAAAAAAAGAAAAATAAGAAGAAGAAGAAGAAGAAGAAGAAAAACGGACTTCTTTTTCAAAAAAACGCTCTCAACTTCTAGAGAGAGAAATTCCCACTTTCTAGAGAGAGAAAATCGCCATTGTTGCTCAAATCTAGCTCTCTCAAGCTCAAAAATGGAACAAAATGACTTATTATTACAAAATAAGTCTTTTGCCTCGATTACAAGAATGTCTGCGCCTCCCTCACGCATTTTCGAAAAAAAACGGGAGTCCCGTGGTTTTATTTTCAGCCAAGGAGATTAGAAACTTCATGGCGCCTTACGAATACATGCTCATCGGGAAGTTTTCTCATGGAAGGCCTCGCCCGAATGAGATGCAACATTTTGTCTCCTCTCTCAAGCTCACGGGAAAAGTTAAACTATCCGATTATGATGCAAAACATATATTTCTGCAGTGCTTTAATGTTGAAGATTATAATCGTTTGTGGCATAGAGGTTTGTGGCAAGTTAATGGCTTTCCTATGCGTGTGTTGAAACGGACGAAGAATTTCAGTCCTATGGAGGAGGCGCCTCTTGCCCCGGTTTGATTCTCTCTCTTGAAACTCCCATTACACTTGTTTAATACGCATTCTCTCTTTGTATTACCCTCTTGCTTGGGTTAGTCATTAATAAGGGATGAGGCGACTGTAAACATGACAAGACCAAGCCAGGCCCGTGTTTCTGTCGAATGCAACATATCTTCTCCACTTCCTAACAAAATCTGGATAGGTACACGGGAAGATGAACAAAACGAGGGATTTTGGCAAACTATTATTCCCGAAAACATGCCCTCCTTTTGTTTAATTTGCAGAAGAATTGGGCATGATATCTCTGAATGTAGGAAGAGTTCGGAACAAGTAAACAAAGAGAAATGGCAGGATTTTAGAAGTAAGAGGGTAGATAAATGGATAAGGAGGGAGGAGGAGAATCCGAAATATGGAGAGATAGAAGATTTAGTGAAGGAAAAAGAGGTGAGTGTGAGAGAAAAAGATAATTATTTATCAGATATAGAGGAAGGCAGAAACAACTTAGAAACAGGCATAGAGGGAAAAAGCATAGAAAATAAGGAAGAGGGATGGGAGGAAGTTTGAGTTAGAATGAAGAAAATTATAAAAAATAAACTTAGAAGAGTTCTAAAAGAAAAAATAGAGGATTATAGTTGGTTAGATGAGGATCTCCTGGATTTTCCAGAAGAAGATTCAGAAGTATTTAGTTGTCCACCATTTGGTAAGGTAGAAGCAATTGAAGAAAGTTATATAGTAGTAGCAAAGGATGACCTAGAAATGTATGAGGATGGATGGGGAAAACTAACAAAGGATCAATCTATGGAAGCTATAAAAAGAATGGCCATGCAAATTGGCATACAAGGGAAATACAAGGAAATAGCTCAATCAATTGCACCCAAGAGTTCAAGGAATATGAGGAAGCATCAAGATAAAACATATGAAACTAAATGCACAACTAGATCACAAACTAAATTAGGTTTTAATGGATAGTTACCTATATTGGAATATTAGAGGGGTGGCAAACAACCCCTCGATAAATAGATTAAAACAATTGATAAAAATACATAAAATTTCATTGGTTGTAATTGCAGAACCTCTGATTCAACAGGAACAACTATCTAAATATAGTTGAATTTTAGGGTTTAATAACTCATTTTCTAACCTAAATAGTAAACTCTAGATTATGTGGCATAATTATTTAGACATAGAAATATTAAAAGATACAGAACAAATAGTGCACTTTTAAATATCCGAAGACATAGTATCGGTAGTATATGCTAAAAATGATAAAAACTCTAGATTAATCTTATGGGAAGAAATGGAAAAAATTGCAGCAAATAATGTTCCCTGGCTGATAGGAGGAGACTTTAATGTTATAAGAAGTGCCTCGGAAAAGAAGGGGGGAAAAACTCCTAACACAACAGCGATGTCCCAATTTAATGAGGCGATTTCTAATTCTAACTTGTTAGAAATAGACTTCACAGGCTCAAATTACACTTGGTGTAATAACTGGCAAAAAAGAGGAGCAATTTGGGCCAGGCTGGACAGGGTAATGTGCAATGCGAAGTGGGTAGCCTCACATGGCACTACAGGGCTTAGACATTTAAGCAGAACCTCTTCAGACCACTCTCCACTCCTCATATCACTTTATAACAATAAAAGAGGTACAAGAAGCTTTAAATTTCAAAACATGTGGGGAAAACACGTCGAGTTTGAAAAACTGGTAAGAGACTCTTGGTCGGATCCTGCATCAGGGAAACCTATGCAAGTTCTAATGATAAAGCTATATAGATTAAAAAACAGCTAAAATCATGGAATAAAGAAATTTTTGGAAATATAAACCTGCAAATAAAGCAAGCAGAGGAACAAGTGGAAAAACTAGAAAAAGAATATGATAATAAAAATGATAAAGAAATTAGGAAGGATTTAAACAAGGCTAAAGTTGAATTGAGTTTAAAATTACACATGGAGGAGATATATTGGAAACAACGAGCAAAAATTAAATGGTTAAAGGATGGGGATAAAAATACAAATTTTTTCCATAACATGAGCAAAATAAAAACATAGAAAAATAAAATTAAAGGATTAAAAGATATAGAATGAAAATGGATAGAAGAAGACGAACAATTATGTGCCCTCTTTGAGGACTTCTTCAAATCTCACCTGTGTGGACACATGCCTCATGAAGGGAGCTCCTTATTACAAGAGATCGGGGCCTCCTTTACGAAAGATCAAAATCAAATGATGGAAAGGATCCCAGAAGAAGAGGAGGTAAAAATTGCAGTCTTTAATCTTGACAAAGACAGTGCAGCGGGACCAGATGGCTGGAATAATTATTTTTTTCAGCTAAACTGGCCCATTATTAAAAATGATCTAGTTTCAGCGATTATTAGTTTCTTTGCTGGGGCAGATATTCCTAAAGTTTGGGCAAACTCATTTATAGTTTTAATCCCTCAAAAAGAAGCTCCTCAGCTATGCGAGGATTTTAGACCAATAAGCTTATGTAATGCGATTTATAAGATTTTAGCTAAAATAATTCAAAACAGATTAAGTAATATCTTGCCACTAATAATATCACCGGACAAAACAGGATTTGTTAAAAATAGACTAATGATAGAAAATATTAGATTAGCCTCAAAAATGATGAAAGAAATTGCAATTAAAACTAGAGGCAATAATCTAGTTATCAAGTTGGATTTGTCTAAAGCATTTGATAGAGTTGAATGGGATACACTCTGTTACATTTTAAGAAAATATGGTTTTTCTGAATTAAGCATTGACATAATATACAGATGCATTTCAAGTCCTTGGGTTAGAATTATTATAAATGGCAATATAGGTGAAGAATTCAAACCTATAAAAAGCCTAAGACAGGGGGATCCATTATCCCCCTTATTATTTGATATATACCTAGATCTGCTTATACTTAATCTAAACAAAAGAATGTCGAAAGGCAATATATTACCTTTTAGACAACCATATAATACCCCAAGAATAGGTTGTTTGGCTTATGCTGATGATCTAATAATTTTTACAAATGCACATAAAAGATCTGTAATAAATCTGATAGAATTATTACAATTATTTGAATTAGAAACAGGCTAGGTTGTAAAGAAAAAGAAGTGCCAGTTCATGCTAGCCAAAAAGACTTCAGAGAAAGTGATAAATACGATTAAAAATATAACTGGATTTACACATAATAAGGGAGCTTTAACATATTTAGGCTGTCCAATATATGAAGGTAGATTAAGAGAGAAATATTTAATACCATTACAAGATAAAATCAGGAGAAAAATAGCAGGATGGAAAGAAAATCTTTTAGGATTCGGAG
The DNA here is from genome assembly GCA_029783825.1 of Sapria himalayana. Lineage (NCBI taxonomy): Eukaryota > Viridiplantae > Streptophyta > Magnoliopsida > Malpighiales > Rafflesiaceae > Sapria > Sapria himalayana. Next base: position 247,699 of record JAREIK010001412.1, read on the forward strand.
GACGGATTACATTGATCTCATGTGTTACAAAGCACGTTAGTGCATATCTTATCTGTAATACATCCCCCGAATAAATTTTTGAACAAATTTGAATCAGAAATGTCAAATTTTTTATGGGGTAAAAAAGATGGGAAGCAAAAAATTCACAGTAAAAACTGGAGGGATATATGCTACCCAAAAGCAGAAGAAGGCTTAGGAATAATTACTTTACAGGATATGGCCACCGCCTGGGATTGCTAAGGATGGTGGAGGCTGATCGAGAATGATAGCCTTTGGGCAAAATATATGCAGGCCAAATATATAGAACAAAACAAATAGAGGCTTAAACAGGCATCAAATGATTGGAAAGCTCTGGAGAAACAAAAAGATATAGTAGAATCACACTCAATATTAAAAAAGAGTGGTTTGAAATGGACTCTCACACCTCAAGGTAATTTCACACTAAAATAGGTTAAGAAGTTTATTAGAAGGAAAAAACCTACTCAGCCCATATTTAAATGGGTCTAGAAAGCAGGTATTCCACAAAAAATGTGTTCGCTAGCATGGAAAGCAATAGTAAATGAATTACCTGTGGATACTAATGTTCAAAGAAAGGGCATAAAAATAGTATCCAGATGTGAGTGTTGTTTTGCTGAAGTAGAATCAATAGATCATCTATTCTCGAGAGGGAAAATTGCAGAAGAAGTTTGGAAGAAACTTGAAGGAAATGAACAAATTAGTAATAAAGAGGAAAGTCTAATAGAAAGAATTAAAAAATGGGAAAATGCTATTTCTGCTAACCCTTCTAGAAATTGGCTCTATAAGAATTTACCTCATGTAGTAATATGATGTTTATGGCTAGCTCGTAATAGGAGTAGATTTGAAGGAAAGAGAATGGATTCGATAGATATATTACAAAAAATTAAGCAGGAAATAAGTAGCATATCAAATATTAAGCCCATTATAGTAGAAAAACTAGCTATAGATAAGAGAGTGGAAAAAGAATGGGGTCTTAATATAAAAATAGTTAAACAATTTTGGGCAAAAAGTATAAGTTGGGTTAGGCCCCCTGAAGGAAAATTCTTTCTAAACACGGATGGAAGCTTTAATAAGGATACTGGAATAGCGGGAGGAGGTGGGTTAATAAGAGATTCCAAAGGCACAGTTATGAAAGCTTTCTCCTCGGTTAGTGTAGCAGACTCGGCTCTACAATCAGAAATTAGGTCGTTAAGAATAGGTTTAAATGTATGCAAAAAATTAGAATATAAAAGTATTCAAATACAAGTGGACTCGATGTTATTATTTAATTTAGCAATAGGAAGAATTTCTCTTAGGAAATATGAGGAAGAACTAGAAATAATAATGAAGATTATAAAAGATTTAAATGCATCAATAATGCATATATACAGAGAGGCAAATACTCCAGCAGATTATCTCGCGAGGATAGGCTAGGAAAAAGGAGAAATAGAATTCGATGAGGATTCTATGCCAAAAAAATTGAAAGGTCTAGTGAGATTAGATAAGATGGCCTTTTCTTATGTAAGAGTTAGGAAGAGTGGAGGTCAGATTAGTTTAAAATAAATTTAGACCATAGCTTAGAATAGATAATTTAAAAAAAAAAAAGAAGCAAGTAGGTTAACTCAAAACATGGGATTCTAGGATAAGCATAGGTCTTGATTTTCTTTCTCTTCTCAGCAGCGCAGCTACATACAAAGTGGCAGAAATCTCAGCCTTGATTGTTAGGTTGTGCACACGAATAGACATGTACCTGGTTCATGTTTTATACTTGCAGGATGAAGATGTTATGATGGTTTTTGGTTTTTAAATGGTTAACTTTGCGAATATTTTATAGGTTAAACAATGTAGTACATAGATATATTCCCCTTGGTAAGATCATATAATAATAAGCTATTTTTCACGGGTTTATTTGACTGCTGCTCGATTTGTTTATGTCGATAACACCTAATCACCCGGGTTTTGTGGGTGATCATCGGGTGTGCAGTTTACATGCGTTTGGAGGTGGTTTTTTTTTGGCTAAGTTATGTGTTATAATTCTGGTTGAACAAGTTTATATTTCCTGAGAGTTATGCAGAAAGTCTTAGGTCTTGTTGCGGCTCGTTAAAAGCTGTATGGTCAACTCCAATTACAAGGCGCGGCAAAGAGACTGGTAGCGAACAAAGAAATGATAAATGTTGTATAAGCAGAACAAGGGACAAGGGGAATAGGGTAGACAAGCTATATTGTAGGCGTGCTCGTTTTCTTTGTATATTGCAGGCACAGGAGCATATAAAAGAAGAAGCTGGACAGTTGGAAACATTCGGTTGGATACATTCGGGAAGCAGGACGTAAACAATATGGCTTTCGGGGAAGATGAGAAACAGATGCTACAGGATACGGCCGATAAAATCAAGAAGTTAAATGAAAAGATGGGCCGAAGTTGGTCCGAAAAAATCAAAATGCATAGATGGGCCGGAAAATAAATAAACTAGAGCAAACCCTCCAGCTTACTCTAGTTTAATTATATAATGAATAAATGTTTAATTAGAAAGTTTTTTTTTCAAATTTTTATAGGCTAGCTAATAGGCTTAAGGATAGATGGGTGTAAGAGAACTACGGGTAGATGTATGTTGTAAAAATGGTATTCCTCCGCCGAAAGAGAGGGTAATTAATAATAAAACGAACCTTAAAAAAGAAGAAAAACAAGAAAAAGAAGAAAAAGAAGAATAAAAAGTAAAAGAAGAATAAGAAGAAAAGGAAGAAAAAGAAGAATAAGAAGAAAAAGAAGAAAAAGAAGAAAAAGAATAATAAGAATAATAAGAATAATAAGAATAATAAGAAGAAAAATATGACTAACAAGAAAAAAAAGAATAATAAGAAAAAGAAGAATAAGAAGAAAAATAAGAATAAGATTAAATAGAAGAAAAAGAAGAATAAGATTAAAAAGAAGAAAAAGAAGAATAAGAAGAATAAGGAGAATAAGAAGAAAAAGAAGAATAAAAAGAAAAAGAAGAAAAACAATAAAAAGAAGAAATATAAGAAAGATAAGAAAAAGAAGAAAAAGAAGAAAAAGAAGAATAAGAATAACAATAGAAAGAAGAATAAGAAGAAAAAGAAGAAAAAGAAGAAAATAATAATAAAAAGAATAAGAAGAATAAAAAGAAAAAGAAGAAAAAAATAGAATAAGAAGAAAAAGGAGAATAAAAAGAATAAGAGTAAGAAGAATAAGAAGAAAAAAGAAGAAAAAGAAGAAAAAGAAGAAAAGAAGAAAAGAAGAAAAGAAGAGTGAGAAGAGTAGAAGAGTAAGAAGAGTAAGAAGAGTAAGAAGAGTAAGAAGAGTAAGAAGAAAAAGAAGAAGAAGAAGAAGAAGAAGAAGAAGAGAAAAATAAGAAAAATAAGAAAAATAAGAAAAAGAAGAAAAAGAAGAAAAGAAGAAAAAGAAGAAAAGAAGAAAAAGAAGAAAAGAAGAAAAAGAAGAAAAAGAAGAAAAAGAAGAAAAAGAAAAAGAAGAAAAAGAAGAAAAGGAAGAAAAAAGAAGAAAAATGAAGAAAATGAAGAAAATGAAGAAAAAGAAGAAAAATAAGAAAAATAAGAAAAAATAAGAAAATGAAGAAAAAGAAGAAAAAAGAAGAAAAAAGAAGAAAAAAGAAGAATAAGAACAAAAGAAAGAAAAAGTAGAAAAAGAAGAAAAAAAAGAATAATAAGAAAAAGAAGAAAGAGAAGAATAAGAAGAAAAAGAAGAATACGAAGAATAAAAAGAATATGAAGAATAAAAAGAATAAGAAGAATACGAAGAATAAGAAGAAAAAGAAGAATAAGAAGAAAAAGAAGAATTAGAAGAATAAGAAGAATAAGTAGAAGAATAAGAATAAGAATAAGAATAATAATAATAATAAGAAAAAGAAGAATAATTAGAATAAGAAGAAAAAGAATAAAAAGAATAAAAAGAAGTAAAATAATAATAAGAATAATAAGAAGAATAAGAAGAAAAAGAAGAAAAATAAGAACTTGAAGAAAAAGAAGAACATGAAGAAAAAGAAGAACATGAAGAAAAAGAAGAACATCAAAAAAAGAAGAAAATGAAGAAAAAGAAGATCATGAAGAAAAAGAAGAAATGAAGAAAAAGAAGAACATGAAGAAAAAGAAGAACATGAAGAAAAAGAAGAACATGAAGAAAAAGAAGAAAAAGAAGAAAAAGAAGAATAAGAAGAAAAGGAAGAAAAGGAAGAAAAAGAAGAAAAAGATAAAAAAGAAGAAAAAGATAAAAAGAATAAAAATAAGAAAATGAAGAAAATGAAGAAAATGAAGAAAAAGAAGAAAAAGAAGAAAAAATAAGAAAAAGAAGAAAAAAGAAGAAAAAGAAGAAAAAGAAGAAAAAGAAGAAAAAGAAGAAAAAGAAGAAAAAGAAGAAAAAGAAGAAAAAGTAAATAAGAAGAAAAGGAAAAAAAAGAAAAAAAAGAAAAAAAAAAAGAAAAAGAAAAAAAAGAAAAAAAAAAGAATAAGAAGATTATGAAGAAAAAGAAGAATAATAAAAATAAGTAGAATAAGAAGAAAAAGAAGAATAACAAAAATAAGTAGAATAAGAAGAAAAAGAAAAAAAATAAGAATTTGAAGAAAAAAAAGAAAAAGAAGAATAAGAAGAAAAAGAAGAATAAGAAGAAAAAAAAATAAGAAGAAAAAGAAGAAGAAGAAAAAGACGAATGGGAAGAATAAGAATAAAAAGAAGAAAAAGAAGAAAAAGAAAATAAAGAAAAAAAGAAGAAAAAGAAGAAAAAGAAGAAAAAGAAGAAAAATTGAAAAAGATGAAAAAGAAGAAAAAGAAAAAAAAGAAGAAAAAAAAGAAAAAAAAGAAAAATTGAAAAATATGAAAAAGAAGAAAAAGAAGAAAAATAAGAAAAATAAGAAGAAAAAAAACAGGATAAAAAGAAGAAAAAGAAGAAAAAAGAAGAAAAAGAAGAATAAGAAAAATAAGAATAATAAGAAAAAATAGTAATAATAATAATAAGAAGATTAGAAGAAAAAGAAGAATAAGAATAAAAAGAAGAATAAGAATAAAAATAAGAATAAGATGAAAAGGAAGAATAAGAAGAAAAAGAAGATAAGAAGATAAGAATAAAAAAAAGAATAAGAAGAAAAAGAAGAAGAAGAATATTAATAATAATAATAATAATAATAAGAAAAAGAAGAATAAGAATAATAAGAAGAAAAAGAAGAATAAGAAGATTAAGAAGAAATAGAAGAAATAGAAGAAAAAGAAGAATAAGAAGATTAATACCAAAATAGATAAATAAAAAGATAAAGAAGAAAAAGAAGAAAACGAAGAAAAAGAAGAATAAGAAGATTAAAAAGAAAAAGTCAAAAGAAGATTAAGAAGAATAAGAAGAAAATAAGAATAAGAAGAATATGAAGAATAAGAAGTATAAGAAGTAAAATAAGAAAAAGATGAAAAAGAAATATAAGAAGAATAAGAAGAAAAAGAATTATAAGAAGAATAAGAAGAAAAAGAAAAATAAGAAGATGAAGAAGAATAAGAAGAATAAGAAGATAAAGGAGAATAAGAAGAAAAATTAAAATAATAATAAAAAGAAGAATACGAATATTAATAAGAAAAAGAAGAAAAATAAGAAAAATAAGAAAAAGAAGAAAAAGAAGAAAAAGAAGAAAAAGAAGAAAAAGAAGAAAAAAAAGAAAAAGAAGAAAAAGAAGAAAAAGAAGAAAAAGAAGAAAAAGAAGAAAAAGAAGAAAAAGAAGAAAAAGAAGAAAAAGAAGTAAAGGAAGAAAAGGAAGAAAATGAAGAAAAGGAAGAAAAGGAAGAAAAGGAAGAAAAAAGAAGAAAAAGAAGAAAAAGAAGAAAAAGAAGAAAAAGAAAAAAGAAGAAAAAGAAGAAAAAGAAGAAAAAGAAGAAAAAGAAGAAAAAGAAGAAAAAAGAAGAAAAAGAAGAAAAAGAAGAAAAAGAAGAAAAAGAAGAAAAAGAAGAAAAAGAAGAAAAAGAAGAAAAAGAAGAACGGAAGAAAAAGAAGAAAAAGAAGAAAAAGAAGAAAAAGAATAAAAAGAAGAATAAGAAGAATAAGAAGAATAAGAAGAATAAGAAGAATAAGAAGAATAAGAATAAGAATAATAAGAATAATATGAAGAATAAGAAGAAAAGGAAGAAAAGGAAGAATAAGAAAAAAAGAAGAAAAATAAGAATAAGAAGAATTAGAAGAATAAGAAGAAAAAGATGAAAAAGAAAAATAAGAATAAAAAGAATACGAAGAATAAGAAGAATAAGAGGAAAAGAAGAATAAGAGGAAAAGAAGAAAAAGAAGAAAAAAAAGAAAAAGAAGAAAAAGAAGAAAAAGAAGAAAAAGAAAAATAAGAATAATAAGAAGTATAAGAATAATAAGAAGAATAAGAAGAATGAGAAGAATGTGTTGAAAACAAAGAATAAGAAGGAAAAAGTAGAATAAGAAGAAAAAGAAGAATAAGAAGAAAAAGAAGAATAAAAAGAAAAAAAAGAATAAGAACAAAAAGAAATATAAGAATAAAAATAAGAAAAATAAGAATAAAAAGAATAAGACGAAAAAGAAGAAAAAGAAGAAGAAAAAGAATAATAATAATAATAATAATAATAATAATAAAAGAAGTAAAAGAAGAAAAAGAAGAAAAAGAAGAAAAAGAATAAAAAGAATAAAAAGAAGAAAAAGAACAATAAGAAAAAAAAGAACAATAAGAAGAAAAGAAAAATAAGATGAAAAAGACCAATAAGAATAAAAAGAACAATAAGAATAAAAAGATCAATAAGAAGAAAAAGAATAATAAGAAGAAAAAGAACAATAATAAGAATATGAAAAATAATAAGAATAAGAAGTAAAAGAAGAATAAGAAGAATAAGCAGTAAACAAAGAATAAGAAGAAAAAGAACAAAAAAACAAAAAAGAAGAAAAAGAAGAAAAAGAAGAAAATGAAGAAAAAGAAGAAAAAGAAGAAAATAAGAAAAATAAGAAAAATAAGAAAAAGAAGAATAATAAGAAAAAGAAAAATACGAAGAATAAGAAGAATACGAAGAATAATAAGAATAAGAAGAATAAGAAGAATAAGAAGAAAAAGAAGAATTAGAAGAAAAAGAAGAAGAATAAGAATAAGAATAAAAAGAAGAATAATTAGAATAAGAAGAAAAAGAATAAAAAGAAGAATAAGATGAATAAAAAGAAAAAGAAGAATAAGAAGAATAAGAAGAATAAATACAAAAGGAAGAATAAGAAGAAAAATAAGAATAAGAAGAAAAAGAAGAATAAGAGGAAATGTAGAATATGAAAAAAAAGAAGAAAAAGAAGAAAAAGAAGAATAAGAAGAATAAGAAGAATGATAAGAAAAAGAAGAACAGGGGGAAAGAAGTAGAATAAGAAGAAAAGGAAAAATAAAAAAAAGAAGAATAAGAAGAAAAAAAATTATAAGAAGAATAAGAAGAAAAAGAAAAAAAAAGAAGAAAAAGAAAAAAAAGAAAAAAAAAAGAAAAAGAAAAAAAAGAAGAAAAATAAGAAAAATAAGAATAAGAAGAATAAAATGTAAAAGAAGAATAAGAAAAATAAGAAGTAAAAGAAGAATAAGAAGAAAAAAAAGAAAAAGAAGAAAAAGAAGAAAAAGTAGAAAAAGAAGAAAAAGAAGAAAAAGAAGAAATAGAAGAAAAAGAAGAAATAGAAGAAAAATAAGAAAAAGAAGAAAAAGAAGAAAAAGAAGAAAAATAAGAAAAAGAAGAAAAAGAAGAAAAAGTAGAAAAAGTAGAAAAAGAAGAAAAAGAATAATAATAATAATAATAATAATAAGATGAATAAGAAGAAAAAGATGAATAAGAAGAAAAGGAATAATAAGAATAATAATAATAATTAGAAGAAAAAGATGAATAAGAAGAAAAGGATGAATAAGAAGAAAAAGAAGAAAAAGAAGAAAAAGAAGAAAAATAAGAAAAAGATGAAAAAAAGAAAAAGAAGAAAAAGAAGAAAAAGAAGAAAAAGAAGAAAAAGAAGAAAAATAAGAATAATAAGAATAATAAGAAAAAGAAGAATAATAAGGAAATGAAGAATAATAAGAATAAGAAGAAAAAAAAGAAAAAGAAGAAAAAAAATAAAAAGAAGAAAAATAAAAAAAAAATAAGAAAAAAAAGAAGAAAAATAAGAAAAAGAATAATAAGAATAATAAGAAGAATTAGAAGAAAAAGATGAATAAGAAGAAAAAGAATAATAAGAAGAATAAGAAGAGAGGAATACATAATAAAGCCCCCCCAAACATTAGAACATAATCTAGGGGAAATAGAAACTAGATTAGAAATTGTAGAATATGTGCCTCCTAGAGAAAAAGATAGAGAGGAAATAGATAGATTGGAATTCAATAAAACTCATGAACTTATGAAAAAAATTGCAGAAATTAATAAAAGAGTTAGGAAAGGAAGATTTGAAATAAGAAAGTTGTAGAAAAGAGCTGGGCAAAGGAAATAGTTAATAGCTCAGAAGATGAGCTAGAGGTTAGTAGTGGGATCAACCTAGACAAAAAAGAGGAAGAACCAAAGCCTTTTAAAACCTCTAAAGATGATATAGATATTGAAAAATTCTATAATAAAATGAGAAATAGAGATTGGGCCATGGAAGAAATAAAAATTATGGCCGTTCAGCTAGGTAGGAAGTGGGGAGCGGAAAAAATAGAAGATACGAGTGCTATAAAAAGATCTAGAAACAGGAAAAAACACATAAATAAAACTTATGATTCAACGTGCACCACTAGAGCTAGGGCTAAATCTAACTCCAATGTTTAGATTTCTCTACTGGAATGCAAGGGGCATCAGAAATGCCCCTACTATAAAAGAATTAAAAAATTAATACAAATCCATAAAACTCCACTTATAATATTAGCTGAACCCATACTAAGTAAGGACCAGATAGAACACTATAAAAATATCTTAAGATTTTATGAGGCATTTTCCAACAAAAATAACAAAATTTGGCAATTTTGGAAAAACATATTTAACATAAACATTTTATAAGACTTAGATCAAATGATCAACTTTAGCTTAGATTCTGCCCGGGATGAAATAATTTCGAAAGTCTATGCTAAATACACCAAAGAAGGTAGAAGGTCCCTTTGGGACGACATACTGAAAATAGCCAACCTAAACATACCTTGGATAATAGGAGGTGACTTTAACATAAAAAGGAAAGTTTGTGAAAAAACAGGGGGAAATCCTCCTAGCAAAAAAGCTATCTCTCATTTTAATAAGACTTTATCATAGGCCAGCCTGATGGAAGCAAGCTTCCTAGGCTCTCGTTACACCTGGTGCAATAACCAGAAAGATAAAAGGATAATATGGGCAAGATTAGACAGAGTATTATATAATGTAAAATGGCTAGAGTCATATGGATCCACGTCAGTGAAACATCTAAATAGATTATGTTCAGACCATAATCCACTTATCATGTCGGTAGAAAAATCTAGATTAATAAATAATTCTTTTAAATTCCAGAATGCATGGTGCTTGCATCACACATTTATTAATACGATTAAAAATTCATGGTCAAAGAAAGCTTCAGGAAATCCGGGTCAAATCTGGAATATGAAGATAAATAGACTTAAAAAACACTTAAGGACATGGAATAAAGATATCTTTGGTAATATCAATAATAAAATCATTGTAGTAAAATAGGAAGTTGAAAAAAGGGAACAAGACGATTATTTACTTTAAAATAAAGATAGTAGAAAGGAGTTCAATAGAGCACAAGCCGAATTAAAACTAAAGCTTCTCATGGAGGAAGTCTTCTGGAAACAAAAAGCCAAAATAAAATGGCTGAAAGAAGGTGACAAAAACACGAAGTTCTTTCAGAAATCTGCCAAACTAAAAATACAAAAGAATAGTATAAAAGGCATAAAAAACAATCTAAATAAATGGTTAGACAGAGATATAGAGATTAAAAAACACTTTGATGATCAATTTGAAAGATTATTTAGAGGAGATATAATCCTGCGTGATAATTATCTTCTACATAACATTGAACATAAAATCACTTGTGTAGAAAATGATATGCTCACAAGTATTCCGAATGAAGAAGAACTAAAGACTACGGTTTTCAGTCTGGGTAAAAATAGCGCTCCGGGCCCAGATGGGTGGAATGATGAAATTTACCAAAATTACTGGCCTATTATAAAAAATGAGCTCTTAAATATTATAATCTAGATTTTTTGTGGAGCTGAGATAGGTAAGAAATGGGGCAGCACGTATATCGCTCTCATTCCAAAAACGGAAAATCCTCAAATGGCAGAGGATTTTAGACCTATTAGCTTATCCAACTCCATCTACAAAATTTTGTCTAAGTTGCTTCAAAGTAGATTAGCTGGAGTTCTACCAAAAATCATATCTAAAGAACAGTCAGGATTCATGAAAAACAGGCTAATAATGGAGAATATCTGTTTAGCTAAAGAAATGATTAAAAAAATAGGTACTAAAACTAGAGGGAATAATGTCCTGATAAAGTTAGACCTATCTTATGCTTTACAATGAGAAAGATGGGATTCTCAGAAACCTGGATTGATCTGATATATAGATGTATATCAAGCTCATGGATCAAAGTTCTTGTCAATGGAGATCTAGGAAAAAACATCAAGCCACTAAGAGGTTTAAGACAGGGAGATCCTCTCTCTCCCACTCTCTTTAACATTTACATAGAACTATTAATTATTAACATTAAAGTTAAGATGCACTCTAACATAATAGGACATTTTAAACAGCCGAAAGATACCCCCTCGGTGGGATGTCTCGCGTATGCGGATGATGAGATAATCTTCACAAACGGTAGTGCCAAGTCCGTCCATAATCTGATGGACTTATTAAAAACATTAGAAAATGAAACAGGGCAGAAAATAAATAACCATAAATGTCAATTCATGACTGCCAAGAATGCTCCACCAAGCTTAAATTTCAAAATTATTAGAATAACAAGTTTTTCTCATAAAAAAGGAGCTATGCAATATCTTGGCTGCCCACTTTATGAAGGAAAATTAAAACCAGAGTATTTAGAATTCTTACATGTTAAAATCAAAAATAAAATTGCAGGTTGGAAAGTAGAATCACTTAACATGAGCGGTAGGATTACTTTAATTACCCATGTGCTTCAAAGTGTAACCATACAAAATCTGATGGTTACCTATCTTCCAGAGGTAGTTAAAAAAAGTATTGAGAAAGAATTGGCCCATTTTCTGTGGGGATCTAGCAATGGCAAAAGAAAGCTTCACTAGAAAAAGTGGAAAGATTTATGCTACCCTAAACAAGAAGCAGGGCTGGGTTTTGTTGAGTTAAATGACCTTGCCAAATCTTGGGCATGTAAATGATGGTGGAGACTCAAGGAAAATAACAGCCTTTGGGCTGAGTTTATGAGATCTAAATATTGTATAGAGGGAGACACAAGCAAAGATAGAAGAAAGAATAAAGCCTCACAAGTCTGGCTACAAATGCTCAATCAAAGAGAAATAGTTGACAAATACTCCAAATTCTCAAAAAATAGCTGGAAATGGATTTTGAGTGCAGATGGTTCTTTCTCTCTCAAATCAATTAAAGAAATAGTGAGTAACAGGAAGGGTGTGCAACCTTTATTTAAATGGGTCTGGAATAATGATAATAGTCAAAAAATTAAAACTCATACGTGGAAAGTGCTCTCTAATATTGTACCGATAGATGAAAACATAAAAGGAAAGGTATACAACTCCCCTCCAGGTGCGAATGCTGTTTCTATGCCACAGAAACATTAGATCACTTGTTCTCTCAAGGAAATATTGCATTGGTAATATGGAAAAGATTAGAAACTGAAATGGGTATTAAGCATAAATGTTCTTCTATTAGAGATAGACTCCTTAAGTGGAGCTTGGCTCACTCACAGCATAGTCTTCACACTTGGCTTAATAATATCCCTCATTTTACCATCTGGTGTATATGGAAAGCTAGGAATAGTAGTAGATATGAAGGTCGAACTATGGTAGTTGAAGATATATGGAAAGCCATTAAGAAAGAAATAATAATCACCTCGAAAGCTAATCTGATAGTAGCCAGAAACTCTTACCTAGACATAGACTCTCTTAACTTCTGGAACCTCACAGTTGCAAAATCTCCTCCATATAAGGCCATAGTAGTTAAGTGGGAAAAACCAGCTAAAGGCAGATTAGCTTTAAACACTGACGGTAGCTTCGATAGAAACATAGGTTTAACATGAGGTGGGGGGCTGTAAGAGACCATAATGGTCTTCTTATACTTGCTTATTCGGGAGTCATTAAAGCCTCATCTGCAATACATGCTGAAATCTTAGCATTAAGAGAAGGATTAAGGGTGTGTAAATCTGAAAATCTATCAAATCTAGATATACAGATAGCTTCTAAAATCTTAGTTGATCTAGTAAATAAAAAAAGTAGAATGTGGAAATATGAAGAAGAGTTAGAAGATATTAATATACTAGTAGAAGCTCTGAATGCATCAATCATACATATTTATAGGGAAGCTAACTCACTGGCAGACAAGTTAGCTAAAGAAGGAAGAAATAAAAATTTTCAGAAATATGAACAAGAGTCTCTCCCAGAAAAATTTAAAGGAATTTCAAAAATGGATAAGGAAGAACTCCCATACATTAGAATAATAAA
>JAREIK010001412.1:267344-289844 GCA_029783825.1 Sapria himalayana
CTTTTTCTTCCTTTTCTTTTCTTTTTTTCTTTGTTCTTCTTTTTCTTCATGTTCTTCTTTTTCTTCAAGTTCTTATTTTCTTCTTTTTCTTTCTTTATTCTTCTTATTATTGTTTTACTTCTTTTTATTCTTTTTCTTCTTATTCTAATTATTCTTCTTTTTCTTTCTTTATTATTCTTCTTCTTATTTCTTATTCTTCTACTTTTTCTTCTTATTCTTCGAATTCTTCTTATTCTTCTTTTTCTTTTTTTTCTTCTTATTCTTCGTATTCTTCGTATTCTTCTTATTCTTCTTATCTTCATATTCTTTTTATTCTTCGTATTCTTCTTTTTCTTCTTATTCTTCTCTTTCTTCTTTTTCTTATTATTCTTTTTTTTCTTCTTTTTCTACTTTTTCTTTCTTTTGTTCTTTTTGTTCTTTTTTCTTCTTTTTTCTTCTTTTTCTTCTTTTTCTTCATTTTCTTATTTTTTCTTATTTTTCTTCATTTTCTTCATTTTCTTCATTTTCTTCATTTTCTTCATTTTCTTCATTTTCTTCATTTTCTTCATTTTCTTCTTTTTCTTCTTTTTTCTTCCTTTTCTTCTTTTTCTTCTTTTTCTTTTTTTTCTTTTTCTTCATTTTCTTCTTTTTCTTCTTTTTCTTCTTTTTCTTCTTTTTCTTCTTTTTCTTACTTTCTTCTTCTCTATTCTTACTCTTCTTACTCTTCTTACTCTTTCTTACTATCTTACTATTCTTACTCTACTTTTTCTTCTTTTTCTTCTTTTATATTTTCTTCTTTTTCTTCTTTTTCTTCTTTTTTCTTCTTATTCTTCTTACTCTTATTCTTTTTATTCTCATTTTTCTTCTTATTCTATTTTTTCTTCTTTTCTTTTTATTCTTCTTATTCTTTTTATTATTTTTTTCTTCTTTCTTATTATCTTCTTTATTCTATTCTTTCTTATTCTTCTTGTATTTTCTTTTTTCTTTTTTTTCTTCTTTTTCTTTCTTTTCTTCTTTTTCTTATCTTTCTTATTTTTCTTCTTTTTATTGTTTTTCTTCTATTTCTTTTTATTCTTCTTTTTCTTCTTATTCTTCTTATTCTTCTTTTTCTTCTTTTTAATCTTATTCTTCTTATTCTTCTTTTTAATCTTATTCTTATTTTTCTTTTTATTCTTCTTTTTATTATTATTCTTTTTTTTATTGTTAGTCATATTTTTCTTCTTATTATTCTTATTATTCTTGTTATTCTTTTTCTTCTTTTTCTTCTTTTTCTTCTTATCTCTTTTCTCTTATTCTTCTTTTTCTTCTTTTTCTTCTTATTCTTCTTTTACTTTTATTCTTCTTTTTTCTTCTTTTCTTGTTTTTCTTCTTTTTTTTAAGGTTCGTTTTATTATTAATTACCCTCTCTTTCGGCGGAGGAATACCATTTTTACAACCTACATCTACCCGTAGCCCTCTTACACCCATCTTATCCTTAAGCCTATTAGCTAGCCTATAAAAATTTGAAAAAAAACTTTCTAATTAAACATTTATTCATTATATAATTAAACTAGAGTAAGCTGGAGGCTTTGCTCTAGTTTATTTATTTTCCGGCCCATCTATGCATTTTGATTTTTTCGGACCAACTTCGGCCCATCTTTTCATTTAACTTCTTGATTTTATCGGCCGTATCCTGTAGCATCAGTTTCTCATCTTCCTCGAAAGCCGTATTGTTCACGTCCTGCTTCCCGAATGTATCCTACCGAATGTTTCCAACCGTCCAGCTTCTTCTTTTATATGCTCCTGTGCCTTCAATATACAAAGAAAATGAGCACGCCTACAATATAGCTTGTCTACCCTATTCCCCTTGTCCCTTGTTCTGCTTATACAACATTTATCATTTCTTCGTTCGCTACCAGTCTCTTTGCCGCGCATTGTAATTGGAGTTGACCACACTGCTTTTAACGAGCTGCAACAAGACCTAAGACTTCCTGCATAACTCTCAGGAAATATAAACTTGTTCAACCAGAATTATAACACATAACTTAGCCAAAAAAACCACCTCCAAATGCATGTAAACTACGCACCCGATGATCACCCACAGGACCGGGTGATCAGTTGTTATCGACATAAATAAATCGAGCAGCAGTCAAATAAATCCGTGAAAAACTAGCTTATTATTATATGATCTTACCAAGGGGAATATATCTATGTACAGCATTGTTTAACCTATAAAATATTCGCAAAGTTAACCATTTAAAAACCAAAAACCATCATAACATCTTCATCCTGCAAGTATAAAACATGAACCAGGTACATGTCTATTCGTGTGCACAACCTAACAATCAAGGCTGAGATTTCTGCCACTTTGTATGTAGCTGCGCTGCTGAGAAGAGAAAGAAAATCAAGACCTATGCTTATCCTAGAATCCCATGTTTTGAGCTAACCTACTTGCTTCTTTTTTTTTTAAATTATCTATTCTAAGCTATGGTCTAAATTTATTTTAAACTAACCCGACCTCCACTCTTCCTAACTCTTACATAAGAAAAGGCCATCGTATCTAATCTCACTAGACCTTTCAATTTTTTTGGCATAGAATCCTCACCGAATTCTATTTCTCCTTTTTCCGAGCCTATCCTCGCGAGATAATCTGCTGGAGTATTTGCCTCTCTGTATATATGCATTATTGATGCATTTAAATCTATATAATCTTCATTATTATTTCTAGTTCTTCCTCATATTTCCAAAGAGAAATTCTTCCTATTGCTAAATTAAATAATAACATCGAGTCCACTTGTATTTGAATACTTTTATATTCTAATTTTTTGCATACATTTAAACCTATTCTTAACGCCCTAATTTCTGATTGTAGAGCCGAGTCTGCTACACTAACCGAGGAGAAAGCTTTCATAATTGTGCCTTTGGAATCTCTTATTAACCCACCTCCTCCCGCTATTCCAGTATCCCTATTAAAGCTTCCATCCGTGTTTAGAGAGAATTTTCCTTCAGGGGGCCTAACCCAACTTATACTTTTTGCCCAATATTGTTTAACTATTTTTATATTAAGACCCCATTCTTTTTCCAATTTCTTATCTATAGCTAGTTTTTCTACTATAACGGGCTTAATATTTGATATGCTACTTATTTCCTGCTTAATTTTTTGTAATATATCTATCGAATCCATTCTCTTTCCTTCAAATCTACTCCTATTACGAGCTTGCCATAAACACCATATTACTACATGAGGTAAATTCTTATAGAGCCAATTTCTAGAAGGGTTAGCAGAAATAGCATTTTCCCATTTTTTAATTCTTTCTATTAGACTTTCCTCTTTATTACTAATTTGTTCATTTCCTTCAAGTTTCTTCCAAACTTCTTCTGCAATTTTCCCTCTCGAGAATAGATGATCTATTGATTCTACTTCAGCAAAACAACACTCACATCTGGATGCTATTTTTATGCCCTTTCTTTGCACATTAGTATCCACATGTAATGCATTTACTATTGCTTTCCATGCTAGGGAACACATTTTTTGTGGAATACCTGCTTTCCAGACCCATTTAAATATGGTTTGAGTAGGTTTTTTCCTTCTAATCAACTCCTTAACCGATTTTAGTGTGAAATTACCTTGTGGTGTGAGAGTCCATTTCAAACCACTCTTTTTTAATATTGAGTGTGATTCTACTATATCTTTTTGTTTCTCTAGAGCTTTCCAATCATTTGATGCCTGTTTAAGCCTCTGTTTGTTTTGTTCTAAATATTTGGCCTGCATATATTTTGCCCAAAGGCTATCATTCTCGATCAGCCTCCACCATCCTTTGCAATCCCAGGCGGTGGCCATATCCTGTAAAGTAACTATTCCTAAGCCTTCTTCTGTTTTTGGGTAGCATATATCCCTCCAGATTTTCCAGTGAATTTTTTGCTTCCCATCTTTTTTACCCCATAAAAAATTTGACATTTCTAATTCTAATTTGTTCAAAATTTTCTTCGGGGGATGTATTACAGATAAGATATGCAATAACGTGCTTTGTAACACATGAGAGATCAATGTAATCCGTCCTCCGAATCCTAAAAGATTTTCTTTCCATCCTGCTATTTTCCTCCTGATTTTATCTTGTAATGGTATTAAATATTTCTCTCTCAGTCTACCTTCATATATTGGACAGCCTAAATATGTTAAAGCTCCCTTATTATGTGTAAATCCGGTTATATTTTTAATCTTATTTATCACTTTCTCTGAAGTCTTTTTGGCTAGCATGAACTGGCACTTCTTTTTGTTTACAACCTGGCCTATTTCTAATTCAAATAATTGTAATAATTCTATCAGATTTATTACAGATCTTTTATGTGCATTTGTAAAAATTATTAGATCATCAGCATAAGCCAAACAACCTATTCTTGGGGTATTATATGGTTGTCTAAAAGGTAATATATTTCCTTTCGACATTCTTTTGTTTAGATTAAGTATAAGTAGATCTAGGTATATATCAAATAATAAGGGGGATAATGGATCCCCCTGTCTTAGGCTTCTTATAGGTTTGAATTCTTCACCTATATTGCCATTTATAATAATTCTAACCCACGGACTTGAAATGCATCTGTATATTATGTCAATGCTTAATTCAGAAAAACCATATTTTCTTAAAATGTAACAGAGTGTATCCCATTCAACTCTATCAAATGCTTTAGACAAATCCAACTTGATAACTAGATTATTGCCTCTAGTTTTAATTGCAATTTCTTTCATCATTTCTGAGGCTAATCTAATATTTTCTATCATTAGTCTGTTTTTAACAAATCATGTTTGCTCCGGCGATATTATTAGTGGCAAGATATTACTTAATCTTTTTTGAATTATTTTAGTTAAAATCTTATAAATCGCATTACATAAGCTTATTGGTCTAAAATCCTCGCATAGCTGAGGAGCTTTTTTTAGGGATTAAAACTATAAATGAGTTTGCCCAAGCTTTAGAAATATCTGCCCCAGCAAAGAAACTAGCAATCGCTGAAACTAGATCATTTTTAATAATGGGCCAGTTTAGCTGAAAAAAATAATTATTCCAGCCATCTGGTCCCGCTGCACTGTCTTTGTCAAGATTAAAGACTGCAATTTTTACCTCCTCTTCTTCTGGGATCCTTTCCATCATTTGATTTTGATCTTTCGTAATGGAGGCCCCGATCTCTTGTAATAAGGAGTTCCCTTCATGAGGCATGTGTCCACACAGGTGAGATTTGAAGAAGTCCTCAAAGAGGGCACATAATTGTTTGTCTTCTTCTATCCATTTTCCTTCTATATCTTTTAATACTTTAATTTTATTTTTCTGTGTTTTTATTTTGCTCATGTTATGGAAAAATTTTGTATTTTTATCCCCATCCTTTAACCATTTAATTCTTGCTAGTTGTTTCCAATATATCTCCTCCATGTGTAATTTAAACTCAATTCAGCTTTAGCCTTGTTTAAATCCTTCCTAATTTCTTGATCATTTTTATTATCATATTCTTTTTCTAGTTTTTCCACTTGTTCCTCTACTTGCTTTATTTGGAGGTTTATATTTCCAAAAATTTCTTTATTCCATGATTTTAGCTATTTTTTTAATCTATATAGATTTATCATTAGAACTTGCATAGGTTTCCCTAATGCAGGATCCGACCAAGAGTCTCTTACCAGTTTTTCAAACTCGACGTGTTTTCCCCACATGTTTTGAAATTTAAAGCTTCTTGTACCTCTTTTATTGTTATAAAGTGATATGAGGAGTGGAGAGTGGTCTGAACAGGTTCTTCTTAAATGTCTAAGCCCTGTAGTGCCATGTGAGGCTACCCAATTCGCATTACACATTACCCTGTCCAGCCTGGCCCAGATTGCTCCTCTTTTTTGCCAGTTATTACACCAAGTGTAATTTGAGCCTGTGAAGTCTATTTCTAACAAGTTAGAATTAGAAATCGCCTCATTAAATTGAGACATCGCTGTTGTGTTAGGAGTTTTTCCCCCCTTTTTTTCCGAGGCACTTCTTATAACATTAAAGTCTCCTCCTATCAGCCATGGAAGATTATTTGCTGCAATTTTTTCCATTTCTTTCCATAAGATTAATCTAGAGTTTTTATCATTTTTAGCATATACTACCGATACTATGTCTTCGGATATTTAAAGTGCACTATTTGTTCTGTATCTTTTAATATTTCTATGTCTAAATAATTATGCCACATAATCCTAGAGTTTACTATTTAGGTTAGAAAATGAGTTATTAAACCCTAAAATTTGACTATATTTAGATAGTTGTTCCTGTTGAATCAGAGGTTCTGCAATTGCAACCAATGAAATTTTATGTATTTTTATCAATTGTTTTAATCTATTTATCGAGGGGTTGTTTGCCACCCCTCTAATATTCCAATATAGGTAACTATCCATTAAAACCTAATTTAGTTTGTGATCTAGTTGTGCATTTAGTTTCATATGTTTTATCTCGATGCTTCCTCATATTCCTTGCACTCTTGGGTGAAATTGATTGAGCTATTTCCTTGTATTTCACTTGTATGCTAATTTGCATGGCCATTCTTTTTATGGCTTCCATAGATTGATCCTTTGTTAGTTTTCCCCGTCCATCCTCATACATTTCTAGGTCATCCTTTGCTACTACTATATAACTTTCTTCAATTGCTTCTACCTTACCAAATGGAGGACAACTAAATACTTCTGAATCTTATTCTGGAAAATCCAGGAGATCCTCATCTAACCAACTATAATCCTCTATTTTTTCTTTTAGAACTCTTCTAAGTTTATTTTTTTTAATTTTCTTCTTTCTAACTTTAACTTCCTCCCATCCCTCTTCCTTATTTTCTATGCTTTTGCCCTCTATGCCTGTTTTTAAGTTGTTTCTGCCTTCCTCTATATCTGATAAAATAATTATCTTTTTCTCTCACACTCACCTCTTTTTCCTTTACTAAATCTTCTATCTCTCCATATTTCGGATTCTCCTCCTCCCTCCTTATCCATTTATCTACCCTCTTACTTCTAAAATCCTGCCATTTCTCTTTCTTTACTTGTTCCGAACTCTTCCTACATTCAGAGATATCATGCCCAATTCTTCTGCAAATTAAACAAAAGGAGGGCATGTTTTCGGGAATAATAGTTTGCCAAAACCCCTCGTTTTGTTCATCTTCCCGTATACCTATCCAGATTTTGTTAGGAAGTGGAGAAGATATGTTGCATTCGACACAAACACGGGCCTGGCTTGGTCTTGTCATGTTTACAGTCGCCTCATCCCTTATCAATGGCTTACCCAAGCAAGAGGATAATACAAAGAGAGAATGCACATTAAACAAGTGTAATGGGAGTTTCGGGAGAGAGAACCAAACCGGGGCAAGAGGCGCCTCCTCCATAGGACTGAAATTCTTCGTCCATTTCAACACGCGCATAGGAAAGCCATTAACTTGCCACAAACCTCTATGCCACAAACGATAATAATCTTCAACATTAAAGCACTGCAGAAATATATGTTTTGCATCATAATCGGCTAGTTTAACTCTTCCCGTGAGCTTGAGAGAGGAGACAAAATGTTGCATCTCATTCGGGCGAGGCCTGCCATTAGAAAACTTCTCGATGAGCATGTTTTCGTAAGGCGCCATGAAGTTCCTCATCTCCTCGGCTGAAAATAAAACCACGGGACTCCCGTTTTTTTTTCGAAAATGCGTGAGGGAGGTGTGGGCATTCTTGTAATCGAGGCAAAAGACTTATTTTGTAATAATAATTCATTTTGTTCCATTTTTGAGCTTGAGAGAGCTAGATTTGAGCAATAATGGCGATTTTCTATCTCTAGAAAGTGGGAATTTCTCTCTCTAGAAGTTGAGAGCGTTTTTTGAAAAAGAAGACCGTTTTTCTTCTTCTTCTTCTTCTTCTTATTCTTATTATTATTTTTCATTTTTTTATTCTTTTTCTTCTTATTATTATTTTTTTCTTATTATTCTTCTTATATTCTTTTTCTTCTTATATTCTTTTTCTTCTTTTTCTTCTTTTTCATCTTTTTCATCTTTTTCTTTTTTTTAAGGTTTATTTTATTAAAACTTATACCCTCTCTTTTGGCAGAGGAATACCATTTTTACAAGCTATAAAACTACCCTTTGCTCCCTTACACCCTTTTAGATTACAAAAAAGAAATCTCTAAATTCTACCATCCTAGGTACACTTTATGGAAAACATAAGAGATGATCTCTTAATCTTTTAAATGTTGTTTTATTATGACATTTTCTTCTTTTCCCAAATCCTTTAGGTGCTAATTGTTCAGTTTTTCTGAAGAGTAAGATACAATTTCTGTTCTTCTTCTCCCCCCTATTCTGATTGCTTGTTCTGCATGCTCTTTAATCCTTTTCCTTCTCACATTTCAGCAACTCTTTAAGATTTTCCTTGCTAGCATACAGCCTGCACCAAATATAAATAAAACACCAAAAAACCAGCTACCTATTACCTTATACCTTACCATACTGCTGCCTTTCCCTAGCCTTCTTCGTACTCCATTTTAAAGCAAGCTTCAGACTGCAAATCATAACAAACCAGCAAACTACACAGCACATCATAATCATTTCCTTTCCCAGGCAGTCTATCTCTTGCCTTTGCTGTCTTTTTTCTAATATATAAGTTGTATTCCTGTAGGATAGAGACAAAAAACCAAACAATATATACACTTTATGGAAAGCATAAGATACAATTTCTGCTCTTATTCTCCCCCTCTATTTTGATTGCTTGTACTGCATGCTCTTTAATCATTTTCCTTCTCACATTTCAGCAACTCTTTAACCATCTCCTTGCTAGCATACAGCCTGCACCAAATACAACAAAACACCAAAAAATCAGCTACCTCTTACCTTATACCTTACCATGCTGCTGCCTTTCCCTAGCCTTCTTCGTACTCCATTTTAAAGCAAGCTTCAGACTTTTTATAAGCATAAACTAACATTTTTATAAACATATACTAACATAACTTCAAATTCACAACTTTTCCAGCTTCCTCCCTCATCCGTAAAACTGTCCATGAATACCTGCAAATCATAACAAACCAGCAAACTACACAGCACATCACAATCATTTCCTTTCCCGGGCAGTCTATCTCTTGCCTTTGCTGTCTTTTTCTGATATATAAGCTGTATTCCTGTAGGATTCGAGACAAATAACCAAACAATATATATATTCTGTTATCCCCTTAGACTTGTGCCCAATTGCCTCTCCAAGTTCCTACAAATCCTAACATATGGATAAGCCATTTTATCCAGCTTAGCTATTCCAACGAATTTATTGGGAATATCATTCCCATTAGATTCTTGTGTTCCCCTATGTATACCCTCTTTTGCCAACTTGTCTGCTAATGCATTAACCTCCCTATAGATATGTGAGATTGTGGCCTCCAGCTCTTCCATTAATTCTCTTATATTTTCCATATCTACCGCATGTTTCCACATTTGTAAACTATTTGAAGCTAGTCCCTCTAGTAGCTTAGAATCCACCTGAATTTGTATCTTCTTAAGATTTAAACTTTTACAAATCTGAAGCCCCCTGAGCAAGGCCTGTATTTCAGAGTGTAAGGCTGAATTAGACTTATTTTTCATAGTAAATGCTTTAATAATCTTACCTTGTGCATCCCTAATCACTCCCCCTCCACCCGCTATTCCCATATCTCTATTAAAACTACCATCTGTGTTAAGAGCAAAAGTTCCATTTGGTGGTTTAATCCAAGAAACTCTTTTCAGACCCGACCATCCCTCTTTCCTAATACTTAGCCCACATTTAATTCTTAGATTTTTTGATATATTAATGTTAATAGTTTTAATAGGCTTTAGAGCAGAAATAATTGAGATTTCCTTTTTTATATCCTTCAGAATTTCTTCTGAATTCATTTGTATTCCTTCGAACCTACTTTTATTCCTAGCTTTCCATATACACCAAATAATTACTAAGGGAATATTATTCCTAAACCAGATTTGAATCTGGCTTTTAGGTTTTTCCTTGTTCCAGTTTATCAATCTATTCTCTAGTTTATCGTTTGGTTGTCCTCCTGTATTATCAAGGTGATTCCATATCTTTTTCATCTTTTTCCTTGTTCCAGTTTTTCATCTTTTTCCTTGTTCCAGTTTTTCATCTTTTTCTTCTTTTTCTTCCTTTTCTTCTTATTCTTCTTATTATTCTTTTACTTCTTATTCTTCTTATTCTTCTTTTACTTATTATTCTTCTTATTTTTCTTGTAATTTTTATTCTTCTTATTCTTCTTATTCATCTTTTTCCTATTATTCTTCTTATTCTTTTTTTTTCTTATTCTTCTTATTTTTCTTTTTCTAATTTTTCTTCTTTTTCTTCTTTTTGTTTTTTTCTTCTTTTTCATCTTATTCTTCTTTTACTGCTTATTCTTCTTTTATTTCTTATTCTTATTATTTTTCTTATTCTTCTTATTGTTCTTATTCTTCTTATTGTGCTTATTCTTCTTATTGTTCTTTTTCTTCTTATTGTTCTTTTTCTTATTATTGTTCTTTTTCTTCTTATTGTTCTTCTTGTTTTTGTTACTTTTACTTATTTTTCTTATTCTTCTTTTTCTTTTTCTTTTTCTTTTTCTTATTCTTCTTCTTTTTCTTTTTCTTATTCTTCTTCTTTTTCTTTTCTTCTTCTTCTTCTTCTTCTTCTTCTTTTTCTTCTTTTCCTATTATTATTATTATTATTATTATTCTTCTTCTTCTTCTTCCTCCTTTTCTTCTTTTTCTTATTTTTCTTCTTATCTCTTATTCTTTATTTTTATTCTTTTTCTTCTTATATTTCTTTTTCTTTTTTTTCTTTTTTTTCTTTTTATTCTTCTTTTTCTTTTTATTCTTCTTTTTCTTCTTATTCTTCTTTTTCTTCTTCTTCTTCTTCTTCTTCTTCTTCTTTTTTCTTCTTATTCTTTGTTTTCTTCTCATTCTTCTTATTCTTCTTATTATTCTTTTTCTTCTTATTTTTCTTTTTCTTCTTATTCTTCTTTTTCTCTTATTCTTCTTATTCTTCATATTCTTCTTATTCTTCTTTTTTATTTTTTTCTTCTTATTCTTTTTTTTCTTCTTATTCTTATTTTTCTTCTTATTCTTATTTTTCTTCTTATTCTTCTTATTCATCTTTTCTTCTTTTTCTTCTTATTCTTCTTATTTTTCTTATTTTCTTATTATCTTGCTTATTCTTAATTATCATCTTATTATTCTTATTTTCTATTTTTTCTTATTCTTCTTATTCTTCTTATTCTTAGTTTCTTCTTATTCTTCTTTTTATTCTTTCCTTTTTTCTTTTTTTTTGTCCTTTTCTTCTTAATCTTCTTTTCCTTCGCTTAATTCTTCTTTTCTTCTTATTCTTCTTATTCTTTTATTTATCTTTTTCTTCTTTTCTTCTTTTTCTTCTTTTATTCTTTTTCTTTTTTTACTTTTTTATATTCTTTTCTTTTTTTTTTTGTTCTTTTTCTTTTTGTTCTTCTTTTTCTTCATTTTCGTCATTTTCTTCATTTTCTTCATTTTCTTCATTTTCTTCATTTTCTTCATTTTCTTCATTTCTATCATTTTTCTTATTTTCTTCATTTTCGTCATTTTATTCATTTTCTTCATTTTATTTCATTTTACTCATTTTCATTCTATTTTACTTCTTTTTATTTTTTTTATTCTTTTTCTTCTTGTTCTTCTTTGTCTTCTTTTTCTACTTTTTTTTCTTTTTCTTTTTTTTCTGTTTTTTATTCTTTTTCTTCTTTTTCTTCTTTTTCTTTTTTTCTTCTTTTTCTTCTTTTTCTTCTTTTTTCTACTTTTTCTTCTTTTTATTCTTTTTCTTCTTTTTCTCCCTTTTCTTCCTTTTCTTCCTTTTTTTCTTTTTCTCCTTTTTTCTTCTTTTTCTTCTTTTTTTACTTTTTTTTCTTTTTCTTATTTTTCTTATTTTTCTTATTTTTCTTATTATTCTTCTTATATATTTTTTTCTTTTCATTCTTTTTTTCTTCTTATTCTTCTTTTTCTTGTTATTCTTCATATTCTTCTTATTTTAATTTTTCTTCTTATTCTTCTTTATCTTCTTATTCTTCTTTTTCTTCTTATTTTTCTTTTTCTTCTTTTTCTTCTTATTCTAGTTATACATCTTTTTCTTTTTTTCTTCTTATTCTTCTAATATTTCTTTTTCATTTTTTTCTTCTTTTACTTCTTTTACTTCTTATTTTTCTTTTTCTTCTTTTTCTTCTTTTTCTTCTTTTTCTTCTTATTCTTATTTTCTTTCTATTCTTCTTAATCTTCTTAATCTTCTTTTTTTTCTTAATGTTCTTATTACTTATTCTTTTTCTTCTTAATCTTCTTTTTCTTCTTATTCTTATTATTCTTCTTTTTATTATTTTTCTTCTTATTCTTATTTTTCTTCTTTTTCTTCTTATTCTTCTTCTTTTTCTTCTTATTCTTATTATTCTTCATTTTCTTCTTTTTCTTCTTTTTCTTCTTTTTCTTCTTATTCTTCTTATCTTCTTTTTCTTCTTATTCTTCATTTTCTTCTTATTATTCTTTTTCTTCTTATTCTTCTTATTCTTTTTTTTCTTTTTTTTATTCTTCTTATTATTCTTTTTCTTCTTATTCTTTTTCTTCTTATTCTTCTTTTTCTTCGTATTTTTCTTTTTCTTCTTATTCTTCTTTTTCTTCTTTTTCAATTTTTCTTCTTTTTATTCTTATTCTTATTATTCTTCTTATTCTTCTTTTTCAATTTTTCTTCTTTTTCTTCTTTTTCTTCTTTTTCTTCTGTTTCTTCTTTTTCTTCTTTTTCTTATTTTACTTTTTTTCCTTCTTTTCATTCTTTTCCTTCTTTTCATTCTTTTCCTTCTTTTCATTCTTTTCCTTCTTTTTCTTCTTTTCCTTCTTTTCCTTATTTTTCTTCATTTCCTTCTTTTTTCTTCCATTTCTTTTCTTCTTTTGCTTCTTTTTCTTATTATTATTATTATTATTATATTATTATTATTTTTCTATATCATATTTTTATTCTTCTTTTTCTTCTTAATTTTTTATTTTTCTTTTTCTTCTTATTCTTCTTTTTCTTCTTAATCTTCTTATTCTTATTTTTCTTCTTATTCATCTTATTCTTCTTTTTCTTCCTTTTCTTCTTATCTTCTTTTTCTTCTTATCTTCTTTTTCTTCTTATTATTCTTTTTCTTATTATTCTTCTTATTCTTCCTATTCTTCTTATTCTATTTATTCTTCTTTTTTCTTCTTTTTTCTTCTTTTTCTTCTAATTCTTCTTATTCTTCCTTTTTTTCTTATTCTTCTTTTTCTTCTTTTTCTTCTTTTTCTTTTAATTCTTCTTATTCTTCCTTTTCTTCTTATTCTTCTTTTTCATCTTTTTCTTCTTTTTCTTATTTTTCTTCTTTTTCTTCTTATTCTTCTTATTCTTATTTTATTCTTATTCTTCATTTTCTTTGTAATCTCCTTATTTTTCTTTTTCTTTGTAATCTTTTTATTCTTCTTTTTCTTCTTAATCTTATTATTCTTCTTTTTGTTCTTAATCTTCTTATTCTCCTTATTCTTCCTTTTCTTCTTAATCTTCTTTTTATTCTTTTTCTTTTTAATATTCTTATTCTTCTTTATTTTCTTTTTCTTCTTAATCTTCTTATTCTTATTTTTCTTCTTTTTCTTCTTATTCTTCTTATTCTTCTTTTTTTTCTTATTCTTCTTATTCTTCTTATTCATCTTATTCTTCTTATTCTTCTTATTTTTTCCTATTCTTCTTTTACTTCTTATTCTTCTTATTATTCCTTTTCATCTTATTCTTTCTTTTTTTCTCTTTTTCCTTCTTTTTCTTCTTTTTCTTCTTTTTCTTCTTTTTCTTCTTTTTTCTCGTTTCTTCTTTTTCTTCCTTTCTTTTTTTCTTCTTTTTCTTCTTTTTATTTTTATTCTTCTTTTTCTTATCCTTCTTTTTCTTCTTATTTTTTTTATTCTTATTCTTCTTATTCTTCTTTTTTTTTCTTTTTTATCTTCATATTCTTCTTTTTCTTCTTATTCTTCTTTTTCTTCATATTTTCTTTTTTCTTCTTATTCTTCTTATTCTTCTTATTCTTCTTTTTCTTCTTATTCTTCTTATTCTTCTTATTCTTCTTATTATTTTTATTCTTCTTATTATTCTTATTCTTCTTATTCTTCATATTCTTCTTATTCTTCATATTCTTCTTATTCTTCCTATTCTTCTTTTTCTTCCTATTCTTCCTATTCTTCTTTTTCTTCCTATTCTTCATTTTCTTCCTTTTCTTTCTTTTCTTCTTATTTTCTTCATTTTCTTTCTTTTGCTTCCTTTTCTTTTTATTTTCTTCATTTTCTTCATTTTCTTCTTATTTTTTTATTCTTCATATTCTTGTTATTATTCGTATTCTTATTATTCTTTGTATTCTTATTATTTTTCTTATTTTTCTTATTCTTCTTATTCTAATTATTAATATTATTATTATTCTTATTATCTTATTATTCTTGTTATTCTTCTTAGTCTTATTATTTTTTTATTATTCTTATTATTCTTATTCTTCTTATTATTCTTATTCTTTTTATTCTTTTTTTTCTATTATTCTTATTCTTCTTATTTTTTCTATTATTCTTATTCTTTTTATCATTATAATTCTTTTTAATTTTCTATTTTTTGTTATTCTTCTTATTCTTCTTATTCCTCTTATTCTTCTTTATCTACTTATTCTTCTCATTCCTCTTATTTTACTTATTATTCATATTTTCCTATTTTTCTTTTTCTTCTTATTCTCTAATTCTTCTTATTCTTATAATTCTTCTTATTCTTCTTATTCTTCATAAACTTATTATTCTTTTTACTCTTCTTATTCTTCTTATTCTTTTTATTCTCCTTATTCTTCTTATTCTCTATATTCTTCTTATTCTTCTTATTCTTTTCATTCTTCTTATTCTTCTTTTACTTTTTATATTTTTTCCTTCTTATTCTTCGTATTCTTATTAAAAAATAAGAACATAAAGCATAAATTTCCATCATTATTCTTCTATTCTTATTCTTCTATTCTATTCTTCTATTCTTAATCTTCGTATTCTTATTTTACTAAAAAATAAGAACATAAAGCTCTAATCCACAGTTTCTAAATAAAACATAGACTATGCTTCTATGTTTTATTAGACAAGACATAAACAACGTGTTAATATTAATGATGGAGATTTCCAGCATTGTTTTTTTTAGCTTTCTGCTTTCTATTGCAAGTTGTAGATTCCATCTTTATTCTTTAATCCATCTCTTCATTCTATCCTTCTTTTCCTGCCTGCAAAGCCTTTATCTATGTCCTTTACCTTTGTTGCTGCATCTCCACTATGAGTGACATATATTATCTAACTTACCCTTATCCCTTTTCCCCACCCTTAACACATTAATCAACTTGTTCAGTACAAATGAGCCACAACATAAATTTCCAAGACTACAACATAAAGCTCTTTATTTTCCAGATGATGTTCTACTGCCCGTGATGATTTCTCCTGAGCTCCATCCAAGGTCACCCGAATCCCGCCTTTAGCTTCTTCTTTTTGACCTCCCCACTCCCTGGCCACCTGCAAACGCTGCACAAACACAAGACAGAATTTTACAGCCTCCAGTTGCTTCTGCGGGACCTTTGCCTCACCATTCTGGTGACCTTCATTGTGCATCCACCTTTTCCTTTTATCCTCCATTTCTGTCTGCTTAAAACCTTTATCACTGCCCTTTGCTATTTCTACTTTTCCTCTATATAAGTGTTCATATTCTAATCTATCCATATCCCTTTTCCCACCCTTATTACATTAAAATTTAATCGGGCAAAGAAACAAGCTTTCTAGGGTTGTTCTGCTTAGGTTTCTCCATCCTTCTAGAAGAGGCTTTTCTGCACCCGTGTTTCAGTCACTATATATCTGCTAAGAAAACTAGAACAAACACCCCAAAATACAAAAATACATGTTGTTTTTATCAGCCTTTTACCTAGATTCTCGAGTCCTTCTCTGCTTAACTCCCATGCAGAGTCCGATGTTGGCAGCAACCTTCCTGTACTATTATATACCCTCCTTTTTACTTTTATTTTATTTTACATGTAAATGTTTTTTCTCATAACTCAAATGATAATAATGTGTTAATCTATTCTACTCAAAGAGACAGTGAAATATATTTAAGCCATATAATAAGTGCTTTTAAATCCTATAACTCAGAGAAGCCAAAAGAAATGAAATTTGGCCAAAATGTTAAATGTCTAATTTTTTTAGCCAAGATGCATATTCAAAAAAATAAGATGGTTTTTAGACAAGATGCATAATTATTTTTAAATCACCCCTCAGGCCCAGGGTGACACTTTTTCGAAGATGCCTAATCTTTTCTACCTTCCACGTGCTTATAATTATTTTGTGGGCTTAACCCTCTCTTTGATAATCTTTTACCCTGCCTCTTTTATTTATGTTAGCATTTCAGATTAATTTATTTTATTTTTGGATTCTAATATATGGATATCCTATTTTATCCAGTTCTATTATACCTTTAAATCTAGAGGGGATATTGTTCGCTTCGTATTCGTGAAAACCTTTTCTCATCCCTTCTTCCGCTAATTTGTCCACCAAGGCATTAGTCTCCATTTAAACATGATTTATTCCATCTTTCAATTCTTTTAGTAATTCTTTAATTACTTCGATCTCTTCCTCAAATCTCCACAGTTCTATTTTACTTTTAGCTAAATCCACTAGAACACTTGAGTCAACTTGGACTCGAATTTTTTGAAGTTTCATTTCTTTACATATTTGAAGTCCTTTTGTTAGTGCCATGATTTCTGCTTGTAATGTGGAAGTGGCTATTCCTCCTGTTGAGAATGCTTTTACCACTCTTCCTTCCTCATCTCTTATGGCTCCTCCACCTACAGCTGCTCCCATTTCTCTGTTGAAACTTCTATATGTGTTTAGTGCTAACATATTTTGAGGGGGTTTATGCCAAGAGATGGAATGTATGACTGGCATTTTCTGATTTATCGTAGTTAGTCCTCATGTCTTTTTCCTCGTTTCATCCATACCTATGCTATTGACTATTATAGGTTTACAGGCCATGATAAATGAGCATTCTTTTATTATTTCTTCTAGTATGCTTTTAGCTTTCATCTTTATGTCTTCAAACCTACTTTTGTTTTTGGCTTTCCAGATACACCAGAATGCAATTTGTGGTGTGTAATCTCTTAGCCATTTTAAAATTTTATATTTTGACATTTTTTGGCTCCAGTTTTATAATCTACATTTCAATGTTAGAACATTCATTCCTAATTCTGTTTCTGTTTACAACTTATTCCATACCTATGTTGCGATCTTACCTGTGGAGAATAAGTGATACGAGCTTTCACTGTTAGCTGAATAGCATTCGCATCTGGAAGCTAGTGTCACTCCTTTTTTCTGAATGAGTTCATCCACCGGTATAGTGTAAGAAAGAATTTTCCATGTTAAGGTGCTAATTTTCTGTGGGACATCCTTTCCCCATAACCCTTTAAAACATTCTTGCACTGGCCTTTTATTTCTTGCTTGGGTTTTTGCACTTTTTAAAGTGAATATTCCCTGTACGTTTAGTTTCATTTCCAGCCACTATTATTTAAAATTGCGTGTTTTTCAACTAGCTCCTGATGCTTATGCATAAGCCTTCAATTTTTTGTAGCATTTTTAGGATTTTTAAAAGCCTTGTTTCCAATGCTATATTTGGCTATTATATAGTTTGCCCAGAGGCTTCCCTTTTTTTATCTCTACCAATTTTTGTAGGTCCAAGCTTTTGCTAAGTAGCTTAAACTTGTAAAACCTAATCCCGCCTCTTCTTTAGGATAACACAAGTCTTTAAACTTTTTACAGTGAAGCTTAGTTTTAACTTCCTTCTTGCTCCAAAGAAGTTTGACATTTCTCATTCTAGCCCCTTAATCATTGTTTTTGGTGACTGCAAATTCATTAAGATATGAGCTAATGTGCCTTGCAGAACATATGTTATTATTCTTATTCTACCTGCCATGCTCAGTAGATCTTCCTTCCATCCTGCACTCTTTCCTCTCGATCTTTCTACCATGTAAGTTACATATACCTCTTTAAGCCTCCCTTCATAAATCGGGCACCCCAGATACATTAAGGCCCCTATTTTCCATTCGAATTCTTCTTCTTCTTATTTTTCTTCTTCTTATTTTTTTTTTCTTCTTCTACTTCTTCTTCTTCTACTACTACTACTACTATTCTTCTTCTTCTCCTCCTCCTCCTTCTCCTTCTCCTTCTTCTTCTTC
The DNA here is from genome assembly GCA_029783825.1 of Sapria himalayana. Classification (NCBI taxonomy): domain Eukaryota; kingdom Viridiplantae; phylum Streptophyta; class Magnoliopsida; order Malpighiales; family Rafflesiaceae; genus Sapria; species Sapria himalayana. The sequence goes on from JAREIK010001412.1 coordinate 285,557, forward strand.
TCCTTATCCTTCTTCTCTTCTTCTTCTTCTCCTTCTTCTTCTTATTCTTCATCTACTCCTCCTCCTTTTTCTTCATTATCATTAACATCATCATCATCATCATATTCTTCTTCTTCTACTACTACTACTTCTTCATTTTCTTGATCTCCTTATTCTTCTTCTTCTTCTTCTCTTCTTATTCTCTTCTTCTTAATCATCATCATCATCAATTTCTTGTTTTTCTTCATCATCATCATTATTTTGTTCTTTTTCTTCTTCTTCTTCTTCTTCTTCTTCTTCTTCTTCTTCTTTTTAATCATCATCATCATCTTCTTCTACCTTTTTCTTGTTCTTCTACTTCTTCTTCCTACTCTTCTTCCTCCTCCTCATTCTTCTTCTTCTTCTTCTTCTGGCTTCTTCTTTTTCATCATCATCATCATCTTCTTCTTCTACCTTTTTCTTGTTCTTCTACTTCTTCTTCCTACTCTTCTTCCTCCTCCTCATTCTTCTTCTTCTTCTTTTCTTCTTCTGGCTTCTTCTTTTTCATCATCATCATCTTTTTCTTCTTCTTCCTTTTTCTTGTTCTTCTACCTCTTCTTCCTACTCCATCTCCTCCTCCCCTCCTCCTTCTTCTTCCGTCTTCTTCTTCTTCTTCCTTCTTTTTCTTCTTCTTCCTTCTTTTTCTTCTTCTTCCTTCTTCTTCTTCCTTCTTCTTCTACTTACTTCTTCTTCTTCTTCTTCCTCCTTCTTTTTCCTCCATCTTCTTCTTCTTCCTTCTTCTTCTTTCTTTTTCTTCTTCTTCTTCTTCTTTTTCTTCCTTCTTCTTCTTCTTTTTCTTCCTTCTTCTTCTTCTTTTTCTTCCTTCTTCTTCTTCTTTTTCTTCCTTCTTCTTCTTCTTCTTCTTCCTTCTTTTTCTTCTTCGTCCTTCTTCTTCTTCTTCATTCTTCTTCTTCTTCTTCTCTTCTTCTCCTCCTCCTCCTCCTTCTTCCTTCTTCTTTTTCTTCTTCTTTCTTCTTTCTTCTTCTTCTTCTTCTTCTTCTTCTTCTTTTTCTTCCTTCTTTTTCATTATTATTATTATTATTCTTCTTCCTTATTTTCTTTCTTCTTCTTCTTTTTCGTTTCTTCTTCTTCTTCTTCTTCTTCCTCTTCTTTTCTTCTTCTTCTTTTTCCTTCTTTTCCTTCTTCTTCTTCTTCTTCTTCTTTTTCCTTCTTTTTCCTTCTTCTTCTTCTTCTTCTTACTTATTCTTCCTTCATCATCATCATATTCATCATCTTCATCATCATCCTCTTCTTCTTCATTCTTCTTCTTCTTCTTCCTTCATCATCATCATTATCTTCTTCTTCTTGTTATTCCTTCTTCTCCTTCTTCTTCTTCCTTCCTTTTTTTGAGAAATGAGTCATTATCCTTTAATCACTTTCTTCAAACTAGCTTACTTTCCCTTCCTGTCGGGCCTTTAATTCTGCCCAATGACTTTGTTGAGCTTATGTATTAAGAGCTACAACTTTAGCTTTATATATTCCAGAAAAGGCTCTATTAAATGTGGTGCTATCTCCTGAAATCATCCAAGAACACCCGTATAATTGATCTTCCTCTACTTGTCACCTACATACATGCCACAAACACAGAGAGATTTCCAGAAAATGCTCTATTAAACGTGGTGCTATCTTCTTTAATCCCTTTCTTCTTCTTCATTATTCTTCCTTCATCATCATCATCATCATCATCTTCTTCTTCTTCTTCTTCTTCCATCTTCTTCTTCTTTTTCTTCTTCTTCTTCTTGTTCTTGTTCTTCTTCTTGTTCTTGTTCTTCTTCTTGTTCTTCTTGTTCTTGTTCTTCATCTTCTTCTTCTTCTTTCACCTTCTTCTTATTCTTTCTTCATCATCTTCTTCTTATTCTTCTTATTCTTTTTCCTTCTTCTTCCTTCTTCTTCCTTCATCTTCTTCTTTTTTTACTTCTCCTTTCTTATTCTTATTCTTCTTTTTCCTTCTTCTTCCTTCATCATCTTCTTTTTTTCCTTCTTCTTCCTTCTTCTTCTTCTTCATTCTTCTTCTTCTTATTCATTCATCTTGCTCCATCATCATCATCATCTTCTTCTTCTTCTGTTGTCTTCTTCTCCTTAGTCGTTTAGTCTGTTCTTCCTTCATCTCCTCTACTCACCTACGCTTCATTTTCCTACTACTACTACTTCTTCTTCTTCCTCCTTCTTCTTCCTTCTTCTTCTTCTTCTTCTTCTTATTCTTCTTTATCCTCCTCTTCCTGCTTCTTATTCTTCCTTCTTCTTCTTCTTCTTCTTCCTCCTCCTCCTCCTCCTCCTCCTCCTCATCCTTCTTTTTCATCATCATCATCATCATCATCATCATCTTCTTCTTCTTCTTCTTCTTTTTTCTTCTTCTATCTTCTTCTTCTTCTTCTTCTTCTTCTTTCTTCTTCTTCTTCTTATTCTTTCTTCTTCTTCTTCTTCTTCTTCTTCTTCTTCTTTCTCCTTCTTCTTCTTTCTTCTTCTTCTTCTTTTTCTTTCTTCTTCTTCTTCTTCTTCTTCTTCTTTCTTTCTTCTTCTTTCCTTCTTCTTCTTCTTTCTTTCTTATTCTTTTTCTTCTTCTTCTTCTTTTTCTCCTCCTCCTCCTCCTACTTCTTTTTCTTTTTCTTCTTCTTCTTCTTCTCCTCCTCCTCCTCCTCCTAATTTTTATTATTCTTCTTCGTCTTATTCTTCTTCTTCTTCTCCTCCTCCTCCTACTACTTCTTCTTTTTCTTCTACTACTACTACTACTTCTTATTCTTCTTCTGCTCCTCCTCCTCCTACTTCTTCTTCTACTTCTCCTCCTCATCCTCGTACTTCTTATTCTTATTATTCTTCTTCTTCTTCATATCTTCTCCTCCTCCTCCTCCTCCTACTACTACTTCTTCTTCTTCTTTTCCTCCTCCTCCTCCTCCTCCTATTTCTTCTTTTTCTTTTTTTTTCTTCTTCTTCTTCTCCACCTCTTCCTCCTCCACCTACTACTTATTATTATTATTATTATTATTATTATTATTATTCTTCTTCTTCTTCCTCCTCCTCCTATTCCTCCTCCTCCTCCTACTTTTTCTTCTTCCTCCTCCTCCTCCTCCTCCTCCTCCTTTTCTTCATCATCATCATCATCTTCTTCTTCTTCTTCTTCTTCTCCGCATCTTCCTCCTCCTACTCCACCTACTTACTATATTATTATTATTATTATTATTATTATTATTATTATTATTCTTCTTCTTCTTCTTCTTCTTCTTATTCTTCTTCCTCCTCCTCCTCCACCTTCATCTTCCACCTCCTCCTCCTACTCCTCCTCCTTCTTCTTCCTCCTCATCCTCCTCCTCATCCTCCTTTTCATCATCATCATCATCATCATCTTCTTCTTCTTCTTCTACTTCTTTTTCTTTTTCTTCCTCCACCTCCTCCTCCTCCGCCTCCTTCCTCTTCCTCCTCCTCCTCCTCCTCATCCTTCCTTTTCTTCCTCCTCCTCCTTCTTTTTCTTCTTCCTCCTCCTCGTCCTCCTCCTTCTTCTTCTTCTTCCTCCTCTTTCATAATCATCATCTTCTTCTTCCTCCTCCTTCTCTTACTTCTTCCTTCTTATTCCTTCTTCTTCTTCTTCTTCTTCCTTCTTCTTCTTCTACTTCTTCCATCTTCTTCTACTTTTTGCTTCTTCTTCTTATTCTTCTTATTCTTTATCATGCAACTTCTTCTTCTTCTTCTTCATCCTTCATTTCCATTATTATTATTCTTCTTCTTCCTCCTTCTTCTTCTTCCTTCTTCTTCTTCGTTCTTCTTCTTGCTTCTTCTTCTTCTTCTTCCTTCTTTTTTTTTTCTTCTTATTCCTCCCTCTCCTCCTCCTTCTTCATTCTTCTTCTACTTCTTCTTCTTCCTTCTTCTTCTTCTTCTTCTTCTTCTTCCTTCTTCTTTTTATTCTTCTTATTTTTTCTTTTTCCTTCTTTTTCTTCTTCTTCTTCTTCTTCTTCTTCTTCTTGTTCTTCTTCCTTCTTCTTCCTTCTTCTTCTTCTTCTTCTTGGTTCTTCTTCTTCCTCCTCCTTCTTCTTCTTCTTCCTTCTTCTTACCTCTTCTACTTCTTCTTCCTTCTTCATCATCATCATCTTCTTTTTCTTCTTCTTTCTTCTTCTTCTTCTTCTTCTTTCTTCTTCCACTTCTTCTTCTTCTTCTTCTTCTTCTTCCTTCTTCATCATTATCTTCTTCTTCTTCCTTCTTCTTCTTCTTCTTCTACTTCCTCTTTCTTATTCTTATTCTTATTCTTCTTCTCCATCTTCTTCCTTCTTATTCTTCTTCC
>JAREIK010001412.1:294844-324346 GCA_029783825.1 Sapria himalayana
TCTCCCTGAATTCTAGAGAGAGAAAGTTGATTTCATAGAGAGAGAAATTCCATTGTTGAAGCTCTAATGCTTGAGTTTTGGAAAATCTCTCTAAGATATTTAACAAAAAAATCATTAACCTCATTTTTTACTGAAAAACTGGTACATTAAGCCCGGTGTCTTTGTGTGTGATGGAGGAGAGAGCCAATAGTTTGTTTCCTCGATGTGAGGATATCGAAGCTTACGGCCCCATTTAAGCTTACTTTTCTAGGCATATTTTTCCCATTGAGAGCCCTGAATTTAAAGATATAAATGCATTCTTCCAAGCTTTGAACTTAGGGACTCAGTAATAATTGTGTGGTATGATGCAAAACATTTATTGATTTAACTCAAGGAGGAAGAAGACTTCCTACGGTTATGGCTACACTGGGCAGAGGATCATCTCTGGTTATGGACGCCCGAATTCAACCCAACGGTGGAATCCACACAAGGCCTGGTTTGCTTTTCTCTCCATCATTTCCCATTTCATCTATTCTGCAAACATCCTTTATATTATATTTCTCTGTGTGTGGGTAAGCCTTGTCAAATTGATGAAGCTACAATCTATATAATACGGACCGAGAATGGCAAGGGAGTGTGTGGAGGTGGATATTTTGCTTCTATTCCAAATAAAGTGTGGGTGGGTAATGGGCATTCAAGTGGGGTTTGACAGGATATAATTGCAGTAAATTTACATAAATATTGTTTAACCTATAAAAAATTGGGCCCCTTCAGTTTCTGAATGCATTGTAAAGGTAAGGAGAAGAGGGTTAGGCAAAACAGAATTGAGGGAGAGGGGAAAATATGGGTCAAAAAAGCACGGGGATAGGGCATAAAAGCTGAGGCCAAAGGAGGGGCAGAAGGAGGGCTCTGGCAGTAAAAGAGGAGAGGAAGGCAGTAGGGTAGTAATTGAAGAGTTGGGGGAAGGGGAGGAAGATGGGGATAAAAAGGCGGGCAGGAGAAAAATATTAGAAAAAAAATGGATAGATGAAGGGGTTAATGCGATGGAGAGGGCATGGAGGAAGGGTTTGGGGAAGACTGAGGTAACAAAAACAATAATGGAACTAGATATAGAAAATGAAATAATAAACTTCAAAAGGGAGGAAGATGACATCCTATCAAAGGAAGGAACTGAGGATAAAAGTTGGCCCATCATGGCTATGCACAAAGAAATGCAATGTTTAGATTCGGCATTGACATAAGATGATTCAAAGATGATTGCTCAAAAATAGTGGGAGGGGTTTCCAAAAAGCAGGGATAGCACAATAGAAAAAAATAAAATTGATGAGTTTTCAAATAAGCAAATTAAATTTAGTAAGTAAAAATGAGCAGCCTAAATCAAGTATAAGTAAAAGTTGAAGAAATATGTAAAAATATTTAAACATGTACTATGAAACAAGATGCATAACCAAAGCGCAAGCTAGACCTAATAATGTATAATAGTCTATATTGGAACATAAGAAGAGTAGGAAATACTCCGTCGATAAATATAATTAGAAAAGTAATTAAAATCCATGATATTAGAATTGTGATAATAGCGGAACCAATGGTTAGTAAGGATTCACTAGAAATGTATAAAAAGAAATTAGGGCTAGAAAATGCATTCTTTAATAATAATGGCACGATATGGTTGTTATAGAAAAAAAATTGATATAGAAATTATTTCAGAGGCTGATCATATCATTAAATTTAAACTAAGGAAAAATGCTATTCCAATTATATCGGTGGTTTATGCCAGCAACTCGAAAGAAAAATGAAAAGATATCAGGGGTGAAATGAAAGAGATAGCTGATAGAAATACTCCATGGATCATAGGAGGGGATTTTAACGTGGTTAGAAATATAAAGGAAAAAAAGGAGGAAAGCCACCTAATCCGTTAGCTATAGCCCAATTTAATGATGCAATTAATAATACGAACCTCATGGAGGCTGATTATTTGGGTCCTAACTTCACATGGTGTAATAACCAGAAAAATAGGGGAACGATCTAGTCTAGACTTGACCGTATTCTTTATAACATCAAATGGGTGGACTAATGTGGTTAGGTGAGTGTGAAACACTTAAGCAGAACATGCTCAGATCACAGCCCCCTTCTAAGTTTTAAAGTTAGACAGAGAGAATAAAATTTTTAAATATCAAAACATGTGGGGTTTGCATAAAGATTTTGTTAAAATAGTAAGAAACTCATGGCAAGAGTCAACAAATGGGAATCCATGCAAGCCCTAACTATAAAATTATGTAGGTTAAAACTAGAACTTAGTAAGTGGAATAGAGAGAGAGATTTGGGAATATAAATAAGAATATTCAGGATGCAAGCATCAAAAGTTAGCATATTAGAAATAGAGCACGAGAATAATCAGGACCAACTTTCTAGAGTTAATTTAAATAAAGCAAATGCAGAATTAAAATTATTGCTACATATGGAGGAAATTTTTTGGAAGCAAAGTTTTTTAACACAGTTGCAAAATTAAAAAAATCAAAGACAAGAAATAAATGGCATCAAGAACGATATTGGAAAGTGGATATATGAGGATGGAGAATTTTAAAAAGTTTTAAAAGACTACTTTAAAAGTCATCTTCGTGGTTATAATCGACAAAGGAATGACTCCTTAATTCGACAAATAGACAAAAAAGTAACAAAGGAACAAAATAAATTATTAGAAGAGTGCCCTAGTGAAGAAGAGATAAAAGTTGCAGTCTTTAGTGGAAATAAAGATAGCACAACAGGTCTAGATGGATGGAATAATGTGTTTTATCAACAAACTTGGAATATAATAAAAAAAGACTTGACGGCCTCAATCACCTAGGTTTTTGTGGGAGCAGAAATCACAAAAGCATGAGCAAGCTCATTTATCGTATTGATACCCAAGAAGGATAATCCACAAAAAAGTGAAAATTATAGACTTATTAGTCTATGTAATTCAGTGTATAGAATTCTATCAAAAGTCCTTCAGAATAGACTAAATAGAGCAATTCCCTCCATCATATTGGCAGAATAAGTAGGATTTATTAAAAATAGATTAATGATGGAAAACATTAACTTAACTCTAGACTTGATTAAGGAAATAGGGACTAAAGTTAGGGGTCATAATGTGATTATGAAATTAGATTTGTCTAAATAATTTGACATAGTTGAATGGGATATTTTATGCTACACAATGAGGAAAATGAGATTCTCAGTATTTTGGATATATCTAATGTATAGATGCATCTTTAATGCATCTTTAATTAATGCAGTTGCCAAAATTTTACTAAACACAGGATGTCACTTAGAGCTACAATAAGAAGATTCACTTAAAGCATAATGTGCATGTTTATTTTATTTCAAGGGTGTAAAAAGGGATAAGGGTAGCTCTAGAGGCAATATAAAAGAGGCTACCAAAGTTGTAGTGACTGCTGTATTAATATAGCCAGGAAGGGGCAGTGAAGTAAGGCTGTCCTATTGGTCAGGAAAAAATATTTATTGATATCTGTTGTTCTATGTTATTGGTTTGTGTGCTTGAGGTGCAAGTGATGCAATGTTCAAAGGCATAAACAACATAAGGCAGAGGAGGATATGATATATCTGAATAAAATAGCAAAGAGACTGCCAAAATTTTAACTAAAAACATGATGTTAACAAATAAGTGGCTATAGATGGAAAAGGAGGCAAGCATAATAGCATAAGAGGCAGAGAAATTAAAGATAAATAGGGCAAGATACAATTCAAGTAAAGTAGTTTAAGCATATAATCAAAGTGGAGTGGTGCATTTAGAGTTAGAATAAGAAGATTCACTCCAAGCATAATGTGCATTGTTTCATTTATATTATTTAAAGGGTGTAAAAGGGGATAAGGGTAGTCCTATATTGTAAAAATGGTATTTCTAAGCCAAAAGGGAGGGCTTTTTTATTAATAAAACAAACTTTCCAATTAAAATGAAGAATAATAAAAATATGAAGAAAAAGAAGAATAAGAAAAATAAGAAAAATAAAAAAAAATAAGAAGAATAAGAAGAAAAAAGAATAAAAAGAAAAAGAATAATATGAAGAATAAATAAAATAAGAAGATTAAGAAGAATTATAAGAATTAGAAGAAATAGAAAAATAAAAAGAAATAGAAGAATGAGAAAAATAAGAAGAATAAAAAGAATAAGTAGAATTAAAAAAAATAAGTAGAGTACGAAGAATAAGAAGTATAAAAAGAATAAAAAGAATATGAAAAATATGAAGAATAAAAAAAATAAAAAGAATAATAAGATTAAGAAACATAAAAAGAAATAGAAGAATAAGAAAAAATAAGAAAAATAAAAAGAATAAGAAAAATAAGAAAAATAAAAAGAATAAGAAAAATAAGTAGAATAAGAAGAATAAGAAAAATAAAAAGAATTATAAGAATTCGAAGAATTAGAAGAATAAGTAAAATAAGAAGAAAATAAAGAATAAGAAGAAAAAACGAATAAGAAAAAAAAGAAGAATAAATAGAATAAGAAGATTAAGAAGAATAAGAAGAAGAAAAAGAATAAGAATAATAAGAATAATAAAAAGAAAAAAAAAATAATAAGAATAATAATAATACTAATTTGAAAAATTAGAAAAATAAGTAAGTAAGAAGAATAAGTAGAATAGGAAGAATAAAATGAATATGAAGAATAAAATGAATAGGAAGAATAAGATGAATAAGAAGAATAAAAAGATTAAGAAGAATAAGAATAATAAGTATAATTAGAAGAATAATAAGAATTAGAATAAAAGAAGAATAAGAACAAAAAAAAAATATAGAAAATATGAAGAATAAAAAGAATAAAAAAAATATGAAGAATAAGAAGAATAAAAAGAATAAGTAGAATAAGAAGATTAAGAAGAATAAAAAGAATAAGAATAATAAGATGAATAAGAAGAATAAGAAGAATTAGAAAAATAAGTAAAAAAGAGGAATAGGAAGAATAAAATGAAGAGGAAAAATAAGAAGAATAAAAAGATGAAGGAGAATAAGAAAAATAAGAAGAATAAGAAAAATAAAAAGAATAACAAGAATAACAAGAATGACAAGAAATAGAAGAATAAGAAGAATAAGAAAAATAACAAAATAAGATGGATAAGAAAAATAAAAGAATAAGAAGAATAAGAAAAATTTTAAAAATAAGTAGAGTAATAAGAATAAGAAGAATAGGAAGAATTAAAAGAATAGGAAGAATATGAAAAATAAAAAAATTAAGAAGAATAAGAAAATTAAGAAAAATAAGAAAAATATGTATCTATTTAAGAAAAATAAGAATTAAAATAAGATTAAGATTAAGAAGAATATGTATCTATTTATGAAAAATAAAAATAAAAAGAATAATAATAATAATAATAATCAGAAAAATAATAAAAATATGATGAATTGAAATAAGAAGAATAAAAAGAATAAGAAGAATAAGAAAAATTAAAAGAATAACAAGAATACGATGAATAAAAAAAATATGAAGAATAAAAAAAATAAGAAGAATAAGATGAATAAGAAGAATAAGAGGAATAAGAAGAATAAGAAGGATAAAAAGAATATGAAGTGTAAGAAGAATAAGAAAAATAAGAAGAATAAGAAAAAGAAGAAAGATAATAAGAATAAGAAAAATAAGAAGAATAACATAAATAAGATAAATAAGAATAATAAGAAGAATAACAAAATAAATAATAATAATAAGAATACGAAGAATAAGAAGAAATAGAAGAATAAGAAGAATAACAAGAATAAGAAGAATAAGTAGAGTAAGAAGAATAAGAAGAATACTAAGAATAATAATAAAAACAAGAATAACAAGATTAAGAACAATAAAAAGAATAAGAAGAATAAGATGAAAAGGATGAATAAGATGAATATTAAGAAATAGAAGAAAAAGAAGAATAAGAAGAAAATGAAGAATAATAAGAAAAAGAAGAAAATGAAGAATAAGAAGAATAAGATGAATTAGAAGAATTAGAAGAATAAAAAGAATAGGAATAATAAAAAGAATAACAAGAATAATAAGAATAAAAAGAAAAGTAGATAAAATAGTATAATAAGAATAAGAAGAATAGGAAGAATAAAAAGAATATGAATAATAATTATAATACTAAGAATAATTAGAAGAATAAGACAAATTTAAAAAATAAGTAGAGTAATAAGAATAAGAAGAATAAGAAGAATTAAAAGAATAGGAAGAATAAAAATATTAAGATGAATAAGAAGAATAAGAAAAATAAGAAAAATAAGAAAAATAAGAAAAATAAGAAGAATAAGAAGAATAAGAAGAATAAGTAGAATAAAAAGAATTAGAAGAATTAGAAGAATAAGTAAAAATAAGAATAATAAGAAGAAAAGAAGAATAATAGGAATAAGAAGAATAAAAAGAATAAGAAGAATAAGAAGTATAAGAAGAATAATAAGAATTAGAAGAATAAGTTTAATTGGAAGAATAAGAAGAATAAGTAGAATAAGAAAATAAAAAGAATAATAATAATAATAATCAGAAAAATAATAAAAATATGATGAATTGAAATAAGAAGAATAAAAGAATAAGAATAATAAGAAAAATTAAAAGAATAACAAGAATAACAAGAATATGATGAATAAAAAAATATGAAGAATAAAAAAAATAAGAAGAATAAGAAGAATAAGAAGAATAAGAAGAATATGAAGAATAAGAAGGATAAGAAGAATATGAAGTGTAAGAAGAATAAGAAAAATAAGAAGAATAAGAAAAAGAAGAAAGATAATAAGAATAAAAAAAATAAGAAGAATAACAAAATAAATAATAATAAAAAGAATAAGAAGAATAAGAAGAATAAGAAGAAATAGAAGAATAGGAAGAATAACAAGAATAAGAAGAATAACTAGAATAAGAAGAATAAGAAGAATAAGAAGAATACTAAGAATAATAATAAAAACATGAATAACAAGATTAAGAACAATAAAAAGAATAAGAAGAATAAGATGAAAAAGATGAATAAGATGAATAATAAGAAATAGAAGAATAAGAAGAATAAGAAGAAGATGAAGAATAATAAGAAAAAGAAGAAGTTGAAGAATAAGAAGAATAAGAAGAATAAGATGAATTAGAAGAATTAGAAGAATAAAAAGAATAGGAATAATAAAAAGAATAACAAGAATAATAAGAATAAAAGAAAAGTAGATAAAATAGTATAATAAGAATAAGAAGAATAGGAAGAATAAAAAAATATGAATGATAATAATAATACTAAGAATAATAAGAAGAATAAGAAGAATAAGAAGAAAAGGAAGAATAAAAAAAATATGAAGAATAAAAAGATTAAGAAGAATAAGAAAAATAAGAAGAGAAAAAAGAATAAGGAAACTAAGAAGAATAAGAATAATAATTATAATAAAAAGTAAAAGAAGAATTATAAGAATATGTAAAAATAAGAAGAATAAGAAGAAAAGAAGAAAAGAAGAAAAGAAGAAAAGAAGAATAAGTGGAAAAAGAAGAATAAAAAGAATAAGAAGAATAAAAAAATAAGAAGATTAAGAAGAATAAAAAGAAAAAGAAGAATAAGAAGAATTAGAAGAATAAGAAGAATAAGAAGAATAAGATGAATAGGAAGATTAAGAATAATGAGAAGAATAAGAAAAATAAAAAGAATAAAAAGAATAAAAAGAATAATAATAATAATAATAATAATAATAAAATCACAAAAATAATAAGAATAAGAAGAATAAGAATAATAAAAAGAATAAAAAGAATAAATAAAATTAGTAGAATAAAAAGAATAAATAAAATTAGAAGAATAAGAAGAATAAGAAGAATAAGAAAAATATTAAAAATAATAAAAATAAGAAGAATAAAAAGAATAAGAAGGATAATAAATATTAAAAGAATAAGAATAATAACAAGAATAAGATGAATAAAAAAATAAGAAAAATAAGATGAATAAGAAGAATAAGAAGAATACAAAAATTAGAAAAATAAGAAGAATAAGAAGAATATATAGAATAAAAATTTTAAGAAGAATAAAAAAAATTAGAAGAATAAGAAAAAAAAAAGAAATTTAATAAGAATAAGAAGATTAAGAAGAATAACATTAATAAGATGAATAATAACAATAATAAGAATAATAAAAAATAATAATAATAATAATAATAAGATGAATAATAGGAATAAGAAAAATAAGAAGAATATGAAGAAAAAACAAGAAAAAGACGAATAAGTAAAATAAGAAGATTAAAAAGAATAAGAAGAATAAGAAGAATAAGAAGAATAAGAAAAATAAGAAGAATAAAAAGAAATAGTTAAATTAAAAAAAATAAGTAGAGTAAGAAGAATAAGAAGAATAGAAAGAATGTAAAGATTAGGAAGAATACGAAGAATAAAAAGAATAAAAAGAATAAGGAGAATAAGAATATTAAGAAGAATAAACTGAATTAGAATATTAAGAAGAATAAGTAGAATAAGAAGTATAAGAAGAATAAAAAGAATTAGAAGAATTAGATGAAAATGTAAAATAAGAAGAATAAATAGAATAAAAAAATTAAGAATAATATAAAGAATAAAAAGAATAAAAAATAATAAGAATAAGAATAATAAAATAATAAGAATAATAAGAAGAATAAAAGAATAAGAGCAATAAGAAGAATAAGAAGAATAAGAAGAATAAGAAGAATAGTCAGAATTAGAAAAATATGTAAGTAAGAAGAATAAGAAGAATAGGAAGAATAAAATGAATAGGAAGTATAAGAAGAATAAGAAGAATAAAAAGTTTAAGAAGAATAATAAGATTAAGAAGACTGATTTAGAAGAAAAAAAAGAATATGAATAATAATTAGAATTAGAAGAATAATAAAAATAAAATAATAAGAAGAATAAAAAAAATTTGGAAATTATGTAGAATAAATAGAATAAGAAAAATATGATGAATAAGAAGAATAAAAAGAATAAGTAGAATAAGAAGATTATGAAGAATATTAAGAATAAGAAGAATATGATGAAGAAGAATAAAAACAATAATAAGAAGAATTAGAAAAATAAGTAAGTAAGAAGAATAGGAAGATTAAAAAGAAAAAAAAATAAGAACAATAAAAAGATTAAAGAGAATAAGAAGATTAAGAAGAATAAGAAGAATAAGATGAATAAAAAAAATAAGAAGAATAATAAGAATAAAAAGAATAACAAGAAATAGAAGAATAAGAAGAATAAAAAGAATAAGAAAAATAACAAAAATAAGATGGATATGAAAAATAAGATGGATAAGAAAAATAATAAGAATAATAAAATAAAGAAGAATAAGAAGAAGAATAAGAATATTTAGATTAAAAAGAATAAGAAGAATAAGAAGAATATTAAAAAAATTAAGTATATGGGGAATATGAAGAAAATGAAAAATAAGACATATAAGAATAATAAAAATAATAAGAAAAAAAAGAAGAATACGAAGAATAAGAAGAAGAATATGAAAAATAATAAGAAGAATATGGAGAATATGAAGAATAAGAAGAATAAGAAGAATAATAAGAATAAAAAAGAATAAGAATAATTAGAATAATAATAAAATAAAAAAAATAAGAATACGAAGAAAAAGAAGATACATAAGAAAAAGAAGAAAAATAAAGAAGGAAAAGAAAAGGAAGAAAAAGAATAAAAAGAAAAATAAGTAGAATAAGAAAAATAAGAAGAATAAGAAGAATAAGAAGAATAAGAAGAATTAGAAGAATAAGGAGAATACGAAGAATAAGGAGAATAAGGAGAATAAGAAGAATAAGTAGAATAAGAAGAATAAGAAGAATAAGAAATTAAGAAGAATAAGATGAAAAAAGAAGAATAAGAAGAATAAGAATAATAAAAGAATAAGAATAATAAAAGAATAAGAAGAATAATAAAAATTTAAAAAATAAGTAGAGTAAGAAGAATAAGAAGAATAGGAAGAATTAAAAGAATAGGAAGAATATGAAGAATAAAAAGATTAAGAAGAATAATAATATTAAAAAGAATAAGAAGAATAAGTAGAAAAAAAAGAATTTGAAGAATCAGAATAATAAGTAAAAATAAGAAGAATAAGAAGAAAAGAAGAATAATAGGAATAAGAAGAATAAGAAGTATAAGATGAATAATAAGAATTAGAAGAATAAGTTGAATTGGAAGAATAAGAAGAATGAGAAGAATACGAAAAATAAAAAGAAGAAGAAGAATAATAATAATAATAATAATCAGAAAAATAATAAAAATACGCTGAATAAGAAGGATAAATAAAATAAGAAGAGTGAAAAGAATAAGAAATTAAGAAAAATTAAAAGAATAACAAGAATAACAAGAATAACAAGAATAAGATGAATAAAAAAAATATGAATAATAAAAAAATAAGAAGAATAAGATGAATAAGATGAATAAGAAGAATAAGAATAATAAGAGGAATAAAAAGAATAACAAAGATAAGAAGAATATGAAGTGTGAGAAGAATAAGAAAAATAAGAAGTATAAGAAAAATAAGAAAGATAATAAGAATAAGAAAAATAAGAAGAATAACATAAATAAGATGAATAAGAATAATAAGAAGAATAATAGAATAAATAATAATAATAAGAATATGAAGAATAAGAATAAGAAGAATAATAAGAAGAATAATAAGAATAAGAAGAATAACAAGAATAAGAAGAATAAGAAGAATAAGGAGAATACTAAGAATAATAATAAAAATATGAATAACAAGATTAAGAACAATAAAAAAAATAAGAAAAATAAGATGAAAAAGATGAATAAGATGAATAATAAGAAATAAAAGAATAAGAAGAATAAGAAGAATAATAAGAAAAAGAAGAAAATGAAGAATAAGATGAATAAGATGAATAAGATGAATTATAAGAATATAAAGAATAGGAATAATAAAAAGAATAATAAGAATAAGAAGAATAAAAAGAAAAGTAGATAAAGTAGTATAATAAGAATGCGAAGAATATGAAGAATAAAAAGAATATGAATACTAATAATAATAATATTAAGAAGAATAAGAAGAATAAGAAGAATATGAAGTATAAGAAAAATAAGTAGAAAAATAAGAATAAAAAGAATAAAAAAATAATAAGAATAAGAAGAATAAGAATAATAAAAAGATTATGAAGAATAAGTAGACTTTGAAGAATTAAAAGACATATTATAATAACAAAAATAATAAGAATAAGAAGAATAATAAGAATAAAAAGAATAATGAGAATAACATGAATAAGAAGAATAAAAACAATAAGAAGAATACAAATAAAAAGATAAAAAAAGAAGAATAATTAGAATAAGAATAATAAAAATAATTAGAATAAGAATAATACGAATAATAAGAATAATAAGAATAATATAAAAAATATATATAATAAGAAGTATAACAATAATAAAAATAAGAAGAATAAGAAGTATAATAAGAATAAGAAGAAAAGAAGATTAAGAAGAATAAAAAAATCAGAAGTATAAGAAGAATAAGAAAAATAAGAATAAAAGTAGAATAAGACAAAAAATAAGAAAAGAAGAATAATAAGAATCAGAAGAATAAAAATAATTAGAACAATTGGATGAATGATAACAATAGGAAGAATTAAAACAATAATAAATATAATAAGAAGAAGAAGAATAAAAATAATAAGAATAATAATAAGAATAAAAAAATGAAGTATGAGATGAATAAAAAGAATAAAAAGAATAAGAAGAATTTAAAGAATAAGAATACAAAGAAGAATAAGAAGAATAAGGTTACAAAGAAGAATAAGAACGAATAAGAAAAATTAGAAGAATAATAAGAATTTGAAGAATAAGAAAAATTAGAAGAATAAAAAAATCTGAAGAATATGAAGAATAAAAAAATCAGAAGAATAAAAAAAATTAAAGAATAAAAAGAATAAGCATCATAATAAGAATATGATGAATAAGAAGAATATGAAGAATAAAAATAATAACAAGAATAACATTCATAAGTAGAATATGTACACAAAGAAAAAAAAGAAAAAAAAAAAAAGAAGTATAAGATGATTAAGTATAATAAAAAGAATTAGAAGAATGATAAGAAAAAATACAATAAGAAGAATAAGTATATAAATAAGAATAATAAGAAAAAAAGAATAAAAAGAATAAGAAGAAAAAAAGAATAAGAACAAAAATAAAAATAAGAAGAATTAGAATAATAAGAATTAAATAAGAATAAGAAAAATAACAAAAATAAGAAAAATATGAAGTATTAAAAGATAAGAAAATTAAGAAAAAAAGTGCAATATAAAGAATAAGAAGAATAAAATTAATAAGAATAATAAAAAGAAGAATAATAATAATAATAATAATAACATCAAGTCTACCACAAATAAGAATAAAAAGAAAAATAAGAAGAATTAGAAGAATTAGAAAAAATAGAAAAATTAGAAGAATAAAAAGAATAAAAAAATAAGAAGAATAAGGAGAATAATAAGAATAATAATAATAATAATAATAATAATAATAATAATAATTAGAAGAATAATAAGAATAAGAAGAATAAGATGAATAAGTAAAATAATAAGAATAAGTAAAATATTATGAAGATTGACCAAATAAGATAAATAATAAGAAAAAGAAGAGCTTTCATTTCTAGAGTGCGAAAATTGGAAATATAGAGAGAGAAATCTCCATTATGGTGATGAAAGGGGTGGATCCAATCTCAATATGGAGGAAATAAAGTATCTTGCTTATAAAAAAACTTTTTCTCACATTTATTATACATCCGAGACCCCGAATAAACATCCAATAGAAAAAATATAAAACAGACTTTATAATTTTTTCTCAAAGATATTTAGGCTCTCTCGGAAGCTCATAAATTCTCCCTTATCGGGAAATTTTTTCACGACCACCCTCCCATTGATGCTATAAAGGAATTCTTCTTCTCGCTCAAGCTCAAAGGCTCGATAAAAGTTGGCTCGATAGACAATAAGCATGTCCTGGTGCAACACTTCATAGAGGAAGATTTTTTTCAACTGTGGTTAAATGATAACTGGAATATTAGAGGTTATCCTATGAGGAAATTCAAATGGTTGGCAAATTTTAAAATGAACAAAGAAAATCCACTTACTCTGTTATGGTTTTTTTTACCCTCACTGCCTATACATTTTTTAAATAAATCCTCACTCTACTCCATCTCTAATCTTATTGGCAAACCTCTTTTGATGGATGGTGCTACTGCCAACCTCTCCAGACCAAGTGTTGCATGAGTCTGTATAGAGGTTAATTTCCAATACCCCATCCCACAAAGGATATGGATTGGGCAGAATTAATTTAAAGGGTTTTGGCAACCTATAATTTCTGAAGCATTGCCTAGCTATTGCACTCAATGTAAAAAAATATGCCATAAAATAGAAAATTTCATTGTAAAATCAGGGAAAGAAAATCATAAAATTTGGATTAGAAAATAAGAGATTATACAAGATGTGTCTAATGAAGATGATGTACACCCTATATCTATAATAAAATCCCCAAAAATGCAACAAAAACCTTCAAAAATCTATCTGTTCACGATGGGAATATAACAGAACATGATAGAATAAGAATCATGATTGGAAAAATAGAGGAGATGGTAATCCTAACTAGAAAACATAAAATAAACATAAAATAGAAACTAAACACACAAGGTTGGTTCATTGGTTTAGAATTTGATTCAGATTTTGAATCAATTAAAAGCTTGAACACTATGCAAACTAAAACAGAAAATTACAAGGTGAATTATATAGATGATATAGATATTCAGAAAAAAAGATGGGCAATAGAAAATAGAGACAATGCATTAGAAAGTTAAAAATCATAAACATTCAAATAAAAAAATTTGATAGAATTGAGAATTTAAATCTTTTAATAATGCAAAAACATTTAATAAACATTTAACAAAAACATTTAAATATAGATATTCATCCCACTCACATAAAGAAAACAAGAAATGCACACAAACATTTAACAAAAACTAACGAAATAAAAAATAAAACGAGAGCACAATCAAAATCTTTTAATAATGCATAAATAATTATTCTAGAATATTAAGGGTATATCTAACCCCTCTTCACTAAATAGATTAATTAAAATGATTAAAATACATAAATTTTCATTACTAATGATGGCTAAGCCAATGGTGGGAATAGACCAGTTAGAAAGATTCAAAAATAAGTTAAGATATAAAAATGTCACCTCCAATAAAAATAATAGAATTTGGGTAATGAGGAATAACTTGGATATAACTAAAATAGAAGAGATGAACAAATTATTAACCTCAGTATAAGAAAAAACATAGAAGGTATTATTTCTATATTTTATGCTAATAATTCTACAAATAAAAGAAAAGATTTATGGTATATCATGAAAGATATAGCTAATAAGAATTTACCAAGGATAATTGGAGGAGATTTTAACACCATAAGAAACTCATCGGAGAAAAAAAAGGTAAGCCAATAAGCACAAAAGCGAGTGACCAATTTAATAAGGTAATAAATCAAACTAATCTAATAGAGGTAGATTTTTTTGGATCAAAATATACATGGACAAACAACCGTAAAAAGAAAGATGTCATCTAGTCAAGACTGGACAAGATTCTTTTTAATTCAAGATTGCTGGACACTTTTCAAAATATAGGCAGAAAATACGTAAATAGGACCTGCTTAGATCATAACCCACTACTTATTATTCCCTAAAAAAAAGAAGTGAGAAGAACTTCATTTAATTTTCAAAATATGTGGTGCTTACATGAGGGCTTCCTGGACATGGTTAATAATTATTGGAAGTTGCTGATTGTAGGCAATCCTGCTTAGATCTTTTCATGTAAACTATTTAGATTAAGAACATGCTTATTAGATTAGAACATAAAAAAATTTGCAAATATTAACAAAACTATTTTAGAAATGGAACAAAATATAGATGAACTAGAAAAAGAGCACGAAAAATTTAATAACATAGTCGTAAGGCCCTTCATAAAGCTTATGCTGAACTCAAATTAAAGTTACATATGGAGGAAGTTTTATGGAAACAAAGATTAAAAATAAATTAGTTAAAAGAGGGGGATTTAAATACATAATTTTTTCATCAAATCACAAAAATAAAAAATCAAAAACACAAGATAATAGGAATTAGGAAAAATGAAGGATTATTGTTAGAAAATAAGAAATACATAAAAGAAACCTTAGAAAGAATGCTCAAAGCATTATTATACAAAAATAATGAACAAACAAGGTTTAATCTCTTACAAAACATAAATATAAATGTTAATGAAGAAGATAACAAAAACTTATTGGAATTTCTAGATGAAACAAAAATTAAAAATATTCTATTCAGTTTAAATAAAAACAACGCTACAGGTCCTAATGGCTGGAACAATGTTTTTTCAAGCATGTTGGGACATAATCAAAATAGTCCTTATTCAAGTGTATAGTTGGTTTTTATGAAGCTAAATTAAATAAAAAATCGCCTCTAACTCATATAGTTTTAATTCCAAAAAAAGATAACCTTCAAAAGGGTGATGATTTTCGCCCAATTAGCCTATGTAACTCCACATATAAATTCCTAGCCAAACTAATACAAAATAGACTAAGCCTTATTCTTCCAAAGATTATTTCTAAGGAGCAGATGAGATTCATAAAGGATAGGCTCATCATGAATAATATTTGCTTAGCAAAAAAGATAATGAGAGAAATCTAATCTAAAACTAAGAGACATAATGTAGTTTTTAAATTATATTTTTCGAAAGCTTTCAATAGAGTAGATTGGAAATTGTTATGTTATGTAATGAGGAAAATGTGATTTGCAGAAGGTTGGATCGATTAATTTTTAGATGTATTTCAAATACTTGGTTTAAAATTATCATTAACAAGGAAAAAGGAGAAGACTTTAAACCCACTTGAGGACTAAGACATGGATACCCTTTGTATCCTTTTTTTAATATTTATCTGGAATTATTTTTGATTAATTTAAAATAGAAAACCAAATAAGGAGCTATCCACCGTTTAAACATTTTAAAGATTCACCGTAGGTATATTGTCTAGCATATGCAAACGATATAATTATTTTTACTAATGGTAATAAAAAATTTATATCTAATTTAATGAAACCTTTCCAAAACATAGAAGAAGAAATGGGTCTAATACTAAATAGAAATAAATGTCAATTCATGCTAGTTAAGATTAGACAAAAAATCACTGGATAGAAAATAGATATGCTAAATATGAGTGGAAAAATCACACTAATTAATTAGTTCTTCAAAGCATGGTAATTCATAACCTAATGATAATGATGCCACCTAAAAACATAATTAAAAAATGGAAAAAAAATTTGCTAATTTCCTTTTGGGGAAAAAAGATAAAAAACACAAATTTCATTGGGTTAGATGGGAGTTTCTTTGTTACCCAAAAGATGAAGCCAGCCTAAGCTTTTCTAGCTTGATAGAAATAGTAGAGGCATGGGCTTGTAAGAGATGGTGGGGTGTGAAAGAAAATAAAAGTTTATCGTCCAAAAATATGAGAGCAAAATATTTTATAAACAATGATACTAATAAGGACAAAAAAATTAAAAATAGCTCACAAATATGGAAACAAACAATAAAACAAAGAGATATCATTGATAAAAATACAATTTTAACAAGACATGGATGGAAATGGAAATTAACTAAAGAAGGTGCATTCACTTTAAAATCTGTCAAAATTTTAAATAGAAAGAAAAAATCACATCAAGAGATATTTAAATGGTGCTAGGACAACAATAACTCACCTAAAACATGTTAATTCCTATGAAAAGTTTTGTAAAACATAATTCCATTGGATAATATTATTCAAAGAAAATGCATAAAATTAGCATTTAGATGTGAATGCTGTAAAGAAATTATAGAAACATTAGAATATTTATTCTCCCAAGGAGACATAGCAACAAGGATATGGGAAAATCTAGGTAATGGTGATGGGAATTAAAACCTTACAATAATTCTGCTTATAGTTGGCTTAGGAATAGTATACCTCCACTAATTATCTGGAATATATGGAAAGTGAGAAATAAGAGTATATATGAAGGTATAGAAATGAAAATTAATGATATAGTAAGAGAAATCAAAATAGAATTAAAAAAAATTTCAGAAGCCTATCCACTAAAAAATATTAAACATGATGAAAATAATGATTACATAGACACATGGAAAATAAGTTTAAAAAAGACAAGCCAAGAAATTTTACTAGGATATGTTGGAATAACCCTCCAAAAGGTTATATGACACTTAATACAAATGGTAGTTTTAAAAGAGATATGGGGGTAGCAGGTGGAAGTGGGTTATTAAGGGACTCCGAAGGGAATGTCCTATTTGATTTCACTAGAATAATCAAAGTGAATACACCATTTGAGTCAGAAATTCAAGCTCTCTTAATAGGTTTACAACTATGTAAAAGCAACATTGAAAAAATATTCAAGTCCAAATGGACTCCTTAACATTAGTAAATCTATTTAACGGAAACAAATATCTATGGAAATATGAAAATAAGATAGAAGATATACATCTGGTTTCTGAATTGTATTGCAAAAAAATACATATATTAAGAGAGGCCAATCTAGTTGCACATAAATTAGCAAAAAAAAAGTGTTGAATAAGGTAATCATGATTTCGGAAAAATAAACATCTCTACAAAATATAAAGGCTTGCTCAAACTAGATGAAATTGGCATTCTAAATTATAGAAGTGGTTAGCAAAGTAGCAAAGAAATTTAAACCTTAAAAGCATGTTTGCAGTTTACAATTTTATGCTTCCTCTTTGTTATTAGTTAAAGGTAGAAAGTATGCACAAAGGAATTCTATCATAAGGCTACCTACACAAAATTCTGTTTTTGAAAAGTAAAGGGCTTGTTGAAATTAAAAAAAATACTATATATGTATGCAGCATACCAAAACTATTACAGGTAAGAAAAAGAAATATTTTGTGCATTCTTGGATGGTTTTGCAGATGAACAGAAAAGGTAACTATCAGGTGAGTTAGGATTGTATAGTGTGGATGGATGTTTTGGGTTTTTGCAGATAACAAACACACAGATTCAGAAAGTCAAATATTTAACATAGAGGCATAGTATAGTTCACGATAACAACAAATATATAAGCTTTTCCTGATCTCCCATGAATAGCAGAACAACATGGCAGAAGCTAAAAGCTAATGCCAACATTGAAGATATCATGCTATCATTACTGAAAATCTTGAAGCTAGCAAAGGAAAAAAAGCATATTTGAAGATTACAAAGGACATAATTGAATCTTAAACAAGACATCAAAGTGGCTCTAACATGAAAGAGAGCAAAATAAAATGAACAGATCAACCCACTCACATCAAAGCGGAACAAACCACTTAAATGAAGTGCCAAGATGGATAGTAACTCTTAAGTAACATACTCAACTAGCAAGTACAAGTAAAAAGCTAGAACAACTTCATAGATTAGTCCATTTTAGAGAAATACTTCTCTCAAAAAGGATACGTCTACTTTTATGTTTAATCTTATTTTATTTTATGAAGAAGACTGTAAAAGGGATAAGGGTAGTTTTTAGTTTGTATCAATGGTATTCCTCCGCCAAAAGAGAGGGTGATAATAATAAAACAAATATTTATCAAAAAAAAGTAGAATAATAAGAATAAGATAATAAGAAAAATAACAAGAATAAGAAGAATAAGAGGAATAAGAAGAATAAGAAGAATAAGAAGAAAAAATAAAAATAAGAATATAAAGAATAAGAAGAATTAGAAGAAAAAAATAATAAGAATATGAAGAATAAGAAGAATAAGAATAATAAAAAGAATAAGAAGAATATGAAGAATAAAAATAATAAGAAGATAAAGAAGAATAAAAATAATTAGAAGAATAAAAAGAATAATAAGAATAAGAAGAATAAAAAGTATTAAAACAATAAGAAGAATAAGAAGTATTAAAAGATTAAGAAGAATAAAAAAATAATATGAATAAAAATAATAATAACAATAAGAAGAATAAGAAGAATAAGAAGAGTAAGTAGAATAAAAAGAATAAGAAGAATAAGAAAAAAAAGAAGAATAAAAAAAATAAGAAGAATAAGAAAAATAAGAAGAATAAGAAAAATAAAAAGAATAAGAAGAATAAGAATAATAAAAAGAATAAGAAGAATAAGAATAATAAAAAGAATAAGAAGAATAAGTAGAATAATAAGAATAAGAAGAATAAGAAGAATAAGAAGAATAATAAAAATAAGAAGAATAACAAGAACAAGAAGAATAAGAAGAATAAAAAGAATAAGAAGAAAAGAAAAATTAGAAGAATAAGAATAAAAAGAAGAATGAGAAGAATAATAAAAATAAGAAGTATAAGAAGAATAAGAAAAATAAGATTATCATAGAATTTGGCTAATGGAGCAAAGACATGTTAATGGATATCCTATGCCCATATTAAAATGGACGAAAAATTTTAGTCCTCTCGAAGATGCTTCTATAGCCCCGGTTTGGTTCTCTTTCCCATATCTTCCATTATTTCTTTATAACAAGCACTCTCTACATGCTATTGCCTTGTGCTTGGAAAAACCTATGCTACGCGATGAGGTGACTACAACCATGACTCGGCCAAATAATTCTCAGGTATGTATTGAATTTAATTTACTTACAGAGCTGCCATCAAAGATATGGATAGGTAATGATGATGTAGGGAAAAATGATGGGTTTTGCAACCCATCCTGCCCAAGAACTTGCCACCTTACAGCTCTATTTGCAGAAGGATAATGCATGACATGGTAGAGTGCGTAAAAGGACAAGGTGAACATAGAGGTAAGAAGGGGCAGAAAGATAGACGGAGGGAGCAGGGAAAGAAATGGGTTAGGAGGAATAACAAAGGGGCCCCGATTAGAAGTCCAAGAGAGACAAGGTTAGAGGAAGGAGAGAGTCTAGAGGTGGGACTAGAGTAAGAGGTTGTGGTGAGAAGGGAGGAGGAAGTAGAGGCAGTGGTATTTAGTAAAAAAATGGAGGAAAAGAATAATTTAGGGATTGAAGAGGAATGGGTAGTAGAGGAAAATAAAGGGGAATGTGTGGAGGTGAAAGATAAAAAGAAGAGGGATAGGAGAAATAAATCTAGGAGGGTTTTAAAGGAGCATCAAGAGGACTATAGCTGGCTTGACGAAGATCTTCTGGATTTTCCAGAAGAAGACTCGAATATATTCAGCTGTCCTCTTCCAGATAAGGATGAACATATGAGGGGGACTCAAATAAAGTAAGAGATAATTTAAAGTTATACGGGAAGGATTGGGATAAACTCACGAAATGAGGCTATAAAAGCTTTAAATGAATGGAAATGCAACTAAGGTAGCTCCCAAGATATAATGAGTTTTCACAATTTACTCCTAGTGCATCAAAGCCGCCAAGAAATAGGAAGAAATACTTAAATAAGACATATGAGTCTAATTGTACAACAATAGCTCAAGCAAAATTCAGACACAATGAATAGTTTCTTATATAGAAAAATAAGGAGAGTGGCAAACAACCCCTCGGTGAACAGGTTGAAAAAATTAATAAAAATTCATAAAATCACCTTAGTTATAATTGCAGAACTTATGCTAGAAAAGGACCAGATCAGTAATATAGTAAAATCATATGATTTAATAATGAGTTTGTGAATTTACATATAGTAAACTCTGGATTATGTGGAATAATAAACATGACATTGAAATTTTAAAAGACACGTAGCAGGTAGTTCACTTAAAAGCAGATAAAAAAGTGGAAGAGATAATATCGATAGTTTATGCCAAAATGCTAAGAAAGATAGATTAGAATTATGGAAGGAAATAGAAGACATAACATTAAATGATACTCCATGGATGATTGGAAAATATTTTGATGTGATTAGAAGTGCACGAGAAAAGAAAGAAGGCAGACCCCCATATTCGCTGGTCAGGACTCAATTCAATGATATAATAGCCAGGACTAATCTGCTGGAGGTAGATTATATAAGATCGAGTTATACCTAGTGTAATAACTGGTGAAAGAAGAGATCAATCTGGGCAAGGCTTGATATGGTGATGTATAATGCTAAGTGGCTTCTCTCACATGGGGCCACATGGCTGAGACACTTGAATAAAACCTATTTAGACCATAGCCCACTACTCCAAACCTTGCACAAAAATCAAAGGATTACTGGTAGCTTTAAATTTCAGAAGATGTGGGTGCAGCATAAAAATTTTGATAAAGTAGTGAGGGATTCATGGAAGGAGCCAGTCTTAGGAAGACCAATCTAGATTCTAATTGCTATGTTGCATAGGTTAAAGAACATCTTGTTTACATGAAATAGAGAAGATTTTAGGTATTTTAATAAAAAATCAAGAAGGAGGAAGAAGAGGTGAAGAACCTAGAACTAGTATATGAAATTAATCAAAATGAAGAGACCAGGAAAAACTTGAGTAAAGCCAAAGGACACCTAAGACTGAGTTTGCACATGGAGGAAGTCTTTTGGAAACAATGAGCAAAAATAAAATGGCTCAAGGAAGGATATAAAAACACAAAATTTTTCTATAAAATGAGTGTAATCAAAGCTCAAAAAAACAAGATTAAAGGTATAAAGAATGGCGAGGGAACATGAATGGAATGTGAAGAATAAATAAGCACCCTCTTCAAAGTTTTTTAAGAGTCATCTATGTGAGCATTTTCAACATGAAGGAGATACATTAATGAAGGAACTTAACATTATTATCACAAATGATGAGAATCAAAGGATTGTAAACATCCTAGAGGAAAAAGAAATTAGAAATGCTATTTTTAGTTTAGATAAAGATAGTGCTGTAGGGCCAGATGGTTGGAATAATTCTTTTTTCCAAACATGTTGGCATATCATTAAAATGATATTGAACTTGCAATCTCTAACATTTTTGTAGGTGCAGATATACCAAAATAATGAGCAAACTCTTTTTTTTGTGTTAATCCCAAAAAAGGATTCTTCATACAAATGTGAAGACTTTTGTCCATTTAGCTTATGTAATGGTGTTTACAAGATTCTGGCAAAAATTCTTCAAAGTAGATTAACCAGCATATTACCACAGATAATATCTCAAGAACAATTTGGATTTGTAAAAAATAGTTTAATGGTAGAAAACATTAATTTAGCTTCTGAAATGATGAGAGAAATAGCAGTTATAACTAGATGACATAATTTGGTGGTCAAACTGGATTTTCTAAAGGTTTTGATAGGGTGGAGTGGGATACACTCTGCTTTGCCTTGAGAAGTCTAGGATTCTCAAAATTATGCATTGATTTAATATATAGATGTGTCTCCATTGTGTGGATGAAAATTATTGTGAATGGGAAAAAAGAGGAGTTTAAGCCAAGAAGAGGCTTAAGACAAGGTAACCTTTTGTCTCCACTATTATTCGATATATATCTGAAATTTCTGATTCAAAATCTTAATAGGAGAATGTCGGAAGGTAAAATAATAATGTTCAGACATATTAGAAATGCCCTAAGAATAAGCTGTTTAGACTATGCAGATGATTTGATAATTTTTATAAATGCAAGCAGTAGCTCAATAATTAATTTGATGGATCAGTTGTAAACATTTGAGATGGAAACCAGGCAAACTATGAATAAAAGAAAGTGTCAGTTCATGCTAACCTCAAAAACTCCGGGTAAAGTGGCTAAAAAATTTAAAAATATCACTAGTTTCACACAAAACTAGGGAGCTTTAATATACTTGGGCTGCCCCATATATGAGGGTAGATTAAGAGATGAATATCTAAGCTTCCTTCTAGATAAAATGTGAAAGAAAATGGCAGGATGGAAAGAGGACTTACTGAGTTTTGGAGGAAGGATAACTTTAATCTCTCACGTGCTTCAAAGCACCTTGGTACACACTTTGTCTGTCATTCACCCCCCCCCCCCCCACCCCCCAATAAAAATTTATAAAAAAATTAGAAATAGAAATGGCTAATTTTTTATGTGGCAAGAAAAAGGGTAGGAGAAAGCTTCACTGGAAGAGCTAGGATGATATATGTCACTCAAAAGAGGAAGCAGGCTTAGGCATAATAAGTTTGAAGGATATGGTTAAGGCATGGGATTGTAAAGGCTGGTGGAAATTAAAAGAAAATGAAAGCTTATGGGAAAAATTTATGAGAGCTAAATATGGATATGATACTTTTATAGATAAAAGAAATGCATCGAGGAACTAGAAATTTCTGGTAAAATGCAAGTAGTGAAATCATGCAAGAGCTTGCAAAAGAGTGGTTGGAATTGGACACACACGCCACAAGGAAACTTCACAATAAAATTGGTGAAAGAACTGATAAGAAAGAAAAAATCTCAATAATCTATTTTTAAATGGGTATGGAAAAGTGACATCCTATAAAAAAATGAGCTCGCTAACATGGAAAGTACTCTCTGGTGCTATACTAGTTGATTTCATTGTACATAAGAAAGGAATAAGGCTGGTATCTGTATGTGAAAGCTGTTTGGTGGTAGTTGCAACTATAGATCATTTATTTTCGACAGGGAAAACTACAGCAGTAGTATGGAAGGAGTTAGAAAAATCCATGTAGATTAGTGTCAAATAAGTTGTTTTATCGGATAGAGTGAAAAGATGGGGCAAAGCATACTTCAAAAGAAAAGCTCATAAATGGCTTGTCCAAAATCTATCACATGTTACCATTTGGTGTTTATGGAAAGCCAGAAATAGGAGTAGATTTGATGGAATACAGATGAATGTAGTAGATATTTTAAAAGATATCAGGAGAGAAATTGGGAATATTTCAGACATAAAGCCCGTTGAGTAGAAAATCTAGAAGTGGAGCGAGACATTAAAAACACATGGGGACTTTCTCTATATAGTAAGAAATTACAAGGCATAAAGATTATAAGATAGAATAAGCCTTCATTTGGAAAGTAAGTTCTAAATACGGACGGAAGTTTTAATAGGGACATGGGGGCTACAAGAAAGGGAGGAGCAATAAGTGATTTGTAAGATAGAACTCTAAACGCTTTCACTATGACTTGCAATGCCTCATCGATCCTGCACTCAAAAAATTGGGCACTGAAAAGAGGGTTACTAATTTGTAAGGAGACAAGTTTAAAAAACTTACAAATTCAAGTAGATTCCACCTTACTAGTGGATCTAGCCACAAGAAGAATGGTGCTATGGAGGTATGAAGAGGAGATTGAAATTATAATAAACATAATGGAAGAACTAAATATGAGCATTTCACACATATACAGGGAGGCAAATGCTCTCGTTGATACTTTAGTCAGGTTAGGATTACTTAAATGGGTAAACAAGTTCGAGAGATATAATATGCCAGATATACTAAAAGGATTAGCTATATTGGATAGGTTGGGAACCCCATACCTACGATTTGAAATAGAAAGGATAATAAAGTAAATGGAGGCCCTGCTCGGAAGAGGTGATAATAAGTGAGTTTATGAGGGTAGGAATAGAAGGAAGAGCCCATAGGCCACTCTTTGTGTATAGGGGGTTGTTCTAAGATAAGTGTAAGGGGAACTTTTGTGTATGGTGGAATGATACATATTGTAGAGGTTTTTTATAGTTTTGGTTGCTTTTTATTGGTGTTTCAGATTATGTAGCTATTGGATACGTTTGAGGGTAAGGCCTCGGCTGGACCTGAACTATTGTGAATTCTATTTTATGAATTAATTTTGTGGAAATTAATATGGTAAGGCCATATTACTGTTGTAAATTCTAATTTGTGCAATTTTATGTGCAGGGATTGGAGTAGGGGCAGAAATAGGAATAATATTTTGTCTCTAGTTATATGTATTAAGAGTGGCGAAAAGGGTTATGGGTATGATTCTAGTAAATGTATATGATATGGTTTGTTATGTTTTCAGAGAGGTGTTTATAGGGTTTAAGGGAGAAGAGTAGAAGAGACAAGAGAAGGTAGTAGCTTTTCAAAAAAGGAGGTTTTTTGAATAGGGGTAGCAGTATTTAAGGATAAGGGCAGAAAAAAAATATCTATTTTGCATCTGTTGTCTACATGTATTTATTGTGTGATCAAGTTGACAATTGTGTTAAAGGAAGGGGAAGGGTACAAGGTTAGGAATTGAGCATAAATATAAGGCAAGTTATTGTTGAATTACAGATTTGAAAGTAGTCAAAGAAAGGAGGATGCAGAAGAGGCTAATGAATAAAAGCAAGGAAAGCTCAATATATCCATAAAGAAAGAGAAATTTTATATTTTGAAGTCAGAGAACTAGTTTCTGTTAAGTTTGAGTGGTTTGTCTGTCAAGGGTTTGTATGTGTTGGTATGTATCTGTATGCGCTAGTATATGTATTTTTTCCAAGTGTATGTATGTGCATAAGCTATTGAAGGAATCGGAGTCCGAAAGTCAAGAATCCAAGGAGAACTTGAAGATATGAAGGAGCTAAAGAGGGCATAAACCAAGATAGGAAAAGGCAGCAAATTCAACTTCGAAAGTAGGGCATAAGGAGATAAAAGAAATGGACATAGAAGGGTCAACACTAAGAAACAACATAATGCACATGCAAATATAGAGACCCTCATAGTGAAGAATCCACTATAGATTATGTTAATTGATTTTTGTAATTTTAAAAAAAGGTGTAAGAGGGAGAAGGGAAGTAGATAGTTTGTAAAAATGCTATTCCTCCGCCAAAAGATAGGATTATAATAATAAAACAAACTTTAAAAAAAAGAACAATAAGAAGAATAAAAAGAATAAGAAGAATAAGAAAAAAAAGAAAAAAAAGAAGTATAAGAAGAATAAGAATAATAAGAAGAATAATAAGAATAAGAAGAATAAGAAGAACTAGAAGAAGCAGAAGAATTAGTAGAGAAGAAAGAAAAAGAAGAAAAGAAAGAAAAAGAAGAAAATGAAGAATAAGAAGAATTAGAAGAATAAGAAAAATAATAAGAATAAGAAGAATAACAAGAATAACGAGAATAATATGAAAATGAAGAATAACAAAAATAAGAAGAATAACAAGAAAAACACATAAGAAAAAGAATAAGAAAAAGAATAAAAAAATAAGTAGAATAAGAAAAATAAGAAGAATAAAAAAAAGAAAAATAAGAAAAATAAGAATAATAAGAAGTATAAGAAAAATAAGAAGAATAAGAATAATAAGAAGAATAATAAGAATAATAAAAAAA
Organism: Sapria himalayana; assembly: GCA_029783825.1. NCBI lineage: Eukaryota > Viridiplantae > Streptophyta > Magnoliopsida > Malpighiales > Rafflesiaceae > Sapria > Sapria himalayana. The sequence goes on from JAREIK010001412.1 coordinate 320,925, forward strand.
TAAGTAGAATAAGAAGAATAAAAAAAATAAGAAGAATTAGAAGAAGAAGAAGAATAAAATTAAGAATAAAAAGAAAAGAAGAATAAGAAGAATAAGACTAATGAGAAAAATAAGAAGAATAAGAAGAGTAAGAAGAATAAAAAGAATAAGAATAACTAAAAAAATAAGAAGAATTTAGAAGTTGAAAAAATTTAAGAATTAAAAGAAAAGAAAAATAAGAAGAATAAGAATATTAAGAATAATAAGAATAATAAGAATAATAAGAATAATAAGTATATAAAGAATAATAAAAAGAATGTGAAGAAATAGAAGAATACGAAGAATAAGAAGAATAAGAAAAATAAGAAAAATAAGAAGAATAAGAAAACTATGAAGAATAAAAAGAATAAGAACAAAAGGAGAATAAGAATTATAAGAAGAATAAGAAACAAAAAGAAGAATGAAAAGAATAAGAAACAAGAATAAGAAGAAAAAGAAGTAAAACAAGAATAAGAAGAATAAGTAGAATTAGAAGAATAAACATATTAATAAGAATAAAAAGAATTAAAGAATAACAAGAATAAGAAAAATAAGAAAAAAAAACAAAAAAAAATAAGAAAAAGAATAAGAATAAGAAGAATAATAAAAATAAGAAGGATAAGAAGAATAAAGAAAATTTAGAAGAAAAGAAGAATAAGATGAATAAGAAGATTAAGAAGAATAAGAAGAATAATAAGAAAAAGTAGATTAAGAAGAATTAGAAGAATAAAAGAATAAGAATAATAAGAATAATAAGAATAATAAGAAGAATAAGAAAAATTAGAAGAATGTGAAGAATAAGAAGAATAAGAAGAATAAGAAGACTAAAAGAATGAGAATAATAAAAAGAATAAGTAGAATACAAAGAATAATATGAATAATAAGAATAAAAAGAATAAGAATAATAAGAAGAATAAAATGTAAAAAGACTCAAAAAAATTAAAAGAATAAGAAAAATAATAAGAATACAAAGAATAATTAGAATAATATGAATAAAAGAATAAGAAGAATAAAAAGAATTAGAAGAATTAGAAGAATAAGAAGAATAAAAAGAAAAAGAAGAATAAGAAGAATAAGAAAGATAAGAAGAATAAGAAAAAAATAATGATAAGAAGAATAAGAAGAATAAGTAAAATAAGAAGAATAAGAAGAATAAGAAAAATAAGAAAAATAAGAAAAATAAGAATAATAAGAAGAATTAGAAGAATTAGAAGAATTAGAAGAAAAAGATGAATAATAAAAAAAAGGATTAAGAAGTTTAAAGAAGTATAAGATGAATAAAAAGAATAAGAAGAATAAGAAGATAACAAAGAATAAGAAGAATAATAAGAATAAAAAAAATAAGAAAAATAAGAAGAAAAAGAAAACTAAAAAAATAACAATAAGAATAAGAAGAATAATAAAAATAAGAAGTATAAGAAGAATACAAAAAATTAAGAAGAAAAGAAGAATAAGAAGAATACGAAGATTAAGAAGAATAGGAAGAATAATAAGAATAATAAGAATAAGCAGAATAATAAGATTTAGAAAAATCGGATGAATAAAAAGAATAAGAATAATAAGAAGAATAAGAAGAGTAAGAAGAATAAGAAGAATATGAAGACTATAAGAATAAGAAGAAAAAGAAGAATAAGTATAAAAAGTAGAATAGGAAGAATAAGAAGCATAAGAAGACAAACAATAATAAGAAGAATAAGTAAAATAAGTAGATTAATAAAAATAAAAAGAATTAGAAAATAACAAGAATAAGAAGAATAAAAAAATATGAAGACTAAAAAGAATAAGAAGAATGAAAATAATAATAAGAATAAGTAGAATAAGAAGAATAATATGAATAATAAGAACAAAAAGAATAAGAATAATAAAAATAATAAGATTAATAAGATGTATGAAGAATCAAAAAAATTAAAAGAATCAAGTCAATAAAAAGAATAAGTAGAATATTAAGAAAAAAAGAATACGAAGAATAAAAAAAATAAGATGAATAAGTAGAATAAGAAGAATAAGAAGAATATGAAAAAAAAATGAAAAAAAATGAAGATTAAGAAGAATAATAATAATAATAATAATAATATGAATAAGAAGAATAAGATGAATAAGATGAATAAGAAGAATAAGATGAATAAGAAGAATAAGAAGAATAAGAAGAATAAGAAGAATAAGAAGAATAAGAAGAATAAGAAGAATAAGAAGAATAAGATGAATAAAAAGACTAAAAAGAATAAGAAGAGTAGGAATAATAAGAATAAGTAGAAGAATAAGAAGAAAAAAAGATTCAGAAGAATAAAAAGAATATGAAGAATAAGAAGAATAAGATTAATATGAATTTAATAAGAAAAATAAAAATAAAAAATAAGAATAAAAAAGGAATAAAAAGAATTAGATGAAAAGTATAATAAGAAATATAAGTAGGATTAGAAGAATTACAAGAATAAGAAGAATAAGAAGAAAAAGAAGAAATAGAAGAATAAGAATAATAAGAAGAATAAAATAATAAGAAGAATAAGAAGAATAACATAAATAAGAGAAAAAAAATAATAAAAAGAATAAGTAGAATAAAATGAATAAGAAGATAAAAAAGAACAAAAAGAATAAGAAGAATAAGAAGAATATTAAGAATAAGAAGAATAAGACGAATAAGAAAGATAATGAGGATAAGAAGAATAGAATAATAAGAATAATAAGAAGAAAAAAAAGAAAAATAAGAATAAGAAGAATAAGAAGACAAACAATAATAAGAAGAATATGAAGAAGAAGAAGAAGAATAAGCAGAATAAGAAGAATAAGAAAACTAAAAAAATAAGAATAAGAATAAGAATAAGAAAAATATCAAAAATAAGAAGTATAAGATGAATAAATAAAATTAAGAAGAAAAGAAGAATAAGAAGGATAAGAAGATTAAGAAAAATAAGAAGAATAATAAGAATAAGTAGATTAAGAAAAATTAGAAGAATGAGAAGAATAAGAATAATAAGAAGAATAAGAAGAATAAGAAGGATAAGAAGAATAAGAAGGATAAGAAGGATAAGAAGAATAAGAAGAATAAGTAGAATAAGAAGAATAAGAAGAATAATAAAAATAAGAAGAATTAGATGTATAATAACAATCAAAATAATTAAAAAAGATTGAAAAAAATGAATAATAGGAATAATAAGAATAAAAATATTAAATAGATTAATTCGAAAAAAAAATAAGATGAATAAAAAAAATAAGATGAATAAGATGAATTAAAACAATATGAAGAATTAGAAGAATAAGAAGAATAAAAAGAATAAGAATAAAAATGAAAAAAAATAAGAATAAAAAGAATAATAAGAATAAGTAGAAGAACAAGTATAAGAACAATAAGAAGAATAAGGAGAATAAGAAGAATAGTAAGAATAAGAAGAAGTAGAAGAATAAAA
>JAREIK010001412.1:328790-351523 GCA_029783825.1 Sapria himalayana
TACTTATTCTTTTATTTTCATTTTATTCTTCTTATTCTTCTTATTCTTCTTATTCTTTTATTTTCATTTTATTCTTCTTATTCTTCTTATTCTTCTTATTCTTCTTATTCTTTTTTTTCTCCTAATTCTTCTTATTCTTTTTATTCTACTTATTCTTCTTATTCTTCTTATACTTATAATTCTTCTTTTTCTTATTATTCTTCTAATTCTTTTTATCCGTATTATTCTTCTTATTCTTATTAATATTCTTATTGTTCTTATTCTTCTTAATCTTCTTATTCTATTTAGTCTTTTTATTCTTTGTATTCTTCTTATTCTTCTTATTTTTTTCATTCTTTTTATTCTTCTTATTCTTCTTATTCTTATTATTCTTCTTATTCTTATTATTCTTCATATTCTTCTTATTCTTCTTATTCTAATTATTCTTCTTATTCTTCTTATTATTCTTATTTTTCATATTCTTCTTATTTTTTTTATTCTTCTTATTCTTATTATTCATCTTATTCGTATTATTCTTCTTAATCTTCTTATTCTTATTATTTTTCTTAATCTTCTTATTCTTATTATTCTTCTTTATCTTCTTATTCTTATTATTCTTCTTATTCTTTTTATTCTTATTATTCTTCTTATTATTCATTTGCATATTATTCTTGTTATTCATTTTATTCTTCTTATTCTTATTAATCTTATTATAATTTTAAATCTTATTTGTATTCTTATTATTCTTATTTTTGTACATTTTTTTGATTTTCTTCTTTCTCTTCTTATTTTTCTTACTCTTCTTATTATTCATATTATTTTTATTATTATTATTCTTCTTATTATTATTGTTTTTATTCTTTTTTAATTTTCATATTCCTTCTTATTCTTCTTTTACTTCTTATTCTTCTAATAATTTTTTTTACTTCTTAATCTTTTTATTCTTCTTATATTTTTTATTTTTCTTATTCTTCTAATTCTACGTATTCTTTTTTTATTCTTCTTATTATTGTTATATCGTATTCTTCTAATTTTTTTTTTCTTATTATTCTTATTACTATTTTTATATTTCTTCATCTTTTTCTTCTTATTTTTTTTCATTAATTTACTTTTTCTAAATATTTTTCATTTTCTTCTTATTCTACTATTTTTTCTTATTCTTCTAATTCCTCGAATTATTCTTTTTTAATTCTTGTACTTTCTTATTCTTCTTATTCTTCCTATTCTTCATATCCATCCTATTCTTCTTATTTTTTTTATTCATCTTATATATTATATTCTTCTTATTTTTGTTATTCTTCTTATTGTTCTTATTTTACTTATTGTTCTTATTCTACTTATTATTATTATTATTATTATTATTATTATTATTATTATTATTATTCTTCTTATCTTCTTATTCTTCTTATTCTTCTTATTCTTCTTATTATTTTTTTTCTTATTTTTCTTCTTATTCTTTTTATTATTCTTATTCTTCTATTTTTCTTAATCTTATTTTTTTTTATTTTTTTTATTTTTTTTATTCTTTTTATTCTTTTTATTATTTTTATTCTTTTTATTATTAATATTATTCTTTCATCTTATTTTTCTTTTTCTTCTTATTCTTCTTATTCTTCTCTTTCTTCATATGATTCCAATTTTTTATATCCATTCTATTCTTCTTATTCTTTTTATTATTATTCTTATTATTCTTATTATTCTTCTTATTCTTTTTATTCTAATTATTCTTCTTGTTTTTGTTAATATTATTATTATTGTTATTTTTCTTATTTGTCTTTTTATTATTATTCTTTTTTATTATTCTAACTTTCTTTTTTTATTTTTTTTATTTTTATTTTTATTTTTTTTAAAAAAAAGGTTGTTTTATTATTAATTATCACCCTCTCTTTTGGCGGAGGAATACCATTTTTACAAACTACTTCTACCCTTATCCCTTTTACACCCACTTCAAACCTAATCTAGAATACATAGAGTAAAATAAAAACTTTCATATCCTTCTACTAATCATTTGTCAAGTATTGATACACTTTATATCTTTTGGGTTTTCTACCAAACCCCTATTTGTGTGGGGCCTTTTCTTTCCAAATTTTTAATCTCTCTCATAGTACTCCCTTCTGCTGTCTTCATACATGTCCAGGCTGAATGCTCTCATGAGCGACTCAAGACAGATAACTCTTGGCCGATCAAATGCACAGCCGTAAGAATTCTGAAACACTGCCTCCAAGCCGGCTCGTCCAACCAGCCGTTTCCCTTTCTAGCTTTGTCCAGCCTGCTTTCCTTTTAGTTGACCAATGCTGAGAACCTCCTTGTTGCAGCTTGACTTGACCTGAAAAAATACAACCAAAAAACCTACCAAACACAAGCTCTCCTTATCCGACTTCCCTCAGGACTGGGGAGCTATCTATTTCTACTCTTATCCCCTGCCAACTGCAGAAAAAGCTGACAGAATCTCAGCAGCGGGTTCTCCTAACAGCAACAGGGGGCAGCAACAGACAGCAGCAAATCCTAATAGCTACAGATAGTAATAGACAGCAACAACAGGAGTTATCCTGACAGCAACTTGTCAGCAACAGGGGGCACACTACATGTGCTTTGGCAGCAACAAACAGCAACTAATCTCAGTGAAGGCTCTTTATTTGGTATTGTCATGGAGGCTCTTTAGCAGCAGCATCCACTTAGTGCTGCTCATGTGGACGAACCTCTATCTCTCCTTTCCCCTGTGCGTCTGGCTCAAATCATCACAAGATTCTAGCCTTCTTCCTTCGTCGTATAATCACTGTTGATCCTAGAACAAAACCAAAGAGAAAACAAAAAAAAACAACAACCATGCCTACAGAACTTGACACCCTACTACCCTTTAACATAGGCAAGCTCCAAACTCCTGTTGAACCCTACTACCAGAACAAAAAAAACAGCAACTAATACAACATTAGGCAAGCTCCAAAGTGTTAACGATTACTCCCCTTTAACATACTGCAAGGAAAAGACAGAATTTATCCTGCAAAGAAAATCAAAATACATCCTTTCTGCAGAGGTTATCGACTTCTGCCAAAATGCGGAAAGAAATTCTAAATTACATACATATTATTTTAACAACCATACAGTATAGCTATGCACCATTCTGCCAAAATGCAGAATTAATATATACTACAATGGGATCTCCTTCATATATATCCATTTGGCTCAATCTCCATCCTTCCATTCCATTTAATTGTGAGATAGAAATTCTCTGCAAATGAATTCCCACACAATCCAGCAAACAGATGAGACTATGTCATATCTTCGTGGTATGTTTATTTGTTCTTATATAAGGAAACCCCATTTTATCTAAACATGCTATTCCCTTTAGTTTATTTGGCATGAATTTCTCATTATAATCTATATTTCCTCTGGTGGTGCCTATTTTAGATAAACAGTCCGATAGATTATTGGCTTCTCTATAAATATGTATTATTGAGGCCTTCAGTTCTTCCAAAAGATTAAGAATAACTTCTAGATCCTCTTCATACCTCCATAATATTTTCTTATTAATTACCGTATCGACTAGTAATTTTGAGTCTACCTGAACTTCAATGTTTTTAAAGTTTAGCTGCTTACATATCTCTAACCCTGATTTTAATGCTCTGATTTCTGATTCTAAAGCTGAGGATGCCCTACTATATATGGTAAATACTCTCTGTACTGTCCCTGTATGATCTCTTATTACCCCGCCTCCTCCTGCTATTCCAGTGTCCCTGCTAAAACTCCCATCCAGTATTAAGTGAAAGTTTGCCAACCGGCGGAGCATTCCACTGTATACATTTAGCCCATTGCTGTTTTAACACTTTGTATGTGAGATCCCATTCTTTCTCAAGCTTCTTTTCTTGTTCCAAATCTTGTATTACTATCGGTTTTATTATTGATATATTATATATCTCCTTTTTAATATCTTTTATAATTTCTGTTAAGTTCATCCTTATATTTTCATATTTATTTTTGTTTCTAGATTTCCAAATGCACCAAATAATTAGATGCGGCAGTTTCTGATTAAGCCATTTCACAGCGGGGCTTTTCATGTTTACTTTTTCCCATTTTTTAACTTTATCAATTAATCCATCTTCTATTTTACATATTCTTTTTTTCCCTTCCATCTCTCTCCATATTACTGCTGCAATGGGACCATTCGAAAGCAAATGATCAGTTGTTTCAACCGCTTGAGAACAAGCATTCGCATCTTGAAGCCATGTTTATCCCTTTCTTTTGTACATTTCTATCTACCGGTATAGCGTTCAATAATGCCTTCCATGTGAAGGAGCACATTTTTTGCGGGACATTATCTTGCCATACCCATTTAAATAGAGTTTGTACCAGGTTTTTTCTTTCTGACCAAATCTTTTGCCGATTTGAGGGAAAAATTTCCTTGTGGTGTTAACGTCCATTTCCAGCCACTCTTCTTTAGAATAGAGTGTGAGTCTACTATCTCTTTTTGTTTTTCCATTGATTTCCAACTGTTAGAAGCTTTCTTAGAAGTCTTATTTCTATTATCTAAATATTTTACCCGCATATATTTAGCCCATAGATTATCACTTTCTTTAAGTCTCCACCAGCTTTTACAGTCCCAGGCAGCTACCGAGTCCTGGAGGCTCATAAGACCTAAGCCTGCTTCCTCTTTCAGATAACAAATACTTTTCCAGTCCTTCCAGTGTAGTTTATTTCTTCCTTATTTTTTACCCCATAAGAAGTTTGCCATTTCTAATTCGAGTTTTTTAATAAATTTTTTTGGGGGATGTATCACTGATAATATGTGTGTGAGTGTGCTTTGTAATATATGTGAAAGCAACGTAATCCTCCCCCCAAATCCCAGGAGCTCTACTTTCCATCTACTATTTTTTTCCTTAATTTGTCTTGAAGGTAGGTTAGATATTCTTCCTTCAACCTCCCCTCATATATCGGACAACCTAGATACATTAATGCCCCTTTAATTTCCGCAAAACCTGAAATATTTTTTATTTTATCTACTAACTTTGGTTTTGCATTTTTTGCAAGCATAAACTGACATTTACTTTTATTAACCATTTGGCTTGTTTCTTTTTCAAATATTTGCAAAAGATCCATAAGATTCATTAAAGACTTTGTGCTAGCATTAGTAAATATTATAAAGTCATCTGCGTAGGCTAAACAACCAATTCTTGGTGTATTCCTTGGTTGTCTGAATGACATTATTTTACCTTCGGATATTTTCTTATTCAAGTTTCTTATTAATAGTTCTATATATATATATCAAAAAGAAGGGGGGATAACGGATCCCCTTGCCTTAAACTTTTATTTGGTTTAAATTCCTCACTTAACTTACCATTTACCAAGACTATTACCCAGGTGCTTGAAATACATCTATAAATTAAATCTATGGTCAGCTCAGAGAAGCCGAAACTTCTTAACACAAAGCAAAGGGTATCCCATTCCACTCTATCGAAGGCTTTCGATAGATCTAGTTTGACCACTAAGTTTTTTCCTCTAGCTTTACCACCTATTTCTTTCATCACTTCTGAAGCAAGTTTTATATTATCAATCATTAATCTGTTTTTAACAAAACCAGTTTGTTCCTGAGATATTATTGTAGGTAAAATTAAACTTAGCCTATTTTGTATTATTTTGGCCAATATTTTATACATAGCATTACATAAACTTTTTGGTCTATAATCCTCACATTTCTGTGGTGATTCTTTTTTAGGAATTAGTACTATATAAGATTTTGCCCATGATTTTGGGATTTCCGCCCCTACAAAAAAACATGCAATTGCAGGGACTAGCTCAGTTTTAATCATGTTCCAGTTTACCTGATAGAAATAGTTATTCCAACCATCAGGTCCTGCAGCACTATCTTTATCCAGACTAAAGACAGCTTCTTTGACTTCTGGTTCTTCTGGGATCAATTCCATTAATTGGTTTTGAGCTTCCGTAATGGTCATCCTAATCTCTTGCATTAGAGAATTATCTGTCCTACATGACTGACTACATAGTTGATTTTCAAAGAAATTTTTAAAGAGAGCACCTATTTCCTTTTCCTCTTCTACCCATTTTCCTTCTTTATTTATTAGACCTTTGATTTTATTTTTTTGAGATTTTATTTTAGACATATTATAAAAAAATTTAGTATTGCGATCCCCATCCTTTAACCATTTTATTTTTGTTCATTGTTTCCAATAAATTTCTTCCATGTGTAATTTCAATCTTAGTTCTCCTTTAGTCTTACTTAATTTTATCCGAGTTTCATTGTTATTCGTGGAGTCAAAATCTTCCTCCAGCTTGGCTACTTTTTCTTCTAAGATTTTTAGCTCCTGGTTTAATTTTCCAAAAACCTCTTTATTTCATGTTTTTAAACAAGCTTTTAGCCTCAGAAGTTTAATTGATAGAACTTGCATCGGTTTACCCTCTGCTGGTTCTTTCCAAGACTCTCTGACGAGTCCTGCAAAGCTCGCATGCTTTACCCACATATTTTGAAATTTAAAATTAGATGTATTACCCTGGTAACTTTGTATCGTGATAAGCAGGGGGCTATGGTCAGAACAAGTTCTATTTAGGTGTCTAAGCCCCGTAATCCCTTGTGAGGTGACCCACTTTATGTTACACATAATCCTATCCAGTCGAGCCCAGATAACTCCTCTTTTTTTCCAATTGTTGCACCAGGTATATCTTGAACCGGTGAAATCAATTTCCATTAGATTCGTAATGGCTATTGTATCATTAAATTGTTTCATGGCTACCTTATCCTGTGGTTTGCCTCCCTTCTTTTCTTGAGGGCATCTAATTATGTTAAAGTCGCCTCCTATAAACCAAGGTAAATTTCTACTTGCTATATCTTTCATTTCTTCCCATAAGGCCAACCTAGATTGTTTGTCATTTTTTGTATAAACTGCTGAGATTATTTGATTTGTACTCTTATCTAATTTGAAATGTACTATTTGTTCAGTATCTTTTATTATTTCAATTTTCAATTTACTGTGCCATAAAATCCAGAGTTTACTATTTAGATTAGCATATGCCTTATTAAATCCTAAAATTTCTCTATATTTATTTAGCTGATCTTGCAGAACCATTGGTTCTGCAATAATCAGTAGTGAGATTTTGTGTTCTTTAATTAAAAGTCTTAACCTATTTATCGTGGGGCTATTAGCTACCCCCCTAACATTCCAATATAGGCATCTATCCATTAAAAACTAATTTAGCTTGAGCTCGAGTTGTGCCCTTAGATTCATAAGAGCTATTAGCATATTTTTTTTGTGTTTCTTACTGTTTTAGGAGTGTGAGGAATTTCATTCCTAATCTCCTTATATTTTACCTGCTTTCCAAGCACCATGGCCATTTGCTTTAGGGCCTCCATGGATTGGGTTCTTGAAAGATTCCTCCAATCTTCATTATAAATATATATATCATCCTTTGCTTTCGCCTCAGGCTCTTCTTGAGATTCTTCCCCGTTATGAATTGAAGGGCAGCTGAAAATTACTGAATCTTCTTCAGGAAAATCCAGAAGATCCTCGTCTATCCACGCATCATCATCAAATCTTTCTTTCAATACAATTCTTGTTTTAGATGTTTTTTTTTATATTTTCTCTTGTGTTTTACCTCCTCCCATCCTTTATTTAAGCTAACCTCATTCTCTATCCCCAAGTTCGGCTCTTTCGAGGTTCCTTCATTTTGGGTAATATTTGGATAATCTGGAGGGATGCTTGAAATTATTCCATTATTTAGATCTCCCTTCAGCTGGATATTTAGAACCGAAGCCTCCTCTTTCCTTACCCATTGCATCTTCTTCCTACCTCCTCCCTCATTCTGCTGCCCATCTTCTTTCCCCACCTTGCACGATAAAATATCATGCCCGAGCCTCTTATACTTTGTGCAGTAGGAAGGGAGGCTTTCGGGGATGACAGTTTGCCAATACCCCTCGGCCTGTTCCCCTTCCCCACTACCTATCCATACTTTATCAGGCGGTTTAGTTAAGAGGTTTAGCTCGACACATACACGAGCTTTATTCGGCCTAGACATCGTTCTTGTGGCTTCATCTCTTAACATGGGCTTACCCAAACACGATGAAATTGCATAGAGAGATGATTCAAAGAAGTGATGAAGTGGCAGAAAAGGCAATGTAAACCATACCGGAGCTATAGGCGGCTCTTCAAGAGGAGTGAACTCCTTTGTCCACTTCAGTATACGCATGGGGAAGCCATCAACTTGCCATAATCCGCGCTGCCATAGACGATATTGATCTTCCAGTAGAGAACATTGGAGCACGACATGCTTGGCATCGAAATCAGCAAATTTCACCTTCCCCTTGAGCTTTAAATTGTCAATGAATTTCTGAACTCCAATCGCACGAGGCCTACCGTGAGAGAACTTACCAACGAGCGTGTATTCGAATGGTTCTAAGAGCCTCCGAGATTCCTCAGCTGAGAAGATGATGGCCGGGAGCCCGTTTTTGTTCCCTTGGATTCGTGAAATCGGCACGGTTCCCTTTACCATCGATGCAAAAGACTTATTGTTTAAACATAAGTCAGATTTTTCCATACTCATCTTGATTTGGACTTGGTTTGCACAGTAGTGGAGTGTTCTTAGTTGCACAATCTAGCAATTACACATAAACTATATACTTTAGAACAGTGAATCACAGAGCAACTTGCACAGAAATTCCCACAACTGTTCGCAAAACCGTTTACTCCAAAAAGCTTAATATTTCTCGAGGTACCAAGGCTTAATAACACAGGAAGTCATGAAAGACTTAATAACCGTTTTCTCCAGAAAGCGTAATATTTGCACAGAAATCACAAAAGACTTAATAACATTGGAAAAACACGAGAGGTATTCTTAATTTTGCGAGAAAATCAATGAACACTTCGTTGCGTAAAACTAGCAAATACTCATAAAAACGTTTTGCAAATATTACATAGAATAGTAGTTCACTCCGTAATTTACATGATATTTCACCCAACAATCCCCATTAACAGTTTATACAAGATATTCGCAAGATGAAAATGTTATAGAAAACGGGAGAGAACTTAAATCAAACAGCAATTCACGAAGCAATTCACATAACAGTTAATTTAAGGTAAATCACGAGAGAGAAATCTAGAGAAAACCGCTTTCGCCAAGTTATCGCCAAGTTATCATCGAGTTATCGCCGAGTTTTTATTTGAATATTTATTATTCTAACATTCTTATTCTTATTATTCTTCTTTTTTTTCTTATTATTATTTTTATTTTTATTATCTATATTATTCTTATTATTCTTATTATTCTTATTTTTTTACTCTTCTTATTCTTCTTATTCTTATTATTCTACATTTTCTTTTTATTCTTCTCATTCTTCTAATTTTTCTATTTCTTGTTATTCTTCTTTTATTCATTTTATTTATTTCTTTTTTTTCTTTCTTCTTTTCTTCTTTTTTTTTCTTTTTATTCTAATTATTAATAATTTCTATATCTTTTTATTCTTCTTATTATTTTTATTCTTCTTATTCTTCTTATTCTTATTATTCTTCTTTTTCTACTTTTTTTTATTTTCTTCTTTCTCTTCTTATTTTTCTTACTCTTATTATTCTGCATACTATTATTATTATTATTATTATTATTGGTGTTGTTGTTTTTATTTTTTTTAAATTTTTTTATTCTTCTTATTCTTCTTTTACTTATTATTCTTCTAATAATTTTTGTTTTTTATGCTTCTTAATCTTTTTATTTTTCTTATTTTTTTATTTTTGTTATTATTCGAATTCTTCTTATTCTTTTTTTATTCTTCTTATTATTGCTATTGCTTATTTTTCTAATTTTTTTTCTTTTTAGTATTCTTATTATTCTTTTTCTCATTCTACAACTTTTTATTCTTATTTTTTTCTTTATTCTACTTTTTCTAAATATTCTTCTTTTTCTTCTTATTTTACAATTTTTTCTTTTTCTTCTAATTCTTCTATTTATTCTTTTTTTTTATTCTTGTATTTTTTTATTCTTCTTATTCTTCCTATTCTTCATATCCATCCTATTCTTCATATTTTTTTTATTCAACTTATACATTATATTCTTATGTTTCTTCTTATTTTTGTTATTCTTCTTATTCTTTTAATTCTTCATATTCTTATCCATCTTATTCTACTCATTCTCCTTATTTTCCTTATTCATCTTATCCTTCTTATTCTCTTTATTCTTCTTTTTCTTCTTTTTCTTCCTTTTCTTCATATTCTTTCTTTTCATCATTTTCTTCTTTTTCTTCTTATGCTTCTTATTCTTCTTATTCTTCTTATTCTACTTATTCTTCTTATTCTTCTTATTCTTCTTATTCTTCTTATTCTTCTTATCCTTCTTATTGTTCTTATTCTTCTTTTTCTTCATTTTCTTTGTTTTCTTCAGTTTCTTTTTATTCTTTATTTTATTCTTATTCTTCATTTTCTTCTTATTCTTCATTTTCTTCTTATTCTTCTTATTCTTCTTTTTCTTCTTATTCTACTTTTTCATCTTTTTCATCTTTTTCTTCTTTTTCTTCTTTTACTTCTGTCTTCTTTTTGTTCTTTTTCTTCTTATTCTTCTTATTCTTCTTTTTTCTTCTTTTTCTTCTTATTATTCTTTTTCTTCTTTTTCTTCTTATTATTCTTTTTCTTCTTATTATTCTTTTTTTTCTTTTTTATTTTTCTTCTTTTTCTGCTTTTTCTTCTTTTTCTTCTTTTTCTCCTTTTTCTTATTTTTCTCATTTTTCTTCTTTTTCTTCTTTTTCTCCTTTTCCTCATTTTTCTCCTTTTTTCTCTTGTTACTCCTTTTTCACCTTTTTCTCTCTTTTCTCCTTTTTCTCTTTTTCTCTTTTTTCTCATTTTTCTCCTTTTTCTTATTTTTCTCATTTTTCTCATTTTTCTCCTTTTTCTCTTTTTTCTCCTATTTCTTCTTTTTCTTCTTATTCTTATTATTCTTCTTATTCTTATTCTTCTTATTTTTCTTATTCTTTTTATTCTTATTATTCATATTTTTCTTTTTCATCTTCTTATTATTTTTAATCTTCTTATTCTTATTCTTCTTTTTCTTAATTTTTTTTTATTTTCCTCTTCTCTTCTTATTTTTCTTACTCTTCTTATTCTTCATATTATTATTTATATTATTATTATTGTTTTTATTCTTTTTTAATTTTCTTATTCCTTCTAATTCTTCTTTTACTTCTTATTCTTCTAATAATTTTTATTTTTTTTTATTTCTTACTCTTTTTATTCTTCTTATATTTTTTAATTTTCTTATTCATCTTATTCTACGTATTCTTTTTTTATTCTTCTTATTATTGTTATTCCCTATTCTTCTTATTTTTTTTTCTTCTTATTATTCTTATTACTATTTTTCTCCTTCTTCATCTTTTTCTTCTTATTTTTTTTCTTTAATCTACTTTTTCTAAATATTTTTCTTCTTCTTCTTATTCTACTATTTTTTCTTATTCTTCTAATTATTTTTTTTTCTTGTATTTTTCTTATTCTTCTTATTCTTCATATTCTTCATATCTATCCTATTCTTCTTATTTTTTTATTTATCTTATACATTATATTTTTCTTTTTCTTCTTATTTTTGTTATTCTTCTTATTCTTGTTATTCTTCTTATTCTTCTTATTCTTCTTATTCCTCTTATTCTTCTTATTCTTCTTATTCTTCTAATCTTCTTATTCTTCTTATTCATTTTCTTCTTTTTATTCTACTTATTCTTCTTACTTTTCTTACTCTTCTTATTCTTCTTATTCTTCTTATTCATCATTTTCTTCTTATTCTTCTTATTCATCATATTCTTTATAGTCTTTTTAATCTTTTTTTTCTTCTAATTCATTTATTATTCTTATTCTTCTAATTATTCTTATTTTTCTTTTCTTCTTATTCTTCTTATTATTATAAGTCTTTTAATTATTCTTATTCTGCTTATTATTTGAATTTTTGTAATTCTACTTATTTTTCTTATCCATCTTGTTCTATTTTTCTTCTTATTTTTCTTATTCTTTTTATACTTCTTATTTTTATTATTCTTCTTTTTCTTTTTATTCTTCTATTTCTTCTTTTCTTCTTATTCTTTTTAATCTTCTTGTTCTTGTTATTCTTCTTATTTTTATTATTCTTCTTATTCTTTTTATTCTTATTATTCTACTTATTCTTCTTATTCTTATTATTATCCTTATTTTCTTATTTTTCTTATTCTTCTTATTCTATTTATTCTTCTTATTCTTTTTATTTTTTTTCTTCTTTTTTTTCTTATTTTTCTTATTCTTCTTATTCTTCTTATTCTTCATTTTTCTTTTTATTATTTTTATTATTTTTATTATTTTTATTATTTTTATTTTATTATTCTTATTATTCTTATTATTCTTCTTATTATTTAAATTATTTTTATTCTTCTTAATCTTCTTATTCTTCTGATTTTTTTATTTTTATTTTTTCTTTATTCTTCTCATTCTTCTTTATCTTCTTATTCTTTTTATTCTTCTTATTTTTCTTATTCTTCTTATTCTTCTTATTCTTCTTATTCTTCTTATTTTTCTTATTCTTCTTATTCTTCTAATTTTTCTATTTGTTGTAATTTTTCGAATTTTTCTTATTCTTCTTATTCTTGTTATTTTTTTTCTTATTTGTGTTATTCTTGATATTCTTCTTATTATTATTCTTCTTATTATTTTTATTCTAGTTTTTATTCATATTCTTCTTATTTTTCTTATTTCTAATACTTTGTATTTTTCTTATTTTTTTTTTCTTATTCTTATTTTATTCCTTTTCTTCTAATTCTTTTAATTTTTCCTATTCTTCTTATTCTTAATTTTTCTTTTTCTTTTTATCATACTTATTTTTCTTATTCTATTTTTTCTTATTATTTTTCTAATTCTTTTTATTATTCTTATTCTTCTTATTCTTCTTATTTTTTTTTATTCTTAATATTATTCATATTATTCCTATTCATATTATTCTTTTTATTATTCTTATTCTTTATATTATTATTTTTCTTCTTATTCTTCTTATTCTTATTCTTCTTATTCTTTTTATTCTTATTATTCATATTATTCTTCTTATTATTCTTATTATTTTTATTTTGTTATTCTTCATATTCTTTTTATTCTACTTTTCTTCGTATTTTCCTTATTTCTAATACTTCGTATTTTTCTTATTCTTTTAATTCTTATTTTATTCTTATTCTTCTAATTCATTTAATTCTTCTTATTTTTCTAATTCTTAATTTCTTCTTATTCTTTTTATTATACTTATTCTTATTATTCTATTTTTTTCTTCTTATTCTTCTAATTCTTTTTATTATTATTATTATTTTTATTATTATTATTATTCTTATTATTCTTATTATTTTTATTCTTGTTATTCTTCATATTCTTCTTATTCTACTTTTCATCTTATTTTTCTTATTTTTAATACATCATATTTTTCTTATTCTTTTTATTCTTATTTTATTCTTTTTTTATTCTTATTTTATTCTTTTTTTATCATTATTTTATCCTTATTTTATTCTTATTCTTCTAATTCTATTAATTCTTCTTAATTTTCTTATTCTTAATTTCTTATTATTCTTTTTTTTTATACTTATTCTTCTTATTCTATTTTTTCTTCTTATTCTTCTAATTCTTTTTATTATTCTTATTATTCTTATTATTCTTATTATTCTTATTATTCTTATTATTCTTATTTTTTTATTCTTAATATTATTCTTATTTTTCATATTCTTTTTTATTTTTCTTATTCTTCTTATTCTTTTTATTCTTTTTTTTACAAAGTTATTTTATTATTATAATAACTCTCTTTTAGTGGAGGAATACCATTTTTACAAACTATATTATAGATTTTACACAATTACACCCCTTACTTCAAAAAAAAATTAAATAGAAAAGCAATTCCATGGATTCCTTTTTTATCTAGCTCTCTATGATGGCCCACCGAGCCTCTTATTGTTATGGAATCCACATTATCTTATGAGCCTTAACTAGTTCTACGGTCATGCTATTGTTCATCATTAGTTTCAGTCACTGCTTTCCCCTCAAATTGTCTGTTTGTTGTTGTCCACCTAGTTCCTTGTAAATCATTTTTCCTGCTTTTCAATCTCTCTGCACGTGTTGAGATGCTTTGTTCAAGGGCATCTCTTGCCCCTCCTCGGATAATTTCCCTTACTTACTCAAAAAAAACTCCATTACAGACCCTACCTCTACCAAACTTACAGACAGTATTGACACCTTAAGAGATCCTCAGCTACTGAAAATAAAATAGATCCTTAATCATTATAGACTCAAGCATTCATACACTATACTCTATGCCTAACCATTTAGACCAAAAAAAAAACCCAAGCAAAAAACATGTCCTCCATATTCAATCTATCATCTTTCTTCTCTTACTTCCTCAATTCTAGGTAGCCTGTGAACTACATTAGTAATTCTATCCCCTGCAAAATAGCAAACCAAACATGCCACATAGATATAAATTTTATAATTATGCTTTTTGTTTGCTGCCCCTTGCATTTTGCTGATTTTCCATGAGCCTTTATAATTTATCCCTATAATGTGACTGCCCAGAAAAGGTGGGTTAGCCCTGTTAAGTTCCTCTCCTTTATCTGCTAACTTATCTAACTTCTGCCATACAATATAGATAATTAACCCTATAGTTTGGCAGGGTGATTCAAATAAGTCACCCCTCAAGACCAGGTGACTCTTGAATCACCAAAACCTTTACCTGACTTTTCCACAATACCCAATGCTCTGATCTTTCCTAGGAGTAAACTCTGCTTCTTGGTTCACCTTGTGATCTGGCAGCTTATATCTGAACTTATACCTATAAGAAGCACTTAGAATGCTTCTAAACTTATCTTACATCTTTACTATAGATTACATTATTACTATAATTTTAGTTTTCTAATATAAGGATACTCCTTCCTATCCATTTTTACAATACTTGTATATTTATCCGGAAGGTTCTCTTTCTCATATTCTTGTTCTCCTCTTATTTTTCCTTCTTTGACTAGCTTATCCGCAATGAAATTAGCCTCTCTGAATATGTGTTTAATAGAGAAATCTAATGTTTTCATTACTTGTATAATTTTTCTATTTCTTCCTCATATTTCCATCTCACTATGTTTTTGTTAATTAGGTTTACCACTATGTACGAGTCTATTTGAATGTCTATGTGGTGGATTTGTAATTTTTTGCAAAGTCTCACTCCTCTTAGAGCTAAAATTTATGCATATATAACTGATGATGCTTTAAAATTCCTTGTGAAAAATAATATTAGCTTTCCTTCAGAATTCCTAATAGCACTACCACCTCCTACTGCTCCGATATCTTTATCAAAGCTATCATCTGTGTTGAATACAAATCTGCCTTTCTCTAGTTTTACCCATTTTATACCAATCAGCTTAAACTGTTTTATTTGATTTACTTTTAATTTTCAAAAAATCAATGGATCTTTTTTTAAGACTATTCTAGGAATTTTTAAGGGGTATGCTTTAGATATTTTCTTGGTTTCATCTTTTATGTCCCTCCAGATATGTTCGATTGCCATTTTCTGACCCTCGAACCTACTCTTATTTTTAGGCTTCCATATGCACCATATTGCTATGAGGGGGACATTTTTTTATCCATTTCTAATAAGTGATAGAGCTGCAAGCTTTGTTTATTAATGTTTAAAAGCACTTTTCATATAAATATTTTTATTTGTTCAGGGTTATCATTATTCCAGATCCAGGTAAATAAGGCATGTTATTCTTTCTTTTTTTTATTATATTTTTGACTGATTTGAGAGAGAATTTTCTGTCCGAATTTAGCATCCATACACAGTTGTGTCTGGTAAATTTTGAATGTTGTTCCACTAAATCTCTTTGTTTGAACATTTGTGCCTAAACATGGGATTTTCTACTTCTGTTATTTTCTGTACAAGGATTGTCATTTAGGCAGTATTTAGCTCTCATAAATTCAGCCCATAAGATGACATTTTCTTTGAGCATCCACCAACTTTTATAATCCCATTTCTTGGCTAAATCACTAATCTTAGTGAATCCCACTTTAGTCTCTTGTACCGGAAAAGATAGATCATTCTATTTCTTCTAGTGCAACTTATATTTGCCCTCTTTTTTCCCCAATAAAAAATTAGCAAATTCATTTTCTATGTTCTTAGTGAATTTTCTTGGGGATAGAGTTATCATTATATTATGCATTAGTGAGCTTTGCAGCACATTAGCAATCATTGAAATTTTTCCTCCCATGTTTAGGGAATCCTCCTTCCATCCTAATATTTTTTTTTAGTTTTGCCATTAAAAATCTAAATATTCCATCTTTGATCTACATTCGTAAATTGGGCAACCTAAGTAAATTAGTTCTCCTTTTTTGTGGGAGAAAACTGTTATATTTTTTATTTTCAGTAAGTGTAGGAGGGGCTTTTGAGGCCACCATATATTGATGATTCCTTTTATTTAGTTGTTGACCAGTTTCCTCTTCCATGCACCTTAATAACTGCATCATATTATGCAAAAATTTGCTATCTCCATTCATGAAGATCATTATATCATCTGCCTATGCTAAGCATCCTACCATTGGCGTGTTTTTAGTTTGCCTAATCATACCTATCTTTCCTTTTCTTATATTATCTTTAAGGTTCACTACCAGCAATTCTATATAAATGTTAAATAGAAGATGAGATAATGGATCTCCTTGCCTTAGCCCTCAAAATGGAATAAATTCCCCTCCAAAGACTCCATTTACGAGGATTCTTGCCTATGTGTTTGAGATACATCTATATATTAGGTCTATCTAGGATTCCGAGAAACCTATTTTTTTCATGGTGAAACACAGAGTGTCTCATTCCACCCTATCAAAAGCTTTCGATAGATCTAATTTTAATATAACATTATGACATCTTGTTTTTGTTCCTATTTCTTTCATCATTTCTTTAGCCACATATATATTCTCCATGATTAATCTATTTTTCATGAATCCTGATTGCTCTTTTGAGATAATTTTCTGGAGGATGTGTGATAATCTATTTTGTAGTGTTTTGGCTAGGATTTTATAAATGGCGTTACAAAGGATGATTGGCCTATAATCTTCTCCTTTCTTGGGGTTCATCACTTTTGGAATCAAGACTATATGGAAGCTTCCCCATTTCTTACCTATTTCCATTCCACCAAATATGCAAAGCATAGCTTTCAGTAAGTCTTTTTTTATTATGGGCTAGCATTCTTGGAAAAATTTTATGTTCCATCCATCTGGGCCTGCTGCACTTTCCTTATTCATGCTAAAACTAGCCATTTTTATTTCATATTGTTCAGATAGTTTGGAAAGCATAATGTTATCTTCAGGAGTAACTTTCTTTTTTATTTTATGTAAAAGAGTATCTCCTTTGTGATTGTTAAATTCACCCTAGCTGTTTTTCAAAAAAATTTGAGAAATATATTTGTATGTATATTTTTTGATCTAGCCATTCTCCTTTATCATTTTTAATGTCGTTTATTCTGTGTTTTAGTTCATTAATCTTTGTTACTTACTAAAAGAATTTGGTATTTTTATCACATTCTTTTAACCATTTTATTTTGGCTTTCTATTTCCAAAAAGCTTCTTTCATTGAGAGCTTTAATTTTAATAGAGCTTGAGCTTGGCCGAGGGCATTTCTAGTATTACTATTTTGATCTCTTTCAAATTCTTGTTCTCTCTTTGTAACCAAATCCTCAGCTTCTCTTATATTTTTATTTATGTCTCCAAATGTCTCTTTGTTCCATCTTTTTAACGCAATTTTTAATCTATTAAGTATTGAGTTTATTCGTTGTATGGGATTTCCTGATGTATCGGTGTTTCTTGATTTGCTTACTAATCCCAAGAAGCCATGGTGTAAACAAAATGTATTCTGAAATTTGAAGACTTTATTAGTAAGTATTATATTTTTAATTGTGATTAAAAGTGGGGAGTTGTCTAAGCATGTTTTATTTAGGTGCTTCACCTCAGTCGAACCAAATCTTTCTAACCATTTAAAGTTATAAAGAACTCTATCTAATCTAGCCCACATAATGCTCTTTTTATAACGGTTAGTACACCATGTGAATTGCGAGCCTAAAAAATTAGCCCCTATCAAGTTTGTTTTATTTATGGTTTCTTTAAATTGGAACGCAGCTCTTGGATTAGGAGGTCTACCTCCTTTCTTTTCTTTAGCAAATCTTACAATATTAAAGTCTCCCCCTATTATCCAAGAAAGGTCTTTAATTGAAATGTTCTCCATTTCATCCCATAATATTTTCCTTTCATTGATTTTATTATTCGCATATACCACAATAATTAGCTCTTTTACCTCTTGACATAAACTGAAGTTTATAAGTTGATCTATTTCTTTTACTATGTGAATATCCAAGTTAATTTTTAATAAGATCCATATCTTCTCATTATCATTAACAAATGCATGTTCAAAACCTAGCATCTTTTTATATGTTTCTAAATGGTTTTTAACTACAATTGGTCTTGTTAAAATTATTAGTGAAGTGTTTACATATATATAAATTTTTTTAATCTATTCCTCGAGGGGAGATTTGCAACTCCCCTTATGTTCCAGATAATATAATTATACATTGCTATTGGATTTTGACTGCGGCCTAGTTGTGCGTTTAGAATCATATATTCTGTTTAGGTATTTTTTTGAATTTCTTGATTTTTTATGGATCTTTGGAATACTCCTCTTTCACTTTTCCATTCATTTCCTAATTGCACTACCATTCTCTTGATTTCCTCTAATGCCCACTCTCTATTTCTCATACCTTGTCTAAATTTATCAATATTTGTATCATCATTGAAGGACCACTTATTAAGTCCTTTTTCTTCCACGATTCTGTTAAGGGTCGGGAGGTTCTCTCCTCCATTTCCTCTTTCGAAAAGTCATCTATAGAAACTACCCATCTTTTAAATATTTTTTATTTTCTTCCTTGTTTTTCTTTTTTGCCTTGGTTTTCTTGTTTAGCTCTTCAATTTTCCTAATCTTTTGTGTTCTTTTAATTTTGCTTTGATTTGTCTACTACGCTAACTTCCTCTTTACTATTGACATTTCCAGTTCTAGTTATCTTATTCACTATCTCCATATTCTGTGTTACTAATTTATTTCTAATTATATTTACTCATATTTCAATGTTCTGAGTTACAGATTGAGGGATTAGGGAGGGTTTTTTTTTGATATCTCACAATTTCCTTGCCCATTCCAGCCTTCATTTTCCTTTCCTCCATTTTATGTGCAGTTTCCTCATTTCTTTTATGCATTATGCAGTTATTCATGCCATGTCCCATTTTCCTGCAAAAAGAACAAAAAGAGGGAAGGTTTTCTAGAATTACCTTTTGCCAAAAGCCTCCTCCTTCCTTGTCTCCAATCCATATTCGGTTAGGTGGAAACTTATGTAGGTCTGTTTCAATACAGACCCTCGCGATGCTAGGTCTAGAGAGTGTGGCAGTAGCTCCATCGAGTAGAAGAGGGGTTCTCAATGTGCGTGCAATGTGATAGCGAGCAAGTTTGTCATAAAAAAGAATCAGCAACATAGGAAACAAAAACCATACCGGGGCTAAAGCTGACACCTCTCTTGTGTTGAAGTTGGGAGTCCATTTAAATGTTCTCATGGGATAACCCATAATGTACCAGACACCCTTCAACCATAAGAGATGGAAGTCTTCCTCTGTATGGAGTTGTAACAGAATGTGTTTAGCATCAATGACTCCTTTTTTTATTAGCACCTTGAGTTTCAGAAAGTTGAAAAATGCTTGAATATCATCAATGTGTGGTCGAGCATGAGAAAACTTCTCCACCAGCATGTGTTTATGGGACCCTGCAAGCTTCCAAATTTCTTCGACAGAGAAGTGTATCGAAGGTTTCTCTAATTTTTCTACGTGTGTATCCGAAGAAGAAGAGATAGCGAGTGGATTATTTTTAATGAAGGAAGAAAATGATTTCTTATTATCTAAGAAATTTATTTTCTTCAAGATGAAGCTCTTTGAAGCTTGGGTTTGATAGGCCAATGCTCTCAAAAGATTCTAAATTACTTTCTTTTTATTCTTTTATTCTTCTTATTCTTCTATTTTTCTTATTCTTCTTATTCTTATTATTCTTCTTATTATTCTTATTCATTCTTATTCTTCTTTATCTTTTTATTCTTCTTATTCTTCATTTTCCTTTTATTTTTATCTTACACTTCATTTTCTTATTATTCTTATTTTTTTTATTATTCTTATTCTTTTTGTTCTTCTTATAATTATTATTCTTTTAATTCTTCCTATTCTTCTTATTCTTCCAATTATTCTAATTATTTTTATTCTTCTTATTCTTCTTATTCTTCTTATTGTTTTTATTCTTCTTTTCTTCTTTTTCTTCTTATTCTACTTTTTTTCTTATTCTTCTTATTCTTCTTATACTTATTTTTTATATTCTTCATATTCTTCTTAATTTCTTCTTATTCTTATAATTCTACTTATTCTTCTTATTCTTTTTTTTCTTCTTATTCTTCTAATTCTTTATATTCTTCTTATTCATGTTATTCTTGTTCTTTTTATTATTATTATTATTATTATTATTATTCTTATTATTCTATTTCTTCTAATTCTTATTTTTCTTCTTAATCTTTTTATTCTTCTTTTCATCTTATTCTTCTTATTCTTCTTATTTTTTTTATTCTTCTTATTCTTCTTATTCATCTTATTCTTTTTATTATTCTTATTCTTCTAATTCTTCTTATTCTATGTATTCTTCTTATTCTTCTTAGTATTATTATTCTTCTTATTCTTCTTATAATTCATATTCTTATTATTCTACTTATTCTACTTATTCTACTTATTCTTCTTATTCTTTTTATTCTTTTTATTCTTCTAATTCTTTTTATTTTTCTAATTCTTCTAATTCATCTTATTCTTCTTATTCTTCTTGTTCTTCTTATTCTTATTATTCCCCCCTAAGGTTTTTTTATTATTATAACCCTCTCTTTTCACGTAGGAATACCATTGTTTACAAACTAAATGCTACCATTTACCCTTTTCATTTTTTTCTTACAAAAAGTAAAAACAACATTAACATTACAATTATCACGAATCCTACACTATTCATCTCCTTATGCTGGCCTTCCAAATTTAGGTTGCCTTCTATTGTGCATTCCTAGTTTTTATAGCTGAATATTTTTTCTTTTAATGTCTGGTTTTCCTGCCCTCATCAACTCCTGCCTATCCACTCGAGAGCTAGACTTTCATGTTGCCTCAAGAGCAAGCATCCACTTGCCAGCCAACTTTTTGTATAACATCTTTTAACAGGATTAAGTCAATTTAGACAGCATGTTCCAGCCCTGCATTCACCACCTTGACACCAACATTATATCCACAGCATTTACAAACCATACAAAATCTGCACCCACTTCAACTCAGCCTGTAATTGCCCAGCCCTATATTCTTCTCAGCACACACAACACACAACACTGCATACACCAAATGCACAACCAACTACATACACTACTTTACAAACATTCCAAAATTAGCTCACTGCATATGCTCCTCCTGTCCTTGGCCGAACCTATCTCCATCCCTATAATCTAAAATTACAACACAAACTATTTCTGCAATTCGAAAGAAAAATAATCCCACCAAGCAATTTCTGAAGGCCTATTTTTATTCTTTAGTTCCTTCAAAATCAAAATAAAACAACCAATATATCTATACATTCCACAACATAAAATCTCTGTTACATTGCCCAACTTGCAAGCAATAATTATCTGCTTCTTAGCTTTTCGCATTTAGTCTTTACACCTAAATAATCAAGACAACCAGAAAGCCCACAAGCATATTTCTGCCCTAAAGAAATGTTATACATGATTATTCCACATCTTTTTTTTCGGGTGATAGTCTCCCTTCAAGACCAGGGTGACTCTTGGTCTGCTCCATAACCTTCACCTGCATTTATTTTAGCAGCTGGAAAACCAATATGTTAGTTCATTAAGACTCTGTTAAATCTTACCACCTCTTTGGCATCAACCCATTTCAAATTATATTTTGGGTTCTAATATAAGGGTCTCCTATTTTATCTAACCTAATTAAACCTTTGTATTTATCAGGAACGTTATTTTATTCAAAATGCTATAAACCTTTCTTTATTCCATCTTAAGCTAATTTATCTACCAAGGTGTTTGCCTCTCTAAATATATGCATTATATTTTTTTTTACTTCTACTAATAATTTTTTTATTTTATTAATATCTTCCTCAAACTTCTATAACTTTATTTTACTAGTCTGTAGGTCCATAGTAAACTTGAATCTACCTGTTCTTGAATATTTAAAAACATATTTTCCTTGCAGATTTCTAGACCCTTATGCAGTGCCATGAACTCTGCGTGCAAAGTTGATGAGGCTATTCCCCTCATTGTGAAGGCTCTCACTAATCTGCCCTTTTCATTTCTTGTGACTCCCCCTCCACATGTGGCACTCATTTCTCTCTTAAAGCTCCCATGCGTGTTTAGAATTAAGCCAACTTGTAGAGGTTTATTCCAGCTAACATTTTTTATTCTCATCTACCGGGATGGCATTTGAACGAAGTTTCCACATAAAAACTTTGATTTTTGTTCGTAAGCCCTTTAACAATTTCTCATGTGCATTTAAGGTCAATTTCGACCAGCTATTTGTTAAAATCGAGTATTTTCTATGATTTTTGTTGTTTAGCATCATCTTCGAGCTTTTAGATGCCTTTTTTTAGATTATTAAAGGACTTGTTGCCTAACCTATATCTTGCTTTTATATATACAACCC
>JAREIK010001412.1:358248-419303 GCA_029783825.1 Sapria himalayana
AATTTATTTTCTTAGTAATATTATACTTTTTTCTTCTTTTTCTCCTATCTTCTTATTCTTTTATTATTCTATTATTCTTCTTCTTATTCATCTTAGTATATTATTGTACTTATCATCTTTTTTTTCTTCTTATTTTTCGTATTCATTTTATTTTTTTTAATATTATTATTATTCTTATTCTATTATTTTTATCATTTTTTTATCCTTCTAATCATTTGTATCCATTTTATACTTCTTATACAGCTAATACTATTCTATCATTATCCATCATATGCTTCTTATCCTTCTTATCCTTTTATTATTATTATTTTTATTAATTCTTCTTATTCTTTTATTATTCTTTTTCTTATTCTTTTATTCTTATTACACTTATTTTTTTTATTCTTCTAATTCTTCTTATTGTTATGATTTTTTATTTTTCTTATTTTTCATATTTTTTAATCTTTTTACTATTGTTATTCTTGTTATTCATGTTATTATTTTATTATTTATATTCTTCTTATTTATTCTTATTATTATTAGTCTTATTATTATTTTTTTCTTTTTGGTCTTTTATTCTTCTTATTCTTTTTATTCTTCTTACTCTTTTATTCTTGATATTTTTGTTATTCTATTATTAATTTTTTTTATTCTTTATTCTTCTTATGCTTTCATTCTTCTTATACTTTTTATTCTTCTTATTTCTATTTATTATTTTTCTTCTTATTCTGTTTTTTTTCATATCTTCTTATTTTCATATTCTTTAATTATTCATATTCATCTATTATTTTTATATCTTTTATTTTTTTATGTATCTTAATCTTTTTATTTTTTTTATTCTTCTTATTTCTTTATTCTCTTATTCTTTTTTTTCTTCTTATTTTTTATATTCTTCTATTATTTTTATTCATTTTAGTTTTATTATCTTACATATTTTTCAAATTCTTTTAATTATTTTAATTCTTCTAATTTTTATTATTATTATTTTTATTATTCTTTTTTGTTAATTATTCTAATTATTCTTCATATACTAAATAATCTTCATATTCTTTTTATTCTTTTTATTCTTTTTATTCTTTTATTCTTCTTATTATTTATTGTTATTATTCTTCTAATTCTTCTTATTTATCTTATCTTCTTTTCATCTTATTCATCTTATTCTTCTTATTCTTCTTATTTTATTTATTCTTCTTATTCTTTTTATTATTATAATTATTCGAATTCTTCTTATTCTTCTTATTCTTCTTATTCTTCTTAGTATTCTTCTTAGTCATCTTATTCTTCTTATTATACTTATTCTTTTTATTCTTCTATTTTTTTTTTTATTTATCTTATTCTTCTTATCTTATTAATCTTTTTATTCTCTTATTCTTCATATTATTATTATTATTATTCTTCTCTTCTTTTTCTTATTCTTTTATATTCTCTTATTTTTCTTATTCATCTTATTCTTCTTATCTTCCTTATATTTCTTATACTTTTTATCTTTTTTTATTCTATTTATTCTTATTCTTCTTATTATTCTATTTCTTCTTATTCTTATTATTCTAATTCTTCTTATTATTATATTTTTCTTATTCTTTTTATTATTTCTAATTCTTCTTATTCTTCTTAGTCATCATACTCGTGTTTTTATTATTCTTTTTTTTCTTATTCTTCTTATTATTCTTATTCTTCTTATAATTCTTTTTCTTATTCTTTTTATTCAACTTATTCTTCTATACTTCTTATTATTTCTATTTTTATAATTCTTCATATTCATGTTATTTTTCCTATTCCTTTTATCTTTTTATTCTTCTAATTTTATTATTCTTCTAAATTTCTAATTCTTCTATTCTTGTTATTCTTTTTATTCATATTTTATTTTATTCTTTTATTTTTCTTATTCTTATTATTCATTCTATTATTCTTATTCTTATTATTTTCTTATTATCTTATTCTTATTACTCGTCTTATTCTTTTTTCTTATTATTCTTCTTAATTTTTTAATCTTCTTAATCTTCTTAATCTTCTTATTCTTCTTATTCATCTTATTCTTCTTATTTATATTATTCTTCTTATTTTTAATATTACACTTATTTTATTATTCTTTTTACTATTCTATTTCTTATTTTTCTTTGTAATCATCTTTTTTATTATTATTTTTCTTTTTTTTCTTCTAATTCTTTATATTTTGTTATTCTTCTTATTCTTCTTGTTAATTTTATTCTTTTATTTTTTTATCCTTCTTATTCTTCTTAATATTCTTAATCTTTTATTCTTCTATTTTATTATTCTTTTTTCTTATTTTTTTTCATATTCTTCCTATTTTTTTATTAATCTTATTCATATTATATTACTTATTTTTTAATTATTTTTTTATTCTAATTTTTTTATTCTTCTTAGTATCTTTTGTTCATTTATTTTTATTCATCTTATTCTTCATTTTCTTCTTATTCATCCTATTCTTTTTTATCTTTTTATTCTTATTAATCTTCTTACTATTCTTATTCTTTTTTTTCTTCTAATTCTTCTAATTATATATTCTTCATATTTTTCATATTCTTTTATTCTTCTTATTATTAATTTATTATTCTTTTATTATTCCTATTCTGCATATTTTTCTTAATCTTCTTATTTTATCATTTTTTTTATTTTTTATCTTCTTATTCTACTTATTCATCTTATTCATCTTATTCTTTTATTTTCTTATTTTCTTATTCTTCTTATATTTTTACTCTCTATTTTTTGATTCAGCTTATTCATTTTATTATACGTATTCTTCTTAATCATCTTTCTTTTATTCTTCTTATTCTTCATATATTATATTCTTCTTATTCTTGTATTCTTATTTTTTTCATATTCTTTTTATTTTCTTTTGATTTTATTCTTCTTATATTGCTTTTTATTCTAATTATTCTTATTATTCTAATTCCTATTTTTATTCTTAGTTAGCATTCTTGTTTTTCATCTTATTCATCTTATTATACTAATTTTTTATTTTTCTTTTTCTTCTTTCTTATAATTCTTCTAATATTCTAATTAATATTCTTCATATTCTTGTTTTTCTTTTATTTTTATTCTTTTTATTCTTCTTATTATTGTTATTCTTCCTATTCTTCTTATTCTTATTAGTTTCTATTATTCTTATTCTTCTTATATTTCTTATTATTTTTATTATAATTATATTCTAATTCTTCTTTTTCTGATTCTTCTTATTCTTCTTATTATTCTTATTTTTTAAATTCTACTTATTCTTTTATTCAACTTTGTTACTCTTATCTTATTATTATTTACTTTTTATAAGTATTCTTATTCTTCTAATTATTTTATATTCTTATTATTATTATTATTCTTAATTTTCATATTCTTCTTATCCTTATTATTCTTTTATTCTTCAATTATTAATTATTCTATTCTTCTTATTCATCCAATAATTTATGATCTTGTATTTTTTATTATTCACGTTATTCATCTTTTATTTATTATTCTTCTTATACTTATTATTTTTCTTATTATTTTTTTTTCTTATCTACTATTTCTAATTATTGTTCATATACTTCATATACATATCATTTTTATTCTTCTAATTCTTCTAATTCTTGTACTTCTTATTCTTCTTATGCTTCTTAATCTTCTAATCTACTTATTCTTCTTATTTATTATTATTCTTCTTATTCATGTTATTCTTGTCATCCTTCTTATTCTTTTATTATTCTTCTAATTCTTCTTATTTTTTACATTCTTCTTATTCTTTATTCATGTTATTCTTGTTATCTTCTATTCTAATTATTTTTTTTATTCTTTTTATTCTTTTTATTCTTCTTATTTTTATTATTCTTCGTAATCTTCTTATTCTTTTTATTCTATTTATTTTTTTATTCTTCTTTTTCATCTTAATCTTTTTATTCGTCTTATTCCTATTCTTCATTTTCTAATATACTTCTTATACTTCTTATTCTTATTATTCTTCTTGTTCTACTTTTTTTTATTCTTTTTATTTTTCTTATTTTTCTTATTCTTCACATTATTTAATTCTTCATATTCTTCTTATATTATTTCATCTCATTTTCTTTCTTTCTTCTTTTATTCTTCTTATTATTCTATTGTCATACTTCTCATATCTTCTTATTCTTCGTATTCTCCCTTCTAATCTTGATATTCTTTTGATTTCTTTTGATTCTTTCTTTATTAATTCTTTTTATTCGTTATATTCTTTTATTCTTTTATCTTTTAATCTTATTATTCATTTATTTATTATTCTTCCTTATTTATTGGTTTTTTTTATTAATTAAATCTACTTATTTCTTATTCTTATATTCTTCTTATTCTTGTTATTCTTTTTATTCCTTATATTCTTCCTTATACTTCTCATTCTTTCTTATTCTTCTAATTATTATTATGGTTCTCATTCTTCTAATTCTTTTAATATTATTATTCCCTCATAAGGTTCTTCCCATTCTTATTCTAATTTTTTTTATTATTTTGATTCTTCTTTTTATCTTATTCTCTTATTCCTTCTTTCTTCCTTTTATATATTATTCTATTATTCTTGATTCTTTTAATTCTGGTGATTCTTCTTATTTTTCTCATTCTTCCTGTATTCTTTTATTCTTTCTTATTCATGTTTTCTTTGTTCTTAGTTTTCTTATTCTTCTTATTCATTTTATTCGTCTTAATTCTTCTTATCTTCTTATACTTCTTTTTTTTACTTATTATTCTTCTTATTCTTCTTAGTCTTGTATCTTCTTATTCTTTATATTCTCGTATTCTTCTTTTCTTCTTTTTAAGCTATTCTTGTTATTCATATTGTTCATTTTATTTTTATAAATCTTTATTCTTCTTGTTCTTTTTAATTCTTTTTATTCTTCTTCATTTCTTATTCTTCTTATTCTTCTTATTCTTCTTATTCACCTTATTCTTCTTATTCTTCTTAATCTTCTTATTCCCTTATTTTTTTTATTTTTCTTTTTCTTCTTATTCTTCTTATTCTTATTATTGTAGTATTCTTCCTATTATATTATTATTCTTCTTATTCTTCTTATTCTCCTTATTCTTCTTATTATTCTTATTCTTCTTAATTTTCTTTTTATTCTTGTTTTTCTTTTTATTCATCATAGTTTTCTTATTAAACTATTTATTCTTCTTATTCTTCTTATTCTTTTTAAACTTCTTATTGTTTTATTCTTCTTAATCTTATTTTTCTTCTTATTCTTAGTATTCTTTTTATTCTTATTAATATTTTTAGTCTTCTTATTCTTCTTATTCT
Source organism: Sapria himalayana (assembly GCA_029783825.1). Classification (NCBI taxonomy): domain Eukaryota; kingdom Viridiplantae; phylum Streptophyta; class Magnoliopsida; order Malpighiales; family Rafflesiaceae; genus Sapria; species Sapria himalayana. The sequence continues at coordinate 363,476 of JAREIK010001412.1, forward strand.
TTTTATTCTTCTATTTTTTTATTCGTCTTATTCTTCTTATTTTCTTATTCATCTTATTCTTCTAATTTTCTTATTCTACTAAATCTTATTGTTATTCTAATTCTTCTTATTCTTGTTGTCATCTTTTCTTAGTTTTTTTTCTTATTATTTTATTCTTCTTATTTTTCTTATTTTTCTTATTCTTATTATTCTTATTATTCTTATTATTCTTAATATTCTTAATATTCTTAATATTCTTCTAATTTTTCTTTTTGTTATTATACTTCTAATTCTTCATATTCTTCCTATTCATTTTATTCTTCTTTTTCTTCTTATTCGTCTTAATCTTTTTATTGTTCTTATTATTTTTATTCTTCTATTCTTATTATTGTTATTATTCTTATTATTTTTCTTATTCATATTATATTTCTTATTCTTCTTATTCTTCTATTATTCTTATTCTTCTTTATTTAATATTCTTCTTATTTTTCTAATTCTTTTTAATCTTATTTTTTTTGTTATTCTCATATTCTTATTATTATTATTATCTTATTATTCTTATTTCTTCTCATTCTTCTTATTCTTTTTATTCTTTTTATTCTTTTTATTTTCCTTTTTCTTATTATCTTTTTTTCTTCTTTTCTTCTTTTCTTCTTATTCTTTTTATTTTTCCTCTTTCTTCTATTTCTTATTATTCTTCTAATTTTTTATTATTCTTCTTATTCTTCTATTTTTCTTATTATTCTTATTATTCTTATTCTTCTTATTCTACTTATTTTTATTATTCTTATTATTCTAATATTATTATTATTCTTTTTATTCTTATTATTCTTATTATTCTTCTTAATCTTTTTATTCTTCTAATTCTTCTAATTCTTCTTATTTTTCTTATTCTTGTTATTCATCTTATTATTATTTTTCATTCTTCTTTTTCAATTTATTGTTCTTTTTTATTTTATTCTTCTAATTATTCATATTCTTCTTAATCTTCTTATTCTTTTTTATATCTTCTTCTTCTTCATATTTTATTTTCTCTTCTTTTTTTTCTTTTATTATTATTTTTATTATTTATTTTATTATTTTTATTATTATTTTTATTATATTTTATTATATTTTATTTTTTTCATACTTCTTATTATTCTTAACCTTCTCAATCTTATTATTAATCTTATTTTCTTTTATCTTCTTATTTTCTTATTCTTCATATTCTTCTTATTCTATTTATTCTCTTATTCTCCTTATTCTCCTATTATTTTTATTCTTATTTTTCGTATTCTTCTTAGTATCCTTATTCTTTTATTCTCTTATTCTTCTTATTCCTATTATTCTTTTTATTATTTTTATTCTTCATATTTATTTTATTCTTCTTTTCTTCTTATTATTCTTTTCTACTTATTCTTATTATTCTTCGTATTATTCTTATTATTCTTATTGTTATTATTCATCATATTCTTTGTATTATTTTACTCTTCATATTCATAATATTATTATTATTCTTCTTCTTCTTATATTCTTATTCTTCTTATTCTTCTTTTTATTATTATTATTATTATTTTTATTCTTTTTTTTCTTATTATTTTTCTTATTTTTCTTATTCTTCTTATTCTTCTTATTCTTCTTATTCTTCTTATTCTTCTTACTCTTCTTATTCTTCTTACTCTTCTTATTCTTCTTACTCTTCTTATTCTTCTTATTCTTTTTATTCTTTTTATACTTCTTATTCATGTTATTCTTCTTAATCTTCTAATTCTTTTTATTATTCATATTATTATTATTCTTTTTATTCTTATTATTATTTTTATTCTTCTTAGCATTCTTATTCTTCTTAATGTTCTTATTCTTCTTATTTTTCTTTCTTATTATTATTTTTATTTATCTAATCTTCTTTTTCCTTCATACTTTTTTATTAGTCTTTTTTTATATTCTACTTATTTTTCTTATTCTTCTATTCTTCGTATCTTCTTGTTCTACTTATTCTTATTATCTTTCTTATTCTTCTTATTCTTCATATTCTTCTAAATCTTCTTGTTCATCTTATTTGTATTCTTATTCTTTTTATTCTACTTTTTCTTCTTTTTCTTATACTTTTTATTGGCATTATTCTTCCCATTCTTTTATTATTCTTATTATTCTTATTCTTTTCATTCTTCTTATTTTTCTTATTCTTCTTATTCTTCTTATTCTTATTATTCTCATTATTCATATAATTTTACTTATTATTCTTATTTTTTTTATTCTTCTTATTATTCTTATTCTTATTATTTTTTATTCTTCTTGTTAATCTTATTCTTTATATTCTTTATATTCTTTATATTCTTTATATTCTTTATATTCTTTATATTCTTTATATCTTTATATTCTTTATATTCTTCTTTTTCTTCTTATTATTTTTATTTTCTAATTCTATTTCTGCTTATTCTTCTTATTCTTATGATTCATCTTACTCTTCTTTTTCTTTTTAATCTTCTTATTCTTTTTATTTTTCTTATTCTTATTATCTTCTTAATCTTCTTATTATTGTTATTCTTCTTATTTTTCTTATTTTTTTTTATTTTTCTTATTTTTCTTATTATTCTTTTTTTTTCTTTTCTTCTTATTCTTCTTTTACTCTTTTTCTTTTTTTCTTCTTATTCTTCATATTCTTCTTATTCTTCTTATTCTTCTTAACCTTTTTTTTCTTTTTTTTCTTCTTTTTCTTCTTATTCTTATTCTTCTTTTTCTTCTAATTCTTTTTATTCTCCATATTCTTCTTATTCTCCTTTTTTGAGGTTTGTTTTCTTAATTATAACAGTCTTCTCTTTTGGCATAGGAATACATTTGTTACAAGCTAAGATACTACCATTTTCCCCTTTACACCATTTTAATCAATTATAAAAATATAGCAAGCAATTGATAATGTCCTACTCTATCTATTAAGCCGAAACTCTAGCTTTGATTCCTTAGGATTCTCCTAGTTTCCATTTTTATTAAATTTAGCAATCTTAAAAACTACTTGAGCTTTCTGCCTGCCTGTCTCAAATAGACATTTTGCTTGATTTTTCTACATGAATTTTCTGCTTTAGCTTTCAGTTTCAGCATTCTGCCTACCTATCTTCTCATAGCTAAATTGCTTATTTTTTCTTAGCGATCTCTTTTGCACCTAATCATCATCTTTTGCACCAACCTTGGATATGCATCCACTAGTTACTACCTATATCTTTGTCAACTTGTATAGCTCCTACATTTGGTCACTCTCTTGCTGCTGCTATCCTTTCTAAACAACATTCCTATTACTGCCCTGGTTTTCTCCTTTTAGTGTCTGCCTAACTCTCTATGCACTTGTATAGCTACTGCCTTGACTCTCACCTACAACCAGAGATCACAACAAATAGACAATACAATCCTAGTTGTTGCTGCCTATCTGCATTTATGGTGCTCTCCCCTGTTGTTTCAGTCTTCGTATAGAAGTAGTTACTATTAGTTACCTAACTACAATGTGTTTCTACTATTAATATTATTATTCTCTTTCTAGTTCCTTCTAGGCTCTCTACTATTTCTATAGCTACTTCTCTTCCATTCTTTTTCTCTGTTTCAGACGAACAAATAAAGAATAACAAACAAACAAGTCACATCTTCTTCTCTGCTTCTGTTTATGTGTCTTTATAAACCAAAGCCATAGAATAATCTGACAGTTGTACCAGCTTCATTTGTCTCTGCCACATGCCCTTTCAGAAAAAGAAACAAAACAAACTAATATACATCCATCACCTTTTCTCCCTTGCTGCTGCCTTTCTAGCTGCAACATGCCTCACCCACACCACCTACAATAATATTCATTCAAAATTCTCACAAACAAAATCATATGTTACTTCTCTTAGCAGCATGCTAATATTTATTCCTTAAATTAACAAAAAACACAACCTATTGACACACCTCCATAGGAATTAAAATAATACTTGTAGTATATCACCTGCAAGGGCCCCTAATAGTATCCGATATATAATTTTCATTTTAACCTGATTAAGCATCCCATAGGAATATGATACTATTATCATTACACCTATAGTGACACTATGGTTTATCTTCCAAAAAAAATTATCTTGTGAAAGATGAATTTGTACTACTGCATGTATATTGATTTTCCTTATATAAGGATGTATAGATTGCCACAACAAAATAAAAAATGTAAACTTTTAAGTTAGTTAATTTTTTACGTATTATGGGAATACCCAATGTTATCTACTTTTAGACTGCTTTTTTAAACTGTTTTACAGAATGGTTTTTATTTATGTTTGCTTCCTATAGAAGACTAGCAATTGCTCACAATTAGTACTGATTGTTAACTTTCTAAAATATAAAATATCATGTTTTATCTAGTTTGAGTAAACCTACATATTTAGCAGGCATGTTTTGTGCATTGAAGTCCTGATTTCCTAATTGTCCACCTTTTTTAGCCAGCTTATCAGCTACACGGTTCACTTCTCTACATATATGCATTATACTGCCGTTTAATTCGTGGACCAATTGTTTGATTTCTTTTATATCATTTATATGATTTCATAATAATCTATGACCTTTAATAATACCTACTAACATAAGTGAGTCAGTTTTTATTTGAATGTTCTGTATTTTCCTATCTTTGCATATATTTAAGCCAGACATAAGGGCCTAGATTTCTACATAGGAGTTTTAGCTTTCAATTTCTAGCGAATGCCCAAATCATCTTGCCATCAGAGTCTCTCAGAATTTCTCCACATCATTGTGCCTATTTCTCTTTTAAAACTACCATATGTTTAAAAGCCATATAACCTCTTGGAGGTTTATTCCATTGTATACCCGTAAAGCTTAATGATTTGGGCTTATGAAACCTTAGGTTCCATCTATCTATATATTCTTTATTTTCTGATTAAATTAAATTCTTTAAAGGATAAGCTTCTAAAATGATGTTTAGCTCTTTTTTAATCTCACATACTATATCTTTTGCATTCATTTCAATACCCTCATATCTATTTTTATTTCTGGCTTTCCAAATACACCATATTACAAAAGGTGGGATGATATTCTTAAGCCATTTATGTACTGATTTAAGATTAGGCACCCTCATCCATTTTTGAATTGTTTTTTTGAGAGTTTGGTTTTTATACTTTAAGCTCGTTTCTTTTTCAAATTTTGCCCATATCTTTGAAGCTATTTTACCTTGTGAAAATAGGTTTTCTAAGATTTCTATTCTCATTTTGTAGCATTCACATCTAGATGTCAGATTTATGCTTTTTTTTTGTATGCAAGTATCTAGTGGAATAATGTTAGATATAGATTTCCATAAAAAACATATTTTACGTGAATTATTGTTGTTCATGCACTATTCAAATAAATCTTGTGGGGGTTTTATATTTTCTAACTAGGTTCTTGGTTGATTTAAAGGAAAATAAGTTTTCCTCGTTTAACTTCCATTTCCAGCCATACTTATTAAGCACAACATGTGTATCCACCATTTCTTTTTGCTTTAAAGTTTGTTTCCAAATTTGAGATTATTTGCTAATCTTGTTTATCTTGTCAGTGTCGTTGTTTACAAGATATTTTTCTCTCATATATGAAACCCAAAAATTATTGTTCTTTTTTAACCTCCACCATCTCTTGCAGGCCCATGCTTCTGTTATCTCCTCTAGCCTAGTAAATCTTAGACATGCTTCTTCTTTTGGAAAGCAAAGATCTTTTCATTTAATCCAATGAAAATTTAGTCTACCATTCTTCTTTCCCCAAATGAAATTAGCCAGTTCTCCTTTTATTTTTTTATGAAAAATTTTGCCAGTTTCATAACAATTAGATTATGCATTAGTATACTATGAAGTACATGTGTTATGAGTGTAATTCATCCACTCATGTCCAACGATTGAATTTTCCAGCCCACAATCTTGTGCCTACGCTTAACAAGCAAGAAATCTAGGTGTTCTAATTTAATTCTACCTTCATATAATGGACACCCAAGATAAGAGTGAGCTCCTTTCATATAAGAGAAACATGTGTTCTCTTTTATCCTATGTAATAGGCTGGGAGGAGCTTTCTTTGATATTTTAAATTTTCATTTATTTCTATTTAGCATTAGACCAATTTCTTCTTCCATTGTTTGAAAAATTTTCATTAAATTCTTTATAGATCTATTATTACCATTGGTTAATAAAATGATGTCATCTACATATGCTACACAACTGATTTGAGGAGTTTCGCTATATTGCCTAAAAGTGTATATGTCCCCTTTATCTATTTTAATTTTCAATTTAACTATAAATAATTCCAAATATATGGTAATATGAAAAGGTGATAGGGGATCTCCTTTTCTTAACCCTCGGGTGGGCTTAAACTTTTTCCCCTTTTCCTCATTTAAAATAATTTGAACCAAATACTAGAAATGCATCTAAAAATTAAATCTATTCATGCTTCTACAAAACCTATTTTTATCATGGTAAAGCATAAAACCTACCAATCTACTCTATCAAAAGCTATCAATATGTCTAATTTAAAAATTATATTATGTCATCAAGATTTGGAGGATATATGTTTCATGAGCTTTTTAGCTAGCCATATGTTCTCCATAATTAATCTATTTTTCATACAACTTGATTGTTCAATTGAAATACTTTTAAGAAGAATAAGTCCGAGTCTATTTAGCAATAGTTTCACCAGAATTTTATATATGAAATTGCATAGGCTGATGGGTCAGTAGTCCTCCCACATCCCCCCCCCCCCCCCCCCCCCCCCCTCTCGAGGGTTTTCTTTTTGGGAATGGGAATAAGGACTATATGAGTTAGTGCCAACCTTTTATTAATTCCACAGAAGAATCAATGAATAACAAGAATAATATCTTGTTATCCTAGCAAGCATGGAAAAACATGGAATTTTTACTGTCTAGTCCAGCTGCACTATCCTTATCCATGCAAAAGATTATGTTTTTGATTTCCTTCTCTTCCGAGAATTCCATTAGCTTCTTATTATCCTCATCATTAATTTTATTATTTATGTTTTGTAAAAATTTATGCACTTTCATCCTATTATTATCGCATTGTAATGTTTTATATATTCCTTCAAGAGTATCTTTAATTTCTGTCTTATTTTCTATCCATATTCCTTCATTATTTTTTATTCCATTTATCTTGTGTTTTTGAATCTTAATTTTCGAAGCCAGCTAAAAAAATTTCATGTTTTGGTCTCCCTCTTTTAACCATTTTACTTACTCCATTTCTAGAAAATTTATTTCATGTGTAATTTTAGTTTAGGTTCACCTTGTTCCTTATTAAGCTTACAAAGATTGCTTATGCTATGATTTCTATCATATTCTTGTTCCAGGTTTGCAATTTTTTTATTCTATCTTTATAATGCTCTTGTTGATATTACCAAACTTATTTTTATTCCAGTTAATTAAATATGATTTCAGCCTATTTAATTTAACAATGAGAATCTAATTTGGGTTACCTTTAATTGGCTGCAACCAAGACACTTTCACCATGTCCTAGAAGTCATCATGCAGGCACCACATGTTATGAAAATTAAATGCATTGTTTTTATTTCTTGTTTTTTGATGGAATATAAGAAAATGGTTATGATCTGAACTAGTTTTGTTCAGGTGTTTGACCCCTATGTTTCCAAAGGAATCTAGCCACATAGATTTGAAAAGGACTCTATCCAGTCTAGACCAGATAGCTACTTGGTTTTTATGGTTGTTTGTCCATGTAAAAGTTGAACCTAAAAAGTTAGCTTCCAGTAAATTACATCTAGTGATTGCTTCATTGAAGTGATCACTAGCTTGTAAATTTATAGGTCTGATGCCATTTTTTCTGATACATTTATAATAGTATTAAAGTCTCCTATTATCTAGGGTGCATTTTTGAGTGTTATAACCTCCATGATTATGGATTGTTCTTTTCTTTTTTCTTTAAAGTTACTATCATAAACTACTGATATAATTACCAGTTTACTTTTATTTAGGCTGAGATTTATTATTTGTCTGTATTCCTTAATCTTTGTGATATCCAAATAATCTTTCCACATTACCCATATTTTATTGGCTTTATTGGAGAAAGCATTCGTGAAACCTAACTTATTCTTATATTCTTCCGGCTGCTTTTTATCTACCATTGTTTCCGCTAAAATTAATAGTGAAATTTTATTTGATATTATCATTTTTATAACTGGTTTAATGAGGGGGAGTTGGCTATTCCCCAAATATTCCAGAATAAGTATCTAAACATTATTTAAGGATTTTAGTTGAGCTATTGTTTTGCACATTGGATCATAAGTTTTGTTTAGGTGTTTTTTTTGTATTGCTTGTCTTTTTTGTGAGATTATGGCTCGAAATTAATGCAGACCTTCCCCCTTGTCTATAATAGGCAATTGTATACTTATAATCTTCAGTTCCTCTAAGGCACTTTCTCCAATACTTATTTTTAATCTTTTCTTTTCACTATCTATGTCGTCTTTAGACTAAATAGAGTAATTTATATCTGAAGTAGCTATGATATCATTGCAGCTTTTAATATCTACATCAGAACCAGCTTCATAACTAGAAAACCACAACTTTGTGTCTTCTATAATTGTATATTTTTTAGGTTTTCTGATTCTAATAACCAAATCTTTAATTTATCAATCCTAGTTTTAATTTTTTCTTCCTGTGTTTTATTTTTATTTTGGGCAGAATTGTTATTAGTAATTTCTGTTAATGGGAGAAGAAATTCTATTTGTGTAATAGATTTATTAAAATTTTTAGATTGATTTCCCATACCCTCCTCATTGATTTTCTTCTACTTATTTATGGGTCTGTAAACCCATTTCTCCTTTTTTTCACCCAGCTTCTCGGAAATTAGTTTATACCTAGACTTAGTAATACATTCCACTATTGAGTATTTCATTTTTTTACATTGTCCACGGTAGCTAGGAAGCAACTCAAAGATGATAGACTGCCGGTAGGCTATTTCTTCATTCAGTCCAATCCATATCCTTTGCGGGATAGAAAATTGTAAGTTAACCTCAATGCAAATTCTTGCCACACTTGGTCTAGTAAGTGAGGGAGTGGCCCCATCCATCAATAGAGGATTTCTAATAATATTAGAGATGGAGAAGTGAGACAATTTATTGAAGAAATGAGAGGGTAGTTGAGATAGGAGAAACCATACCAGGGAGAAAGGGTTTTCTTCCTTCGTGTTGAATTCTGCCATCCATTTGAATGTTCTCATAGATAAACAATAGATATTCTAGTTATATTTAGTCTAAATGTGAAGGTAGCCCTCTTCTGTGAAAAGTTGTAGTAGCATGTGTTTGTTGTCTATAGCTCCCACCTTAACCAAGCCTTTGAGTTTTAGGGAGGAGAAGAAGTTTAGTATTTCAGAGATAAAGGAGTGTCTGTGGAAGAATTTTGCAATTAGTAATAATTTGTGAGCTGCGAGAGGTTTGCAATTTTTTTGGGGAAGAAGAAAATAGTGGTTCTCCAGGAACTGCTTGTTAGGAGGAGCAGAGAAATGATATGTGTTAAAAAGCTAATTTTTTATATGCAAGATAATTAATTTCATCAATTTATCCTTCTTATTCTCCATATTCTTCTTATTCTCTTTATTCTTCTTATTCTCCTTATTCTTCTTATTCTTTTTTTTTTCTTATTCTCATTATTCTTCTTATTAATCTTATTCTACTTATTCTTTTTATTCTTTTTTTTCTTCTTTTTCTTCATAATCATCTTAATCTTATTATTCTTCATATTTTTATTATTCTTCTATTTTTCAATATCTTATTATTTTTTTTATTTTTTTATTCTTTTTATTCTAATTTTTCTTTATATTCTTATTATTCTTTATATTCTTATTATACTTATTATTCTTCTTATTCGTATTATTCTTCGAATTCTTCTTAATCTTTTTATTCATATAATTCTTCTTATTTTTTTTCTTCTTATTCTTCTTATAATTCTAATTGGCCTTATTCTTCCTATTCTATTATTCTTTTTATTGTTCTTATTCTTTTTATTCTTCTTATTCTTCTTATTTTACTTATTCTTCTTATTCTTGTTATTCTTCTTAATCTTTATATTCTTTTTATTCTTATTATTCTTCTTATTCTTCATATTCTTCTAATTCTTCATATTCTTCTTATTCTTCTAATTCTTCATATTCTTCTTATTCTTCTTATTCTTCTTATTCTTCTTATTCTTATAATTCTATTTATTCTTGTTATTCTTTCTTTTCTTCTTTTTAATTCTTTTCTTCTTATTCTTTTAATTCTTCTTATTAATCTTATTCATAATATTCTTCTTTTATTCTTATTTTTTTAATTCTTCTTATTCATTCTATTCTTCTTTATCTTATTATTTTTTTTATTCTTCTTAAACTTATTATTCTTCTTATTGTTCTTAATTGTTCTTATTCTTCTTATTTTTTATATTCTTTTTATTCTTTTATTCTTCTTATTCTTCTTATTCTTTTTATTAGTTTTAACCATCTTATTCTTCTTAGTCTTCTTATTCTTCTTATTCTTCTTTTCTTCTTATTCTTATTATTCTTAATTTCTTTTTTTTCTTCTTATTATTATTATTTATTATTATTTTTTTTATTTTTATTATTTTTCTAATTCTACTTATTCTTTTTTTTTCTTATTATTCTTATTATTCTTATTCTTTTTATTCTACTTATTCTTTTTTTTCTTCTTATTCTTATTTTTCTTCATATTCTTCTTAATCTTCTTTTTCTCCTTATTCTTCTTATTCTTCTTATTCTCATTATTCTTCTTATTCTCCTTATTCTTATTATTCTTCTTATTCTCATTATTATTTTTTCTCCTTATTATTCTTATTCTTTTTTATTCTTCTTATTTCCATATACTTCTTATTTCCTTTATCTTCTTATTTCCTTTATTCTTCTTGTTCTTTTTATTTTTTTTTCTTTTTATTCTTCTTATTCTTCTTTTGTTCTTATTCTACTTATTCTTCTTATTGTTTTATTCTTCTTATTTTTGGTATTCTTCTATTTCATAATATTCTTCTTTTTCTTGTTATTCATATTATTATTAATTTTCTTTTTAATAGTCTTATTCTTGTTATTTTTCTTTTCTTCTTAATCTTATTATTCTTTTTATTCTTCTTAAAGTTTTTATTCTTCTTATTGTTCTTAATTTTACTTATTCTTCTTATTCTTTTTATTTTCTTATTCTTCTTATACATTTTTATTATTTTTATCCTTCTTATAATTCTTGGTCTTCTTATTTTTCTTTTTTCTTCTTTTCTTCTTTTCTTCTTATTCTTCTTATTCTTAATTTCTTTTTTCTTCTTATTTTTATTATTTTATTATTATTTATTATTTTTATTATTATTTTATTATTTTTATTATTTTATTATTTTATTATTTTTTTATTATTTTTATTATTTTATATTTTTATTATTTTTTATTTATTATTTTTTTATTTATTATTTTTATTATTTTTATTATTTTTATTATTTTTATTATTTTTATTATTTTTTATTATTTTTTAATTCTTCTTTTTTATTTTTTTTTGTCTCTATTATTCTTATTCTTTTTGTCTTCTTATTCTTCTTAGTCTTATTATACCTTCAATATCTTCTTATTCTTCTTTTCTCTTTATTCTTCTTATTCTCATTATTCTTCTTATTCTCCTTATTCTTATTATTCTCCTTATTCTTCTTATTCTCATTATTGTTCTTATTCTTCTTATTATTCTTATTCTCTTTATTCTTATTATTTCCTTATTCTTCTTATTTTCCTTATTCTCCGTGTTCTTTTTTATCTTTTTATTCTTTTTATTCTTCTTAGTCTTCTTTTCTTCTTATTCTTCTTTTCTTCTAATTCTACTTATTCTTCTTATCCTTCTTATTATTTTATTCTTCTTATTATTCTTATTCTTCTTATTTTTGGTATTCGTCTATTTCTTTATATTCTTCTAATTCTTATTATTCTCCTTATTCTTCTTATTCTTCTCATTATTTTATTCTTAATTTTCTTCTTATTTTTCTTATTTTTCTTATTTTTCTTATTTTTCTTATTCTTCTTATTCTATTTATTAGTCTTATTCTTTTTATTCTAATTATTCTTATTAATCTTTTTATTCATGTAATTCTAAATATTTTTCTTATTCTTCTTATTATTCTTATTCATAATTTTCTTCTTAATTATTCTTATAATTCTCTAATTTTTTTATCCTTCTTATTCTTTTTAATCTTCTTATTATTTTTAATCTTTTTATTCTTTTTATTCTTCTTATTCTTCTTAATCTTCTTATTCTTGTTATTCTTGTTATTCTTGTTATTTTATTATTCTTTTTATTCTTCTTATTTTTTTTATTCTACTTATTCTTCTTATTCTTCTTATTTATTTTATTGATTTTTTTATTCTTTTTTTTATTATTCTTATTCTTCTTATTCTTCTTATGCTTATTATTGTTATTATTCTTATTATTCTTGTTATTCTTATTATTCATTTTATTCTTTTTATACTATTTATTATTATTATTATTATTCTTTTTTTTATTTTTTCCCACATATTTTTCTTTTTCTTCTTATTCTTCTTATTTTTCTTTTATTTTTATTCGTTTTATTCTTTTTATTCTTCATATTCTTCTTATTTTTCTTATTCTTCTTTTTCTTGTTATTTTTATTATTCATCTTATTCTTCTTATTATTCTCAATCTTCTTATTCTTCTTATTCTTCTTAATCTTCTTTTTATTATTATTCTTCATATTCTTCTAATTCTTATTATTCTTCTAATTTTTCTTATTCTTCTTTTCTTCTTTTAATTATTATTCTTCTTTTTCGTATTTTCTTCTTATTCTTCCCATTTTTCTTATTCTTCTTATTCTTCTTATTCTTCTTATTCTTCTTATTTTTATTATTCTTATTACTCTTCTTATTTTTAATATTCTTTATATTCTTTTTATTCATCTTATTTTTCTTATTTTTCTTATTATTCATATTATTATTATTATTATTCTTATTATTATTATTATTGTTTTTATTCTTTTTTAATCTTTCTTATTCCTTCTCATTCTTTTTTTACTTCTTATTCTTCTAATAATTTTTATTTTTTTTACTTCTTAATTTTTATTCTTCTTATATTTTTTATTTTTGTTATTCATCTAATTCTACGTATTCTTTTTTTATTCTTCTTATTATTGTTATTCCGTATTCTTCTAATTTTTTTCTTCTTATTATTCTTATTACTATTTTTCTCCTTCTTCATCATTTTCTTCTTATTTTTTTTCTATAATCTACTTTTTATAAATATTTTACTTTTTCTTCTTATTCTACTATTTTTTCTTATTCTTCTAATTATTCTTTTTTTATTCTTGTTTTTTTTCTTATTCTTCTTATTCTTCCTATTTTTCATATCCATCATATTCTTCTTTTTTTTTATTCATCTTATACATTATATTCTTCTTATTTTTGTTATTCTACTTATTCTTCTTATTCTTCTTATTCTCATTATTATTATTATTATTATTAATCTTCTTCTTCTTCTTATTCTTCTTATTCTTCTTATTCTTTTATTATTTATATTCTTCTTTTCTTCTTATTCGTCTATTTTTCTTAATCTTATTATTCTTTTTATTCTTTTTATTCTTCTTATTGTTTTTATTATTTTTATTATTTTTATTATTTTTATTATTCTTTCATCTTATTCTTCTTTTTATTCTTATTCTTCTTATTCTTCATATGCTTCTAATTCTTCATATCCTTTCTATTCTTCTTATTTTTTTTTATTCTTATTATTCTTATTATTCTTCTTATTCTTTTTTTTTCTATTTATTCTTCTTGTTTTTCTGAATATTATTATTATTATTGTTATTCTTCTTATTTGTCTTTTTCTTATTATTCTTTTTTTATTATTCTAATTCTTTTTATTCTTCTTATTCTTTTTTTTTCTTTTTTTTATTATTCTTTTTCATATCTTTATTCTTCTTATTATTCCTATTTTTTCTTATTCTTCTTATTCTTATTATTCTTTGTTTTCTTTTTATTCTTATCATTCAACTAATTTTTCTATTTCTTATTATACTTCTTTTTATTCATTTTATTCTTTTTCTTTTTTTTTGTCTTCGTTTCTTCTTTATATCTTTTTATTCTTCTTATTATTTATTTTCTTTTTATTCTAATTATTCTTCTTTTTCTACTTTTTTTGATTTTCTTTTTCTCTTCTTATTTTTCTTACTCTTATTATTCTGTATTTTATTATTATTAATATTATTATTATTATTATATTCTTATTATTATTGTTTTTATTTTTTTTTTAATTTTTTTATTCTTCTTATTCTTCTAATAATTTTTGTTTTTTTATACTTCTTAATCTTTTTATTTTTATTATTATTATTATTATTATTATTATTCTAATTATACTTATTCTTTTTTTATTCTTCTTAATATTTTTATTCCAGATTTTTCTAATTTTTTTCTTTTTATTATTCTTATTATTCTTTTTATCATTCTTCATCTTTTTCTTCTTATTTTTTTTCTTTATTCTACTTTTTCTAAATATTCTTCTTTTTCTTCTTATTTTACAATTTTTTCTTTTCTTCTAATTCTTCTATTTATTCTTGTATTATTTTTATTCATCTTATTCTTCCTATTCTTCATATCCATCCTATTCTTCATATTATTTTATTCATTTTATACATTATATTCTTATTTTTCTTCTTATACATTATATTATTATTTTTCTTCTTATTTTTGTTATTTTTTTATTCTTCTTATTCTTCTTATTCTTCTTATTCTTCTTATTCTTCTTATTCTTCTTATTCTTCTAATTCTTCGTATTCTTCTTATTCTTCATATTCTTCTTTTCTTCATATTCTTCTTATTCTTCTTATTCTTCTTATTCTTCTTATTCTTCTTAATTCTTCTAATTCTTCTTATTCTTATTCTTTTTATTCTCCTTATTCTCCTCATTCTCTTTATCCTTCTTATTCTTCTTATTCTTCTTATTCTTCTTATTCTTCTTTTTCTTCCTTTTCTTTCTTTTCTTCTCATTTCTTCCATTTCTTCCATTTCTTCTTTTTCTTCCTTTTCCTCTTTTTCTTCTTATTCTTCTTATTCTTCTTATTCTACTTAGTGTACTTATTTCTTCTTATTCATCTTATTCATCTTATACTTCTTATTCATCTTATTCATCTTATTCATCTTATTCTTCTTATTCTTCTTATTCTTCTTATTCTACTTATTCTTCTTATTCTTCTTATTCATCTTATACTTCTTATTCATCTTATTCATCTTATTCATCTTATTCTTCTTATTCTTCTTATTCTTCCTTTTCTTCGTTTTCTTCATTTTCTTCTTATTCTTCTTATTCTTCTTATTCTTCTTTTTCTTCTATTTCTTCTTTTTTCTTCCTTTTCTTCTTTTTCTTCATTTTCTTCTTTTTCTTCCTTTTCTTCTTTTTCTTCTTTTTCTTCTTTTTCTTCTTTTTCTTCTTATTCTACTTTTTCTTCTTATTCTTATTTTTACTATATTATTATTATTATTATTATTATTTTTCTTCCTCTTATTCTTCTTATTCTTATTCTTATTCTTATTCTTCTTTTTCTTTTTTTTCTTTTTTTTCTTCTTTTTCTTCTTTTTTCTTCTTTTTCTTCTTTTTATTCTTTTTCTTCTTTTTATTCTTTTTCTTCTTATTCTTATTATTCTTTTATTCTCCTTATTTTTCTTATTCTTTTGATTCTTATTATTCATATTCTTCTTTTTCTTTTTAAACTTCTTATTATTTTTATTCTTCTTATTCTTCTTCTTCTTCTACATTTTTTTATTTTCCTCTTTCTCTTCTATTTTCTTACTCTTCTTATTCTTCTATTATTATTATTATTATTATATTATTATTATTGTTTTTATTCTTTTTAATTTTCTTAATCTTCTTATTCTTCTTTTACTTCTTATTTCCTTCTCATTCTTCTTTACTTCTTATTCTTCTAATTATTTATTATTTTTTTTACTTCTTAATCTTTTTATTCTTCTTATATTTTTTATTTTCTCTATTCATCTAATCCTACGTATTCTTATTTTTATTCTTCTTATTATTATTATTCGGTATTCTTATAAATTTTTTTCTTCTTATTATTCTTATTACTATTTTTCTCCTTCATCTTTTTCTTCTTATTTTTTTTCTATAATCTACTTTTTATAAATATTTTTCTTTTCGTATTATTCTACTATTTTTTTTCTTATTCTTCTAATTCTTCTAATTATTCATTTTTTATTATTGTATTTTTCTTATTCTTCTTATTCTTCCTATTCTTCATATCCATCTTATCATCTTATTTTTTATTCATCTTATACATTATATTTTTTCTTCTTCTTATTTTTGTATTCTTCTTATTCTTATTATTTTTCGTATTCTTATTATTATTATTATTATATTATTATTATTCTTCTTAGTCTTCTTATTTTTTTTATTCTTAATAATATTCATATTCTTCCTATTCATGTTATTCTTTTAATTCTTTTTATTCTTCTTATTCTTCTTATTCTTTATATTATTATTATTCTTCTTATTCTTCTTATTCTTCTTATTCTTATTCTTCTTATTCTTATTATTCTTCTTATTATACTTATTATTTTTATTCTTGTTATTCTTCATATTCTTTTTATTCTACTTTTCTTCTTATTTTCCTTATTTCTAATACTTTGTATTTTTCTTATTTTATTCGTATTCTTCTAATTCATTTAATTCTTCTTATTCTTCTTATTCTTAATTTCTTCATATTCTTTTTATTATACTTATTCTTATTATTCTATTTTTTTTTTCTTATTCTTTTAATTCTTTTAATTCTTCTTATTTTTCTTATTCTTATTATTCTTATTGTTTTTATTATTCTTATTATTCTTATTATTTCTATTCTTGTTATTCTTCTTATTCTACTTTTCATCTTATTTTTCTTATTTTTAATACTTCGTTTTTTTCTTATTCTTTTTATTCTTTTTATTCTTATTTTATTTATATTTTATTCATATTTTATTTTTATTTTATTCTTATTCTTCTTATTCTATTTTTTCTTCTTATGCTTCTATTTCTTTTTATTATTCTTATTATTCTTATTCTTCTTAATCTTCTTATTTTTTTTTCTTAATATTATTTTTATTCTTCATATTTTTTTTATTTTTCTTATTCTCATTATTCTGCTTATTCTTTATATTCTTTTTTTTAAGAAAATTTGTTTTATTATTATAATAACTCTCCTTTAGTGGAGGAATACTATTTTTACAAACTATATTCTCCCTTTTACCCAATTACATCCCTTACTTCAAAATAAAAAAAATTAAATAGGAATGCAATTCCATGGATTCCTTTTTTATATAGCTCTCTATGATGGCCCACCGAGCCTCTTATTGTCATGGAATCCCAATTATCTGATGAGCCTTAACTGGTTCTAAGGTCATGCCATTATTCATCATAAGTTTCAGTCACTACTTTCCCCTCAAATTGTATGTTTGTTGTTGTCCACCTAGTTCCTTGTAAATCAACTTCATGCTTTTCAATCTCTCTGCACGTGTTGAGATGCTTGTTCAAGGGCACCTTTTGCCCTTCCTCGGATAATTTTCATTGCTGACCCAAAAAAACTCCATTACAGACCCTACCTCTACCAAACTTACAGACAATATTGACACTATAATAGATCCTCAGCTACTAAAAATAAAACAGATCCTTAATCATTACAGACTCAAGCATTCATACACTATACACTGTGCTTAACCATTTAGACCACAAAAAAACCCAAGCAAAAAACATGTCCTCCATATTCAATCTATCATCTTTCTTCTCTTCCCTCCTCAATTCCAGGTAGCCCGTGAACTGCATTAGTAATTCTATCCCCTGCAAAATAGCATACCGAACATGCCACATAGATATAAATTTTATAATTCTACTTTTTGTTGTTGTCCCTTGCATTTTTGCTAATTTTCCATGAGCCTTTGTGATTTATCCCTATAATGTGACTGCCCATAAAAGGTGGGTTGGCCCTCCCCAAGTTTCTATTTCTACTTTCTGTACTTCTCCACTGAACACCCTGCAAAAAAACTAGGCCAAACCCCTACTCACGCTCTTCTTCTTATCCTTTTAAAACCCTTACCAACATCGAACTTCTGCCCTGTTAAGTTCCTCTCCTTGATCTGCTGACTTATCTAACTTCTACCCTGCAATATAGATAATTAACCCTATAGTTTGGCAGGGTGATTCAAATAAGTCACCCCTCCAGACTAGGTGACTCTTGAATCAATAAAAACCTTTACCTGACTTTTCCACAATACCCAATGCTCTAGATTTTTCCTAGGAGTAAACTTTACTTCTTGGTTCACCTTGTGATCTCGCAGCTTATATATGAACTTATACCTGTAAGAAGCACTTAGAATGCTTCTAAACTTATCTTACTTCTTTACTATGGATTACATTATTACTATAATTTTAGTTTTCTAATATAAGGATACTCCTTCCTATCCATTTTTACAATACCTGTATATTTATCCGGAAGGTTCTTTTTCTTATATTCTTGTTCTCCTCTTATTTTTCCTTCTTTGACTAGCCTATCCGCAAGGAAATTAGCCTCTCTGAATATGTGTTTAATAGAGAAATCTAATGTTTTCATTACTTGTATAATTTTTTCTATTTCTTCCTCGTATTTCCATCTCACTATGTTTTTATTAATTAGGTTTACCACTATGTCCAAGTCTATTTGAATGTCTATGTGGTTGATTTGTAATTTTTTGCAAAGTCTCACTCCTTCTCTTAAAGCTAAAATTTCTGCATATATAACTGATGATGCTTTAAAATTCCCTGTGAAAAATAATATTAGCTTTCCTTCAGAAGTCCTTATAGCATTACCACCTCCTACTGCTCCGATATCTCTATCAAATATTGTCTTTTTTTAAGACTGTCCTGGGAATTCAATGTATCTTTTTTAAGACTGTCCTGGGAATTTTTAAGGGGTATGTTTTAGATATTTTTTTGGTTTCATCTTTTATGTCCCTCCAGATATGTTCGATTGCCATTTCTGACACTCGAACCTACTCTTATTTTAAGGCTTCCATAAGCACCAGATTGCAATGAGGGGGACATTTTTTTATTCATTTCTGAGAAGTGTTAGAGGTGTGAGCTTTGTTTATTAATGTTTAAAGTACTTTTCACATAAATACTTTTATTTTTTGAGGGTTATCATTATTCCAGATCCAGGTAAATAAGGCTTGTTTTTCTTTCTTTTTTTTATTATATTTTTGACTGATTTGAGAGAGAATTTTCCGTCCGAATTTAGCATCCATACACAGTTGTTTCTGGTAAATTTGAATGTTGTTCCACTAAATCTCTTTGTTTGAAAATTTGTGCCTAAACATGGGATTTTCTTCTTTTGTTATTTTCTGTACAAGGATTGTCATTTAGGTAGTATTTAGCTCTCATAAATTCAGCCCATAAGCTGACATTTTCTTTGAGCATCCACCACCTTTTATAATCCAATTTCTTGGCTAAATCACTAATCTTAGTGAATCCCAGTCTAGTCTCTTGTACCAGAAAAGATAAATCATTCCATTTTTTCCAGTGCAACTTATATTTGCCCTCTTTTTTTCCCCATAAAAAGTTAGCAAATTCATTTTCTATGTTCTTAGTGAATTTTCTTGGGGATAGATTTATCATTATATTATGCATTAGTGAGCTTTGCAGCACATTAGCAATCATTGAAATTTTTCCTCCCATGTTTAGGGAATCCTCCTTCCATCCTGATATTTTCTTTTTAGTGTTGCCATTAAAAAATCTAAATATTCCATCTTTAATCTACATTCATAAACTAGGCAACCTAAGTAAATTAGTTCTCCTTTTGTGTGGGAGAAAACTATTAGATTTTTTATTTTGTGAATAAGTGTAGGAGGGGCTTTTGAGGCTACCATATATTGATGATTCCTTTTATTTAGTTGTTGACCAGTTTCCTCTTCCATACACCTTAATAAATGCATCATATTATGCAGAGATTTGCTATCTCCATTCATGAAGATCATTATATCATCTGCCTATGCTAAGTATCCTACCATTGGCATGTTTTTAGTTTGCCTGAACATATATATCTTCCCTTTTCTTATATTATCTTTAAGGTTCACTATTAGCAATTCTATATAAATGTTAAATAGAAGAGGAGATAATGGATCTCTTTGCCTTAGCCCTCTAAATGGAATAAATTCCCCTCCTAAGATTCCATTTACGAGGATTCTCGCCCATGTGTTTGAGATACATCTGTATATTAGGTCTATACAGGTTTCCAAGAAACCCATTTTTGTCATGGTGAAACACAGGGTGTCCCATTCCACCCTATCAAAAGCTTTCAATAGATCTAATTTTAATATAACTTTATGACATCTTGTTTTTGTTCCTATTTCTTTCATCATTTCTTTAGCCAGACATATATTCTCCATGATTAATCTATTTTTCATGAATCTCGATTGCTCTTTGCAGATAATTTTCGGAAGGATGTGTGATAATCTATTTTGCAGTGTTTTGGCTAGGATTTTATAAATGGCGTTACAAAGGATGATTGGCCTATAATCTCCTTTCTTGGGGTTCATCACTTTTGGAATCAAGACTATATGGAAGCTTCCCCATTTCTTACCTATGTCCATTCCACCAAATATGCAAAGCATAGTTTTCAGTAGGTCTTTTTTTATTATGGGCTAGCATTCTTGGAAAAATTTGATGTTCCATCCATCTGTGCCTACTGCACTTTCCTTATTCATGCTAAAAATAGCCATTTTTATTTTATCTTCAGGAGTAACTTTCTTTTTATTTTATGTAAAAGAGATCCTTTGTGATTGTTAAATTTACCCAGCTGTTTTTCAAAAAATTTTGATAAATATATTTGTATTTATATTTTTTGATCTAGTCATTCTCCTTTATCATTTTTAATGCCGTTTATTCTGTGTTTTAGTTCTTTAATCTTTGTTACTTTCTAAAAGAATTTGGTATTTTTATCACATTCTTTTAACCATTTTATTTTGGCTTTCTATTTCCAAAAAGCTTCTTTCATTGAGAGCTTTAATTTTAATAGAGCTTGAGCTTGGCCGAGGGCATTTCTGGTATTACTGTTTTGATCTCTTTCAAATTCTTGTTCTCTCTTTGTAACTAAATTTTCAGCTTCTCTTATATTTTATTTATGACTCCAAATGTCTCTTTGTTCCATCTTTTTAACTCAATTTTTAATCTATTAAGTATTGAGTTTATTCATTGTATGAGATTTCCTGATGTATCGGTGTTCCATGATTTGCTTACTAATGCCAAGAAGCCATGGTGTAAACACAATGTATTCTGAAATTTGAAGACTTTATTAGTAAGTATTATATTTTTAATCGTGATTAAAAGTGGGGAGTGGTCTGAGCATGTTCTATTTAGGTGCTTCACCTCAGTCGAACCAAATATTTCTAACCATTTAAAGTTATAAAGAACTCTATTTAATCTAGCCCACATAATGCCCTTTTTATAATGGTTATTACACCAAGTTAATTTCGAGCCTAAAAAATTAGCCCCTATCAAGTTTGTTCTATTTATGGTTTCATTAAATTGGAAGGTAGCTCTTGGATTAGGATGTCTACCTCCTTTCTTTTCTTTAGCAAATCTTACTATATTAAAGTCTCCCCCTATTATCCAATAAAGGTCTTTAATTAATATGTCTCCATTTCATCTCATAATATTTTCCTTTCATTGATTTTATTATTAGCATATACCACAATAATTAGCTCTTTTACCTCTTGACTTAAACTGAAGTTTATAAGTCGATTTATTTTTTTTACTATGTGATTATCCAAGTTACTTTTCAATAAGATCCATATCTTCTCGTTATCATTAACAAATGCATGTTCGAAACCTATCATCTTTTTATATGTTTCTAAATGGTTTTAACTATAATTGGTCTTGTTAAATTATTAGTGAAGTGTTTACATATATAAATTTTTTAAATCTATTCCTCGAGGGGAGATTTGCAACTTCCCTTATGTTCCAGATAATATAATTATACATTGTTATTGGATTTTGACTGTGGCCTAGTTGTGCGTTTAGAATCATATATTCTGTTTAGGTATTTTTTTGAATTTCTTGATTTTTTTATGGAGCTTGAGAATACTCCTCTCTCACTTTTCCATTCCTTTCCTAATTGCGCGAACATTCTCTTGATTTTCTCTAACGCCCACTCTCTATTTCTTATACCTTGTCTAAATTTATCAATATGTGTATCATCATTGAAGGACCACTTATTAAGTACTTTTTCTTCCAAGATTCTGTTAAGGGTTATGGAGGTTCTCTCCTCCATTTCCTCTTCCGAAAGGTCATCTATAGCAACTGCCCATCTTTTAAATATTTCTTCCTTGTTTTTCTTTTTTGCCTTGGTTTTCTTGTTGAGCTCTTCAATTTTCCTAATCTTTTGTGTTCTTTTATTTTGCTCTGATTTGTCTACTACCATAACTTACTCTTTACTATTGACATTTCCAGTTCTAGTTATCATATTTCCTATCTCCATATTCTGAGTTACTAATTTATTTCTAATTATATTTACTCATATTTCAATGTTCTGAGTTACAGATTGAGGGATTAGGGAGGGGTTTTTTGATATCTCACAATTTCCTAGCCCATTCAAGCCTCCATTTTCTGTGCAGTTTCCTCCTTTCTTTTATGCATTATGCAGTTATTCATGCTATGTCCCATTTTCCTACAAAAAGAACAAAAAGAGGGAAGGTTTTCTGGAATTACCTATTGCCAAAAGCCTCCTCCTTCCTTGTCTCCAATCCATATTCGGTTAGGAGGCTACTTATGTAGGTCTATTTCAATACAGACCCTCGCAATGCTAGGTCTAGAAAGTGTGGTAGTAGCTCCTTCGAGTAGAAGAGGTGTTCTCAATGTGCTTGCGATGTGATAGAGAGCAAGCTTGTCATAAAAAAGAATCGGCAACATAGGAAACAAAAACCATACAGGGGCTAAAGCCGAATCCTCTCTTGTGTAGAAGTTGGGAGTCTATTTAAATGTTCTCATGGGATAACCCATGATGTACCAGACGCCCTTCAACCATAAGAGATGGAAGTCTTCCTCTGTATGGAGTTGTAACAAAATGTGTTTAGCATCAATGACTCCTTTTTTTATTAGCACCTTGAGTTTCAGAAAGTTTAAAAATGCTCGAATATCATCAATGTGTGGTCGACCATGAGAAAACTTCTCCACCAGCGTGTGCTTATGGGACCCCACAAGCTTTCAAATGTCTTCAGCAGAGAAGTGTATCGAAGGTTCCTTTAATTATTATGCATGTGTATCCAAAGAAGAAGATATAGCGAGTAGATTATTTTTAATGAAGGAAGAAAATGATTTCTTATTATCTAAGAAATTTATTTTTTTCAAAATGAAGCTCTTTGAAGCTTGGGTATGATAGGCCAAGGCTCTCAAAAGATTCTAAACTACTTTCTTTTTATTCTTTTAATCTTCTTATTCTTCTATATTTCTTATTCTTCTTATTCTTCTTATTCTTATTATTCTTCTTATTGTTCTTATTCATTATTATTCTTCTTTATCTTCTTATTCTTCTTATTCTTCATTTTCCTTTATTTTCATCTTACACTTTATTTTCTTATTATTCTTATTTTTTTTATTATTCTTATTTTTTTTGTTCTTCTTATACTTATTATTCTTTTAATTCTTCAGATTCTTTTTATTCTGCCAATTATTCTTATTCTTTTTATTCTTCTTATTCTTCTTATTCTTTTTATTCTTCTTTTCTTCTTTTTCTTCTTATTCTACTTTTTTTCTTATTTTCCTTATTCTTCTTATACTTATTTTTTTTATTCTTCTTATTATTCTTATTCTTCTTATTCTTCTTATTCTTCTTATTCTTATAATTCTACTTATTCTTCTTATTCTTTTTTTTCTTTTTTTCTTCTTATTCTTCTAATTCTTCATATTCTTTTTATTATTGTTATTCTTCTTATTCATGTTATTTTTGTTCTTATTATTATTATTATTATTCTCATTATTCTATTTCTTCTAATTCTTCTTTTTCTTCTTAATCTTTTTATTCTTCTTTTCATCTTATTCTTCTTATTCTTCTTATCCTTCTTATTTTTCTTATTCTTCTTATCCTTCTTATTCTTCTTATTTTTCGTATTCTTCTAATTCTTCTTATTCTATGTATTCTTCTTATTCTTCTTAGTATTATTATTCTTTTATTCTTCTTATTCTTCATATAATTCATATTCTTATTATTCTACTTACTCTTTTTATTCTTCTAATTCTTTTTATTTTTCTAATTCTTCTAATTCATCTTATTCATCTTATTCATCTTGTTCTTCTTATACTTATTATTCTTTTTTAAGGTTTTTTTATTATTATGACCCTCTCTTTCCACGTAGGAATACCATTGTTTACAAACTAAATGCTACCCTTTACCCTTTACATCTTTTTCTCGCAAAAAGTAAAAACAAAATTAACATTACAATTATCACGAATCCTACACTATTCATCTCCTTATGCTGGCCTTCCAAATTTAGGCTGCCTTCTATTGTGCATTCCTGGTTTATAGCTGGATATTTTCTCTTTTCATGTCCGGTTTTCCTAACCTCATCAACTCCTGCCTATCTACTCGTGTGCTAGACTTTCATGTTGCATCTAGATTAAGCATCCACTTGCAAGCCAACTTTATGTATAACAGCTTTTAATAGGATTAAGTCCTTTTAGACAACATGTTCCAGCCCTGCATACACCACCTTGACACCAACATTACATCCACAGCATTTACAAACCATACAAAATTTGCATCCACTTCAACTCAGCCTGTAATTGCCCAACCCTATATTCTTCTCAGCATACACAACACACAACACTGCATACACCAAATACACAACCAACTACATACACTACTTTACAAACATTCCAAAATTAGCTCACTGCATATGCTCCTCATGTTCCTGGCCGACCCTATCTCCATCCATGCAATCCAAAATTACAACACAAACTATCACTGCAATTCGAAAGTAAAATAATTTCACCAACCATGTCTGAAGGCCTATTTTCATTCTTTAGTTCCTGCAAAATCAAAATAAAACAACCAATATATCTATACATTCCACAACACAAATTCTCTGTTACATTGCCCAACTTGCAAGCAATAATTATCTCCTTCTTAGCTTTTTGCATTTAGTCTTTACACCTAAATAATCAAGACAAACAGAAAGCCCACAAGCATACTTCTGCCCTAAAGAAATGTTATACATGATTATTCCACATCGTTTTTTTCATGCGATAGTCTCCCTTCAAGACCAGGGGTGACTCTTGAACTGCTCCATAACCTTCACCTACATTTATTTTAGCAGCTGCAAAACCAATATGTTAGTTCATTAAGACTCTGTTAAATCTTACAACCACTTTGGCGTCAACCCATTTCAAAATATATTTTGGGTTCTAATATAAGGGTCTCCTATTTTATCTAACCTAATTAAACCTTTGTATTTATCAGAAATGTTATTTTCCTCAAAATACTATAAACCTTTCTTTATTCCATCTTATGCTAATTTATCTACCAAGGTGTTTACCCTTCTAAATATATGCATTAGATTTTTTTTTACTTCTACTAGTAATTTTTTTATTTTATTAATATCTTTCTCAAACTTCTATAACTTTGATTTTTGTTGGTAGGCCCTTTAACCATACTTCTTTAAATTTCTCTTGTGTAGGTTTTTTATCTCTAACAAAACATTTTGCACTTTTTAACGTAAATCTCCCATGTGCATTTAAGGTCAATCCGACATGCTATTTGTTAATATCGAGTGATTTTCTATGATTTTTTGTTGTTTTAGCATTATCTTCGAGCTTTTAGATGCCTTTTTTTAGATTATTAACGGACTTGTTGCCTAACCTATATCTTGCTTTTATATATACAACCCAAAGACTTCCATTTTTTCTTTCTATTATCTTCGACCAGTTTTTGCAAGCCCGGGCTTTGGATATATTTTTTGGACTAGTGATTCTAGACCAGTTTCCTCCACTGGATAGCATATATCACTCCATACTTTCTAGTATAACTTATTTACCCCTATTTCTTACCCCATAAAAAATTTGTAATTTCTATTTTAATTTTTCTTATCATCTTATTAGGTGGCTGTGTCGACATTAGGATATGTGCCATCGAGCCTTGACGCACATGCATGATTAATGAGATTCTTCTTGCTATGCTCAGAAGATTAACTTACCATCCCACAATCTATTTTCTCATTATTTAAATAAAAAGGTAAATACACTTATTTCAGCCTCCCATGCAGACTAAATACATTAAAGCTACTTTTTTTATGTGTGAAGCTCGTAAGCATTCTTAGCTTTTCTGCTACATTTTTAGGAATTTTCCATGCTAAAATAAATTGACATTTATTCTTATTCATTATTTTTATTATTCTTCTTATTCTATTTATTTTTCATATTGTTCTTAATCTTATTTTTCATGTTTTTCTTTTTATTCTTCTTATTTTTCTTATTCTTCTTATTCTTCTTATTATTGTTCTTCTTGTTATTCTTCTTATTCTTCTTATTCTTCTTATTTTTTCATATTCTTCATATTCAACTTTTTCTTCATATTTTTCTAATTTTTCTTATACTTCTAATTCATCTTATTCTTCTTATTCTTTTTCTTCTTATTCTTCTTTTTCTTCTGATTCATCTTTTTCTTTTTATTCTATTATTTTACTTATTCTTCTTATTCTTATTATTCTTCTTATTTTTTTATTCTTCTTATTCTTTTTATTCTTCTTATTCTTCACATTTACTTATTCATCTTATTCTTCTTTTCTTCTTATCTTAATATTTTACTTATTCATATAATTCTTCTTTTTCTTCTTTTTCTTCTTATTCTTCTTATTCAACTTATTCTTCTTATTCTTCTTATTCTATTTATTCTTCTTATTCTTCTAATTCTTATTATTCTTCTTATTCTTATTATTCTTCTCATTATACGTATTCTTATTTTTATTCTTCTTAATATTTTTATACTTCTCATTCTTCCTATTTTTTTATACTTCATATTCTTCTTATTCTTTTTACTCTACTTATTTTGTTAATTCTTCTTATCCTTATTCTCCTTATTAATCTTATTCTTCTTATTGTTCTTATTATTCTTATTTTTCTTAGTATTATTAATCTACTTAATATTCTTATTCTTATTATTATTATTATTATTCTTATTCTTCTAATACTTCTTATTCATATTATTCTACTTTTTTTAAAGGTTTGTTTTATTAATAATAAAAGCCATTTCTTTCGGTGGAGGAATACCTTTTTTACAATCTATAAAACTACCATTGCCCCTTTAAGACCCTTAACAAAATAGAAAACAATGAACTTATTATTCTACTTATTATACTTATTCTACTTAGTCTACTTATTCTTCATATTCTTCGTATTCTTCTAATTCTTCTTATTCTTTTTATTTTTCTTATTCTTTTTTTTTATAATTTTTCTAATTCATCTTATTCATATTATTCTTCTTACTCTAATTATTTTGTTAATTATTTTTATCCATCTTATTATTATTATTATTCACATTATACATCTTATTCATCTTATTCTTCTTATCCTTTTGATTATTCTTATTCATCTTATTTCTCTTATTCTTATTATTCAAGTTATTCTCATTATTCATTTTATTCGTATTATTCTTATTATTCTTATTATTCTTCTTATTATTCTATTTCTTCTAATTCTTTTAATTCTTTTTTTTATTCTTAATCTTTTTATTCATCTTATTTCTTATTCATCTTATTTATTATCCATCTTATTCTTCTTATTCTTCTTATTCTTCTTATTATTCCTATTCTTGTTATTTGCATTATTCTTCTTATACTTCTTAATCTTTTTATTCTTCTTATTCTTCTTTTCTTTTTATTCTTTATTTATTCTTCTTATTCTTCTTATTCTTTTATCCTTTTATTTTTCTTAGTATTATTATTATTCTTATTCTTCTTATTCTTTTTATACTTCATATTTTTATTATTCTACTTATTTTAGATATTATTCTTATTATTCTTATTCTTTTTTTTCTAATTATTCTTCTTATTCTTTTTATTTTTTTTATTCTTCTTATTCTTCTTATTCTTTTTATTCTTCTTATTCTTTTAATTCATCTTGCTCTTCTTATTCTTCTTATTCATCTCTCCTTCTTATTCTTATTATTCATATTATTCTTCTTATTCTTATTCTGATTTTTATAATTCTTAATCTTATTATTCATGTTTTTCTTATTAATCTTATTATTCTTCTTATTTTTCTTATCTTCTTATTATTATAATTATTATTATTATTTTTATTATTCTTATTCTTCTTATTCAAGGTATTCTTCATATTCTTCTTATTTTTCTTTTACTTCTTTTTCTTGTTATTCTTCTTATTCTTCAAAAATACTTATTCTTCTCTACTTATTCTTCTTATATTTTACTTATTCTTCTTATATTTTTTATTTGGCTTATTCTTTTTATTATTCTCATTATTCTTATTATTCTTTTTATTCTTATTCTTCTTATTCTTTTTATTTTTCATATTCTTGTTATTCATCTTATTCCTCATATTTTTCTGATTCTTCTTATTCTTCTATTTCTTCTTATTCTTATTATTATTCATATTCTTCTTATTCTTCATATTCTTATTATATTTCTTATTCTTCTTATTCTTTTTATTCTTATTATTTTTCTTGTTCTTCTTATTCTTATTATTCTTATTATTTTTCTATTTCTTTTTATTCTTCTTATTCTTTTTATTTTTCTTATTCTTCTTATTCTTCTTATTTTTCTAATTTTTCTTATTCTTCTTATTCTTATTATTCTAATTATTCTTCTTATTCTTATTTTTCTTATTATTATTCTTTCTTCCTTTTCTTCTTATTCTTCATATTCTTCTTATTTTTCTTATTCTTCTTATACTTCATATTCTTCTTATTCTTCTTATACTTCATATTCTTCTTATTCTTCTAATCTTCTTATTCTTAATATTTTTCTTATTCTTCTAATCTTCTTATTCTTCTTATTCTTCTTATTCTTCTTATTCTTTTTATTCTTTTTATTCTTTTTATTCTTCTTATTCTTCTTATTCTTTATATTATTCTTATTATTCTTATTATTTTATTCTTCTTATTTTTTTTATCCTTCTAATTCTTATAATTGTTATTATATTTCTTATTTTACTATTCGTCTAATACTTTTTATTCTTTTTTTCTTCTTATTTTTTGTATTTTTAATATTTTTTATTATTCATATTGTTCTTATTCTTCCAATACTTTTGAATCTTTTTATTCTTTTTATTTTTCTACTTCTTCTTATTCTTCTTATTCTTCCTATTCTTCTTATTCTCCTTAGTCTAATTATTATTATTATTATTATTATTATTATTCTTCTTCTTCTTCTGATTCTTATTATCCTTTTTATTCTTCATGTTTTTCATTTTTATTGTTATTCTACTTATTCTTCTTATTCTTCCTATTCTACTTATTCATCTTATTCATCTTATTAATTTTATTCTTTTTATTCTTTTTTTTCTTATTATTCTACTTATTCTTTTTATCATATTCTTCTTCTTATTCTTTTTATTCATTTTATTATTCTAATTTTTTTTGATTCTTCTTATATATCTTATTCTTCTTATTCTTATTATTCTTCTTATTCTTATTATTCATATTATTCTTCTTATTCTACTCATTCTTCTTATTCTTCTTATTCTTCTTATTCTTCATATTCTTCATATTCTTCTTATTCTTCTTATTATTCTTATTCTTCATATTCTACTTATTTTTCTAATTCTTCTTATTCTACTTATTCTTATTGTTCTTCTTATTCTTCTTATTCTTCATAATCTTCTTATTCTTCTTATTCTTCTTTTCTTATTAATTTTTTTATTCTTCTTATACTTCTTATTTTTATTATTCTTCTTATTGTTTTTCTTATTCTTATTTTTATAGTTTTCTTTTTCTTCTTATTCTTCTTATTCTTCTTATTCTTCTTATTCTTCTCATTCTTATAATTCTTCTTATTCTTCTTATTCTTCTTATTCTTCTTATTCTTCTTATTCTTATTATTCTTCTTATTATTCTCTTTGTTCTTCTTATTCTTCATATTCTTCTTATTATTTTAAATTTTTTTTTTCTTATTCTTATTATTCTTCTAATTATTTTTATTCTTCTTTCTCTTCTTATTCTTTTTATTATTTTTTCATCTTATTTATGTTTTTCTTCTTATTCTTTATATTCTTATTATTCTTCCTATTCTTAATATTATTCTTATTCTTCTAAATCTTTTTATTCTTTTTTTTTAATTCGTATTCATCTTATTATTCTTATTATTCTTATTATTCTTATTCTTCTTATTCTTCTTATTTTTCTTATTTTTCTTATTTTTTTTATTATTCTTATTCTTCTTATTATTTTTATCTTATTATTATTATTATTATTATTATTATTATTCTTCTTATTCTTCTTATCCTTCTTTTTCTTTTGATTCTTCTTAATCTTATTATTCTAATTATTTTTATTATTCTATTTTTTCTTGTTATTCTATTTATTTTTCTTGTTATTCTTATTATTCTTTCAATTCATCATATTCTTGTTTTTTTTAGTTTTATTGTTATTATTTTTATTCTTCTTTTTATTCTTTTTTTTTCTTATTCTTATTATTCTTATTATTTTTATTACTATCTTATTCTTCTTACTCTAATTGTTCTTATTATTTTTATTACTATCTTATTCTTCTTATTCTTATTATTGTTCTTATTCATATTTTTAATTTTATTGTACTTATATATAATATTCTTTTTATCAGTCATATTCTTTTATTTTTTTTATTCATCTTATTTTTGTTTTTCTTGTTATTTTTCTTATTCTTCGTATTCTTCTTCTTTTTTTATTAAGTTTGGTGTATTAATTTTAAGAGCCTCTCTTTTGGCGGAGGAAAACCATTTTTACAAACTAAAGATCTACCCCATTTCCCTTTTACATCCTTGTCAAGTAAAACAATGCATAAAATAACTTTACAAAGCTTGAAAAAACATCTTTAATATTCTCTTTGGATTTATCTCGTGTTGTATATCTTGCTCATGCTTCTCCTTCTCTTCATGTTAAGTCCACATGTATTCCCTTTTCAGCTACATTGTTTCTTTAAGATTTTACAGCATAGCAGCATGCATCCTTATTTAGCAGAATTTAGCAGAATTAAGCAGAATTTGGTAGCATCCCCATAGCCTGTATTCACCCATAGCATCCACATTTCGACAACTTTAAATTTGCCAACTTTGCTGCTTTTTCAAGTATCAGCCTTGCTTAAATGTCCATGCAGTTTATTTTTCATGCTTAGTCATCCCTCAGGACCGGGTGACTCTTAATATTATGTGTTCCGCTCTTAGCCTTCAAATGTTAAGGCGAAAACTACAGCTGCATTTCAAGCAAACAAACAGTAAACATAACTAATTTAGCAAAATTTAGCAGCCTGTATTCACCCATTGCATCCTTTCAACAGCTTTAAAGTTTGCCAACTTTGCTGCATTTTTAAGTATCAGCCTTGCTTAAATCATGCCTGTCCTACTTTGCTAGATAAACTTATCAGGAATTTTAACATCTATGAAATCTACAAGAACATCAGATTTTTACTTCCCCACCGAACCAGTGAACCATCTTTTTTTTTTCAAGCAACACGAAATAAAATAATACAATACAACACTAACAAAATTATTTAGTCATCCCTCAGGGCCGGGTGACTCTTAATCTTATGTGTTCAGCTCTTAGCCTTCAAGTGCTAAGGCAAAAACTATAGCTGCATTTCAAGCAAACCAAATAGAAACACCAAATTAGCAGAATTACTGCCTTCTAATGCTAAGACAGTAAACATAACTATTTAGGCATCCCTCAAGACCAGGATGCCTCATGCAATCCTGCCTTATATCTGCACAGAATATTGGTACAGTCTAGAAAGACTATATCAACATCTCCCCCTTTAAATCCTTCTCCATCGCTTCATATCTGAAAAAAGGTTAGTCAAGGTGGAAAAAAAAAACACCAAGCTTTTCAGCCTAGCTTGTGTACACAGCTTTGATTATCCTCCAATCCCCTGTGAACAAAAACTGCTAAATAATAAACTATCCAAACACATATTATGAATCTGTAAAATACAGATTATGTAGACAAATCTGTAAATGCAGATATGTATATCTATAAAATCCAAGACTTTTCAGAGTTAATTTTAACCTATTACTCCACTAGAATAAATGATGTACTTGTTAAAGAATGACCTTTATCTCAGGCAAAATCGGTAAACTCATCAGCCTTTTCAAAGTTATGCCAAGCCAAATCTGTAAAAACCAAATCTAACTATTTAACTATATAGGGACCAGAATTTTAAATTACTTATCTTTCTCAATCATAATATATGGAGTTCCCAGTTCATCTAGCCTTGCAAGGCCTTTTAATTTAGTTGGGAGATTGCTTATGTCAAACACCTCATCTCCTATATATGCACCTTCTTTAGCCAGCCTATCCACTAGGGAATTAGCCTCTTTGTAAATGTGCTCAATGGACGCATTCCCTTTTTCTATATATTTATATATAGACTCTATGTCATCCTCATATTGCTAGAGGGTGAACTTTTTATGAACAAGGTCCACTAATAACTTTGAGTCAACTTGAATTTGAAATTCCCTAAGGTTGAGCTCATTGCAGAGCTATAATCTTTTAAAAAGAGCTTGAATCTCAGAATATAATATTGAGATACACTTTACGTTAATCTTAAAAGCTTTTAAAACCTTTCCTTGCGAATCCCTTATAACACCACCTCCTCCTACTGCCCCCATGTCTCTGTTAAAACTGTCATCTGTATTGAGCGACATTTTACCTTTAGGCGGTTTCTCCCACTTAATACTCTTAACCCTTAGCCCCCTTCTATTTTCATATGATAAGCACCAGTAGTCTATTAATTCAATTTCTGACTTATCTTTCCTTATTTTAATAGGGCTAGCCTCTGAGATACAAGAGATTTCTTTTTAAATATCTTTTAATATATCATTCGAGTTCATTCGGACGTTATCAAATATGGTCTTATTTCTAGCCTTCCAGATACACCAAACAACTACCAAAGGGATATTTTTCGTAAGCCAATACTAAACTTTATTACCTGATCTAGCTCTAAGTCAGCACAATAATGTGTCTTTAAAACCTTTTTCTTGTTTTACTTGAACCATTTTTATTTGTTCCAGACTTCATTTGCTATCCTACCAGTAGAGAACAAATGATCTATACTTTCAATTTCTGAGAGGCAGCATTCGCACCTGGAAGCAATTCTAATGCCCTTCCTTTGTATCTTATTATCTACTAGGATAATTCCTAGAAGGGTTTTCTACCGCAATTTCCATTTTCTGAGGGGAGTTATTTTCCCAAATCCATTTAAACAATGGTGACCTCCTCCTTTTAATTCTAAGATGTGCTTTTGCAGATTTCAAGGTGAAAACTTCTTGTGGATCAAGAGTCCACTTCCACCCACTCTTGTTTAATTTAGAGTGGGATTCAACTAGGTTTTTTTGTTTTAATAACATCTTCCATGTCCTTGAGGATTTTTTTTGTTATTCTTTTCTTTTCCCTAGTTATACTTAGCCCTCATAAATCTTGCCCAGAGACTTTCATTTTCTTTTAGTTTCCACCAGCATTTACAAGCCCATGCTCCAGACTCCACCTCAAAACTTGTGAAACCCAGGCCCTCCTCCTCTTTTGGTTTATATAGTGAATCCCATTTTATCCAGTGTAACTTAGCTTTACCTTTCCGTTTACCCCATTAGAAATTAGCCATTTCTTTCTCTAATTTCTTGAACACTATTTTTGGGGGCTGGATTATCGATAGAATATGAGATAGTGATCCCTGTAAAACGTGAGAAATGAGAGTGACTCTTCCCCCAAAACTGAACATATCCTCCTTCCAACCCACAATCATACCTCTCATTTTTTCTAAAAGGAAATTAAGATATTCTTCTTTTAGTCTGCCTTCATGTATTGGGCAACCCAAATACATCAAGGTGCCTTTTTTTTTGGGTAAAACCAGTCATCTCTTTAACTCATTTTACCACTTTCTCTGGTGTTTTAGAAGACATAATAAAATGGCATTTTTATTTATTCATATGCTACCCAGTCTCCTCCTCTAATATCTGCATTAATTCCATCAAGTTAAATAAAGACTTAGTGCTAGCATTCATAAAAATAATAATGTTATCTGCATATGCCAGGCAACTCACTAGAGGAGTCCCTCTTGGATGCCTATATGTCAAGATATTTCCTTCTTGCATTTTCAGTTTAAGGTTTAAGAGTAGTAATTCCAAGTAAACATTGAAAAGATAAGGAGACAGAGGATCCCCTTGCCTTAACCCTCTTACTGGCTTAAACTCATCACCTTTATGACCGTTTATTATAACTCTTACCCACACACTTGAAATGCATCTGAAACACAGGTCTATCTTGAATTCTGAGAAGCCCATTCTTCTCATGACAAAACACAGAGTAGACCATTCCACCCTATTGAAGGCCTTTGAGAGATCTAATTTAATTGCTACATTATGGCCTCTAGTTTTAATACCAATGTCTCTCATCAGTTAGGATGCTAAGCTTATATTCTCCATCATTATTCTATTTTTAACAAATCCTGATTGCTCAAAAGAGATAATGCCGGCGAATATGTTACTTAACCTATTTTGCAAAATTTTAGCTAAGATTTTATAAACTATATTACACAAGCTGATTGGTCTAAAATCCTCACATTTTTGTGGGTTCTTAATCTTAGGAATTAATACAATAAAAGAGCGGGCCCAAGATTTGGATATTTCTGCTCCTGCGAAGATATATGAGATCGCAAGGTGGAGATTCTTCTTAATGATATCCCAAGATAACTAGAAAAAGACACTGTTCCATCCATTTGGACCAGCTGCACTATCCTTATTTATGCTAAATACAACATTTCTAACCTCCTCCTCTTTCGGAAATTCCTCTAACCTCTCATTTTCTTCCGACGTTATCTGACATTTTATTGCTTGCAATAACAGTTGACCATTAATATTTACTTTGCTAGTTAGATGCTTTTTAAAGTATTCTTCTAGGTGGCTTTTGATCTCTACTCCATCTATTATCCAACGTCCATCAGAGTATTTAATACCTGATATATGCTTTTTTTGAGATTTAATTTTAGCCATAGAGTGAAAAAACTTGGTATTTTTATCTCCTTCTTTTAACCATTTAATTTTTGATCTTTGTTTCCAAAAAACTTCCTCCATATGTAATTTGAGCCTTAAAGCAGCCTCAGATTTGCTGAGCTACTGCCTACTTTCAATACTCTGATTAATTTCGTACTTCTTTACTTTAACTATAACCTCTTCCTCCGCTTGAATAATATTTTCATTTATGTTACCAAATATTTCTTTATTCCAGATAACCAGCCTAAATCTTAACCTACGCATCTTTGTAGCTAATACCTGCAATGGATTACCAGCAGAAGGTTCTGACCATGATAGCTCTACTATCATTTCAAAGTCGGGATGCAGGCTCCACATGTTTTGAAAGTTGAAACTTTTAGTTGCTAATTGGCATTTCCGAAAGGATAGTAACATCGGGCTATGATCCGAGCATGCTCTATTTAAGTTCCTCAGCGACATACAGCCGTGTATATCCAGCCATTTCGCATTATAGAGAACTCTATCTAACCTGGCCCAAATTTCTCCCCGCTTCTTCCAATTATTACACCAAGTAAAATTGGTGCCCGAAAGATCTACTTCCAAGAGATTCGAATTAGCAATAGCTTCATTGAAATGTGCCATGGCTTCTGTATCCGGCCGTCTTCCTCCTAACTTCTCTTTCGGGTATCTAATTACATTAAAATCTCCTCCAATGATCCATGGAAGATCTACTCTAGCTATCCCAGCCATCTTCTGCCATAATGACTTTCTACCCTCTTTGGTGTTTTTCGCATATACAGCAGTAAAGAGAGTCTCCGAGTCACCTACTTTAAAATGTATAAACTGCTCTGTAGATTACAATACTACAAATCCCAGAGACCCATTCCACATAACCCAAATTTTCCCATTAATATTAGCAGTAGCATTATCAAAGCCCATTATTTTTTTATAGTTATCTAATTTGTTAATCTCTACCATTGGTTCTGATAAAATGACCATTTTAGCTTTGTAAATTTTTATTAGTTTATTGATTCTATTTATAGAGGGTTTATTCGCCACCCCTCGTATATTCCAGTAAATACAACTTTCCATTATTGGCTGATCTTGCCTGCACCCTAGTTGCACATTTAGAATCATACTTCATATTTAAATATTTCTTCCTATTTCTAGATGATTTTATAGAACTCGAGCCACTTACCTGATATTTGTTAAGATGAGTGCTGCCCAATTTAAGGGCCATAATCTTAACCTCCTCCATTTCCTCCTCCCTTGAGTAAGAATGCCATTTTTTAATCCCCCTGCTTGAACCCTCATTCATCTTAGATTTGCTGTGTTCAATCTCAGATTGAGGATAATCCACTTCTGTTTTGGAAAAGTCCAAAACAACATTTTAAATCCAGCTATAATCTGTTTCACTATTCTTCGTATTCTTCTTAATCTTCTTATTCTTCTTATTGTTCTTTGTCTTCTGATTCATTTTTTTATTCTAAGTTTTTTAATTCTTCCTATTATTATTATTCTTCTTATTCTTTTTATACTTCTTATTCTTCTTATTCTTGTTTCTTATTCTTGACATTCTTCTTATTATTCTTATTCTTCATATAATTTTTATTCTTTTTTTTTTATTCTTATTCTTTTTATTCTTCTTAATCTTCTTATTCTTCTTAATCTTTATATTCTTCTTATTTTTTTTATTCTTCATATTCTTCTTATTCTTCTTATTTTTTTTGTTATTCTTTTCTTTTTATTCTTAATTTTTTTTTATTCTTCTAATTCTTCTTATTTTTCTTATTCTTCTTATTCAACATATTTATTTTATTTTCTTATTATTATTATTATTCTTATACTTCTTATTATTCTTATTATTCTTAATCTTCTTATTATAGTTATTCTTCTTATTATCCTTATTTTTTTATTCTTCTTATTGTTCTGAGACTTCATATTCATCTTATTCTTCATTTTTTTATTCTTCATTTTTCTTATTCTGTTTATTCTTCTTATTCTTCTTATTATTATAATTATGTTTATTCTTCTAATTCTTCTTATTCTAATTATTATTACTCTTAATTATCTTATTCATCTTATTCTTCTCATTATTCTTTTCTTCTTGATTTTTTTTATTATTCTTCTTATTCTTATTCTTAAGTTTTTAGTTTTATATTTCTTTTTATTCTTCTTATTCTTGTTATTCTTCGAATTATTTTTATTCTTATTATTGTGCTTATATTTCTTATTCTTCTGATTCTTCTTATGATAGTTTGTCTATTTATTCTTCATATTCTTATTATTCTTCATATTCTTTTTTTTATTCTTATTCTTCGTATTCTTTGTATTTTTCTTTTTGTTCTTATTCTTTTTATTTTTTTTATTCATCTTATTTATGTTATTCTTATTATTCTTCTTATTCTTCTTATTCTTCTTATTTTCGTTATACTTACTATTCTTTCTATTCTTTTAATTCTTCTTATTATTCATACTCTTCTTAATCTTCTTTATCTTCTTATTCCTTTTTTTTATTCTTATTATTATTCTTATTCTTATTATTCATATTATTCTTATTCTTCTTATTCTTCTTATTCTTCTTATTATTTTTATACTTCTTATTCTTCTTCTTATTCTTATTCTTCTTATTCTTCTTATTTTTATTATTCATCTTATTCTTCTTATTCTTCTTATTCTTCTTATTCTTTTATTCTTATTATTCTTCTTCTTCTTCTTTTTTTTATTCTTATTATTCTACTTATTTTTATTTATCTATTTATTCTTGTTATTCTATTTATTTTTCTTGTAATTCTTATTATTATTTTTATCCTTCATATTCTTCTTATTGTTAATTTTTTTGTTATTCTTATTATTCTTCTTTTTTTTCTTATTCTTATTATTCTTCTTATTTTTCTTATTTTCATATTCTTCTTATTCTTCATATTTTTTTATTCTTCTAATTTTTTTGTTTCTTCTTATTCTTTCTATTATTCTGATTCTTCTTATTATTCTGATTCTTCTTATTCTTATTTTTCTTTTTATTCTACTTATTATTATTATTATTATTATTATTGTTATAATTCTTTTTATTCAACTTATTCTTCTTATTCTTCTTATTCTTCTTATTCTTCTTATACTTATTATTCTTCTTATACTTATTATTCTTCTTCTTATTCTTCTTATTCTTGTTTCTTATTCTTTTCATTCTTCTTATTCTTCTTATTTTTCTTTTTGTTCTTATTCTTTTTATTCTTCTAAATTTTCTAATTCTTCTTATTTTTTATATTCTTCTTATCTTCTTATTTTTTGTATTTTTCTTATTCTTCATATTCTTCATATTCTTCGTAATTTTCATATTCTTCTTATTCTTTTTAATCTACTTATTTTTCTTATTCTTCTTATTTTTATTTTCACTTTATTCTTAATTTTCGTCTTCTTCTAACTCTTCATATTTTTTTTATTCTTCTTATACAACTTATTTTTTATTTTTTTTATTCTTCTTTTTATTCTTATTCTTCTTATTCTTTTTATTATTTTTATTCTTCTTATTC
Organism: Sapria himalayana; assembly: GCA_029783825.1. Classification (NCBI taxonomy): domain Eukaryota; kingdom Viridiplantae; phylum Streptophyta; class Magnoliopsida; order Malpighiales; family Rafflesiaceae; genus Sapria; species Sapria himalayana. Next base: position 402,163 of record JAREIK010001412.1, read on the forward strand.
TTCTTATTCTTCTTATTCTACTTTATCTTCTTATTCTTCTTAGTCTTTAACTTCTTCTTATTCTTCTTAATCTTCTTATTTTTCTTTTTCTTCTTATTGTTCTTATTATTCTTATTCTTATTATTCTTCATATTCTTCTTATTCATATAATTTTTCTTAATCTTCTTTTATTGTTAATTTTCTTTATTCTTCTTATTTTTATTATTCGTCTTTTTCTTATTCTTATTTTTTTTAGTTTTCTTTTTCTTCTATTTTTTTAATTTTTCTTATTCTTTTAATTCTTTTTATTCTTATTATTCTGCTTATTCTTCTTATTCTTCTTTGTCTTCTTGTTCTTTATATTCTTCTTATTTTTCTTATTCTTCTTATTAATCTTATTTTTCTTATTCTTTTTTATCTTCTTATTCTTCTTATTCTTTTTTTTTCTTTTTATTCTTTTTATTCTTCTTATTCTTTTTATTGTTTTTATTCCTCTAATATATGTTATTCTTGTTTTCTTCTTTTTATACTTATTATTCTTAATCTTATAATTCTTATTATTGTTCATATCCTTCTAATTATTCTTATTATTCTTAATCTTCTCAATCATCTTATTATTATTATTATTATTATTATTATTATTCTAATTCTACTTATTCTTATTATACTTATTATTATTATTATTATTATTCTTCTTCTTATTCTTCTTATTCTTCATATTTTTCTTATTCTTCTTATTCTTATTATTCTCTTTGTTTTTCTTTTTATTCTTATTCTTCTTATTCTTCTTATTCTTTTATTCTAATTATTATTCTTCTTCTTCTGATTCACTAAATCTTATTATTCTAATTATTTTTATTATTCTATTTATTCTTGTTATTCTATTTATTTTTTTTATTTTTCATATTATTCTTCTTATTCTTCTTATTCTTCATATTCTTTTTATTCTTAGTTTTCTTGTTATTTTTATTATTCTTCTTATGCTTCTTTTTTTTTATTATTCTTATTGTTCTTTTGATTTTTCTTATTTTATTATTCTTCTTATTCTTATTATTCTAGTTATTTTTCTTATTCTTTTTATTCTTCTTATTCTTCTTATTCTTCTATTCTTCTTATTCTTCTTATTCTTCTTATTTTTCTTATTCTTCTTATTTTTATTATTATTCTTATTCTTATTTTTCTTGTTATTCTACTTATATTTATTATTCTTTTAATTGTTCTTATTCTTGTTATTCTTCTTTTCTTATTATTCTTCTTTTCTTCTTATTCTTCTTTTCTTCTTATTCTTCTTATTCTTCTTTTCTTCTTATTCTTCTTATTCTCCTTTCTTATTTTTTCATTATTCTTATTCTTCTTATAATTTTAATTTTTCTTTTTGTTCTTATTCTTTTTATTCTTCTTAATCTACTTATTCTTCTTATTCTTATTTTCTTTTTATTCTTAATTTTTTTGATCTTCTTCTTATTATTCTTATTTATCTTATTCCTTTTATTCTACTTATTTTTTAATATTCTCTTTTTCTTCTTATTAATCTGATTCTTCTTATTTTTATTATTATTCTTATTCTTCTTATTCTTATTATTTTTATTTTTCTTCATATTCTTGTTAGTCTTCATATTCTTCATATTCTTCATATTCTTATTATCCTTCTTATTCTTTCTATTCTTCTTATTCTTCTTTTTTTATTATTCTTAATATTTTTCTTATTCTTTAAATTCCTTTTTTTGTACTTATTCTTGTTATGTTCTTATTATTTTAATCCTTCTTATTCTTGTAATTCTTCTTATAATTTGTATTCTTCTCATTCTTGTAATTATTCTAATTCTTCTTATATTTCTTATTCTACTTTTCATATAAATTTTTTTATTCTTTTTTTCTTTTTTATTTTTTTTTTATTTTTTTTTATTTTTATTATTAATTTTTTTATAATACATAATGATCTTATTCTTCATATTCTTCATATTCTTTTTATTCTTCTGAATCTTTTTATTCTTCTAATTCTTCTTATTCTTACTATTCTTCTTATTGTCCTTATTCTACTTATTATTATTATTCTTCTTATTCTTCTTATTCATCTTATTCTAGTTATTCTTCTTATTCATATTATTCTTCTTGTTTTTCTTATTTTTTTTATTCTTATTATTCTTATTATTATTCTTATTCTTATTCTTATTTTTCTTTTTATTCTACTTATATTTATTATTCTTTTAATTGTTCTTATTCTTCTTATTCTTCTTTTCTTCATATTCTATTTATCTTCTTATTCTTCTTATTCTTCTTATTCTTCTTATTTTTTTTATTCTCCTTTCTTATTTTTTCATTATTCTTATTCTTCTTATAATTTTAATTTTTTTTGTTCTTATTCTTTTTATTCTTCTTAATCTACTTATTCTTTTTATTCTTCTTATTCTTCTTATTCTTCTTATTCTTCTTTTCTTTTTATTCTTAATTTTTTTGATCTTCTTATTTTGCTTATTTCTCTTATTCTTGTTATTCTACTTATTTTTTAATATTCTTATTTTTCTTCTTTTTAATCTGATTCTTCTTATTTTTATTGTTATTCTTATTCTTTTTATTCTTATTATTCTTCATATTCTTCTTAGTCTTCATATTCTTCATATTCTTATTATCCTTCTTATTCTTCCTATTCTTCTTATTCTTCTTATCTTTCTATTATTAATATTTTTCTTATTCTTTTAATTCTTCTTTTTGTACATATTCTTTTTATTTTCTTATTCATTTTATTCTTCTTATTCTTGTAATTCTTCTTAAAATTCTTATTCTTTCAATTATTCTAATTCTTCTTATATTTCTTATTCTACTTTTCATATAAATTTTTTTATTCTTTTTTTCTTTTTATTTATTTCTATTTTTATTATTCTTTTTATTATTCATATTGATCTTATTCTTCATATTCTTCTTATTCTTCTTAATATTTTTATTGTTCTACTTCTTCTTATTCTTACTATTCTTCTTATTCTTACTATTCTTCTTATTCTCCTTATTCTACTTATTATTCTTATTCTTCTTATAATTCTTATTCTTCTTAATCTTATTATTCATTTTATTCTTAATTTTTTTTCATTTTTATTCTTATTCTTCTTATTCTTCTTATTCTTCTTTTTCATCTGATTTTTTTTATTCATCTTATTTTTTTTTCTAATTAATCTATTTAATATTTTTATTCTTATTATTTTTCTTATTCTTTTTATTCAATTTTTTTAAATTATTTTGATTCTTATTATACATCTAATTCTTCTAATTTTTATTCTTCTTCTCATTCTTCTTATTCTTCTTATTCTACTTATTGTTCTTATTCTTTTTATCCTTCTTATTCTTCTTATTCTTCTTATTCTACTTATACTTTTTTGTCTTCATATTCTTCATATTCTTCATATTCTTCTTATTCTTCTTATTATTCTTATTCTTCTAATTCTTCTTAATCTACTTATTCTTATTATTCTTCTTATTTTTCTTAATCTTCTTATTCTTCTTTTCTTCTTAATTTTCTTTATTCATCTTATACTATTTATTTTTATTATTCTTCTTATTCTTATTCTTATTCTTATTATTTTAGTTTTTTTTCTTCTTATTCTTTTTATTCTTGTTTTTCTTCTAATTCTTGTTATTCATATTATTCTGCTTATTCTTCATATTCTTCATATTCTTCTTATAAATTGTTTGTCTTCTTATTCTTCTTATTCTTATTTTTCTTTTTATTCTTCTTATTCTTCTTATCCTTATTATTATTATTATTCTTTTTATTCTTCTTATTCTTGTTATTCTTCTTATTCTTATTATTCTTATTATTCTTCTTATTTTATTATTCTATTTTATCTTCTTATTCATCTTATTCATTTTATTCTACTTATTCTTTTTATAATTTTTCTTCCTCTTAATTATGTTATTCTTTTTATTCTTCTTATTCTTTTATTAATCTTATTAATCTTATTCTTCTATTTATTCTTTTTCTTATTATTCTTCTTATTCTTGTAATTCTTCTAATTCTACTTATATTTCTTATTGTACTTTTCATATAATTCTTTTTATTCCTTTTTCATTCTAATTTTTTTTATTATTCTTCTAATTTTCATATTAATCTTATTCTTCTTATTCTTCATATTCTTCTTATTCTTCTGAATCTTTTTTTTTCTTATTCTTCTACTTTTTCTTTTTATTCCTATTCATCTTATTCTTTTTAGTCTTCTTATTCTTCTTATTCTTTTTATTCTTCTTATTCATCATATTTATCTTATTCTTCGTATTCTTCTTATTCTTCTTATTCTTATTATTCTTCTTATTATTAATATTCTTCTTAATCTTCATTTTTTTCATTTTTATTCTTATTCTTCTTATTATACTTATTCATCTTATTTTTTTTATTCTTCGTATTCTTTTTTTCTTATTATTCTACTTATTCTTTTTATTCATTTGATTTTTTAAATTTTTTTGATTCTTCATACATCTTATTAATCTTATTCTTTTTATTTTTCTTATTTTTCTTATTCTTATTATTCATATTATTCTTCTTATTCTTTTTATTCTACTTATTCTTCTTATTCTTCTCATTCTTCTTATTCTTTCTAGTCTTCATATTCTTCATATTCTTCATATTCGTCATATTCTTCATATTCTTCTTATTATTCTTATTATTCTTATTATTCTTTTTCTTCTTATTCTTCTTATTTTCTAATTCTTCTTAATCTACTTATTCTTATTATACTTCTTAATCTTCTTATTCATCTTATTCATCTTATTCTTCTTTTTCTTCTTAATTTTCTTTATTCTTCTTATTCTTTTTATTTTTATTATTCTTGTTAACTTATTCTTATTCTTATTTTTTTAGTTTTCATTTTCTTTTAATCTTCTTATTCTTCTTATTGTTGTTATTTTCTAATTCTTTTTATTTTTATTATTCGACATATTCTTCTTATTCTATTTATTATTGTTTGTCTACTTATTCTTCTTATTCTTCTTATTCTACTTTTTCTACTTATTCTTCTTTTTCTTCTTATTCTTGTAATCTTCATATTCTTCTTATTCTTCTTTCTATTCTTATTCTTATTATTATTATTATTATTCTTTTTATTCATCTTATTCTTTTAATTCTTCTTATTCTTCTTTTCTTTTTAATTTTCTTTATTCTTCTTATACTTCTTATTTTATTATTCTTCTTATTCTTATTCTTATTGTTATTTTTTTAGTTTTCTTTTTCTTCTTATTTTTCTTATTTTTTTTATTCTCATTATTCTTTTTATTCTTCTCATTCTTTGTTATCTTCTTATTCTTCTTATTCTTTGTATTATTCTTTTTCTTTTTATTGTTTTTATTCCTCTTATTTATGTTATTATTGTTATTCTTTTTATTCTTCTTATACTTCTTTAAACTTGTAAATCCTTTTTTTTATTATTCATCATTTTCTTCGAATTCTTCTTATTCTTCTTATCATTCTTATTATTCTTATTCTTCTTAATCTTTTTATTCTTCTTATCCTTCTTATCCTTCATTTTCTTCTTATTCTTCTTATTCTTCTTATTCTTCTTATTTTTCTTATTTTTCTTATTCTTCTTATTCTTCTTTTTCTTTTTATTCTTTTTATTCTTCTTATTCATCTTATTCTTCTTATTCTTCTTATTCATCTTATTCTTTTTATTCTTCTTATTCTTTTTTTCATATTATTCTAATTATTCTATTTATTCTTATTATTCTTTTTATTCATTTTATTGTTTTAATTTTTTTGAGTCTTCTTACATCTTATTCTCCTTATCCTCCTTATTCTTTTTATTCTTATTATTCATATTATTCTTTGTATTCTACTTATTCTTTTTATTCATCCTATTTTTTTAACTCTTCTTATTCTGCTTATTCTTATTATTCTTCTTATTCTTCTTAATCTTCTTATTCTTGTTATTTTCTAATTCTCTTTATTTTTATTATTCTACTTATTCTTCTTATTATTCTTATTCTATTTATTTTTGTTTGTCTGCTTATTCTTCTTATTCTTCCTATTCTGTTTTTCTACTTATTATTCTTTTTCTTCTTATTCTTGTAATCTTCATATTCTTCTTTTCTTCTTTCTATTATTATTATTATTATTATTATTATTATTATTCTTTTTATTCATCCTATTTTTTTAACTCTTCTTATTCTGCTTATTCTTATTATTCTTCTTATTCTTCTTTTCTTCTTAATTTTCTTTCTTCTTCTTATACTTCTTATTTTTTTATTCTTCATATTCTTATTCTTATTGTTAATTTTTTAGCGTTCTTTTTTTTCTTATTTTTCATATTTTTTTTATTCGTATTATTCTTCTTATTCTTCTTATTCTTTGTTATCTTCTTATTCTTCTTATTCTTTGTATTATTCTTATTCTTTTTATTGTTTTTATTCCTCTTATTTATGTTATTCTTATTATTCTATTTATTCTTCTTATACTTCTTTAAACTTGTAAATCCTTTTTTTTATTATTCATCATTTTCTTCTAATTCTTTTAATTCTTCTTATTATTCTTATTATTCTTATTCTTTTTAATCTTCTTATTCTTCTTATCCTTATTATCCTTCATTTTCTTCTTATTCTTCTTATTCTTCTTATTCTTCTTATTTTTCTTATTCTTCTTTTTCTTTTTATTCTTCTTATTCTCCTTATTCATCTTATTCTTCTTATTCTTCTTATTCATCTTATTCTTCTTATTCTTCTTATTCCTCTTATTCTTTTTATTCTTCTTATTCTTTTTTTTTCATATTATTCTAATTATTCTTTTTATTCTTATTATTCTTTTTATTCATTTTATTCTTTTAATTTTTTTGAGTCTTCTTACATCTTATTCTCCTTATCATTCTTATTCTTTTTATTCTTATTATTCATATTATTCTTTGTATTCTACTTATTATTTTTTATTCGTCTTATTCTTATTATTCTTCTTATTCTTTTTAGTCTTCTTATTCTTCTTATTCTTCTTATTCTTTTTATTCTTCTTATTCTTCTTATTCTTCTTTTCTTCTAAATTTTCTTTATTCTTCTTATACTTCTTATTTTTATTATTCTTCTTATTCTTATTTTTTTAGTTCTTTTTTCTTCTTATTCTTCTTATTTTTTTTATTTTTCTAATTCTTTATATTCTTATTATTCTGCTTATTCTTCTAATTCTTCTTATTCTTCTTATTATTGTCTGTCTTTTAATTCTTCTTATTCTTTTTTTTTATAAATTTTTGTTTATTAATTATAACCCTCTCTTTTGGCGGAGGAATACCATTTATACAAGCTAACATCTACCCTTATCCCTCTTACACCCATTTTTAAAAGTCAAAAATCAATTAACCTACATTTTACATCTAACTCATTTATAGATAGTTTTATAGTAATTATAATATTTGTTATTGCTTCTTCCAATTTTGTCCTATCTATGAGCATTCTTTATCTTGAATCTTTCTATGCATTCTGAAATTTCTTCCATTCTATATCTTTTGAATCTTCTTGTTTAAGAAGCTTAACGACTTCCTCAATATATCCAAGCTTGCACTCTTTAGTTATCTTGTACAATCAAAAACTCATTCTCCCTTGATAAATCTTTAAGCACATTTGTGAAGTATTTTCCGGGGTGTGCAGCCACAGATTTTTATGTGTCCCTCAGCCTGCAAAGATTCTCTGCCTTGCAAAAATCAAGTGCATCATCCGCATAATTTAATTCCCATTAACCCGCCCTTCCCTACACAATCCGAAAGAATAAATGACAAGAAAGCCTTTTTTTTTCTTCCTTGCTTATGATGCTGAGGTGCTATCCTTGCTCTACTTCCCTCCATATTTTTTGCTCTGTGATCTTACCTTGTCCATACGTACTTATAACTCAACAGACCAACCATGACTTACAGACTTCCAAAATCTAAATTACACAAACTCCTTACAGAATTGAAAAATAACACAAAATCTATCCAGAATTTAAAAGCACTAAAAACAGACTCAATTCTACAGCTATTATGCATAAATTTAAAAGCATGAACTGATACAACAACTTTACCCCGGGCTACTTCTTTCTTTGCTACATGAAATTCTAAAAAGAACTATGCGTACAAAATTAACAGCTATTATTCTTTTTTAAGCTGCATACATTGTACCCATGTTAGCTTGATACATCATACCCTGCTCAAGCAAACCTGCACAACAAAATCTCAACCAATGAATCTACACTGCTATGCCCATGTGCAGCCTATTATAGCTGTTTTCTGCAGCTTTCCCATACTGTTGTTCCTCTAAACAAACCTGAAAGCAAGTAACCACTGTGCACACATACAGAAAGCCCCCCATTCCAGCCTAGCTTTATTAGATTTTGTACGCCCCTCAAGACCAGGGATGCCTCTTAACTTCTTTTTTTTTTTTTGAAAATTATATAATAACTTATACCTTTTTAGAGATTTTTAATTAATGTTATGTATATATTCCTTTTTCCATAGGCTAACATCCTAATCTTTAATTCTTTGTATTCTAATAAATGGAAAACATATTTTAGCTAAATCTATTAAGCCTTTAAACTTATCGGGAATATCTTCTCCTATAAATTATTGATTGCCTCTTCTCAACCCCTCTGCTGCTAGTTTATCTGCTACTGCATTTGCCTCTCTTAATATATGTAATATTGTACCATTTAATTCATTTAACAGTTTTTTGATTCTGTTGATTTCCTCAATCTCCACAGCTTTATTTTACTTAGTACAAGATCAACTAACAAGCTTGAATCTACCTGAACCTGAATCTTTATAAGATTGTTCTCCTTACAAAGCAGCAAGCCTCTTTATAAGGGCATAATTTATGCCTGTAGGGCTGAAGATGCCTTTCCAGTCATTGTAAATGCTTTAATAACATTTCCTATCTCATTTCTTATTATGTCACCGCCTCCTGCGGTTCCCATTTCCCTCTTGAAGCTACCATCTGTATTGAGAGCTAATTCTCCTTGGAGAGGTTTCTTCCAACTAACTATTCTAATTTTTGGCTGTGCCTTAATTTTTATAGAGAGACTCCAAGACTTTTGTCTCTCTTCATCTATGTCTATGTTTCTAATTTTTGTGGGATAACAAGCTGATATAAATGAGCTTTCTTTTTTTATTTCTTCTAAGATATTATTAAAATTCATTGGAATACCTTCAAACCTGCTTTTGTTTATGGCCTTCCATAGACACCAGATTGTTATATGTGGAATAAAATTCTTTTTCCATTTCAAAATCTTGTTTTGTGTGTTCATATTCCACTTCTTTAACCTATCCTTAAATCTAACGCACCTTTTTTAATTTCTGCCTGTATCTCTAATTTTTCCCAAAGTTTCATCGCTATTTTCTTTGTAGGGAACAAGTGATTAATGCTTTCCATCTCCAGAAAGCAGCATTCACATCTAGAAACTAATCTTATACCCTTTTTTTGTATATTTTCATCCACTAGGATCACATTTTACAGTAGTTTCCACATGAAAATGCTTATTTTTTGTGGTAACTCCTTTTTCTATGCTATCCTAAATATTTTCTGCTCCGGTCTCTTTTCTCTAACCAACCATTTAGCACTTTTCAATGTGAATTTTCCCTGTGGGTTTATCTTCCATTTCCATCCACTTTCAACTAAAATTGAATTCTTATCCACAATTTCTTGATGTTCTCTCATTAATTTCTAGATTATAGAAGCTTTCTTCAGATTTTTAAAAGCATTATTACCTAAACCATACCTAGCTTTAATATATTCCATCCAGAGGCTACCATTTTCCTTCAGCTTCAACCAATTCTTATAGGCCCAAGCTTTTGCAATATCTTCTAATTTATAAAAACCTAGCCCCGCCTCTTCCTTCGGGAAACATAATTCACCAAATTTTTTCCAATGTAATTTATTTCTACCATCTTTTTTACCCCATAAAAATTTGACATTTCTTTTTCAAATTTTTTCCAATGTAATTTATTTCTACCATCTTTTTTACCCCATAAAAAATTTGACATTTCTTTTTCAAATTTTTTAATTATTGATTTAGGAGGCTGCACCGATATTAAGATATGAGCTAGCGAACCTTGCAAAACATGTGTTATTAAGGTCATTCTTTCTGCCATACTCAATACATCTTCCTTCCAGCCCATTATTTTGTTTCTAATTTTATTTACTAAATCTAATTCTTTTTCCTTAATTTTCCCTTCTTGAATGGGACAACCCTAGTATATCAATGTGCCTTTATTCTGTGTAAACTCCGTTATATTTTTAACCTTTTGAGCACTGTATTCTGAAACTTTACCGGCCAACATAAATTGGCATTTATTATTATTTAATCACTGCCCTGTTTCTTCTTCCAATATTAGTAGTAGTCTCATCAAATTTTTCATCGAGCGACTACTAGCATTTGTAAAAATAATGACATCATCTGCATATGCTAAGCAGCTCACATTTGGTGTATTTCTAGGCTGTTTATATTTGAGAATATTACCTTTTTCCATTTCATCTTTTAAATTTACAATTAGTAATTCTAAATATATGTTAAACAATGAGTGGGAATGAGGGTCCCCTTTCCTAAGCCCTCTAACTGGTTTGAATTCCTCTCCGACCTGTCCATTAATCAGAATTTTGACCCAAGTGCTAGAAACACATCTGTACATTAGATCGATCCAAAATTCTGAGAAGCCCATTTTTCTCATGAGATAACATAAGATATCCCATTCAACTCTATCAAAAGCTTTAGATAGATCTAATTTTAGAATTACATTATGGCCTTTTGTTTTCACCCCAATTTCTTTTATCATTTCTGATGTCAAATTTATATTTTCCATTATTAATCTATTTTTAACAAAACCAGTCTGTTAAATCGAGATAATAGAGGGGAGAATCTTACTGAGCCTGTTTTGAAGTAATTTAGTTAAGATTTTATAAATAGAGTTACATAAACTTATTGGCCTAAAATCTTCTGCTCTTTGTGGGCTTTCCTTTTTGGGAATCAGGATAATGAACGATTTAGCCCATGCCTTGGTGATATCTGCACCAGCAAATATCCATTCAATAGCTGTAACCAGATCTTTTTTAATAATCAGCCAGGCTCGCTGAAAGAAATAATTGTTCCACCCATCAGGGCCTGCCGCACTGTCCTTATCAGTGCTAAATACCACCTCTTTTACCTCTTCCTCTCCAGGGAGTTCCCCTAAGACTTTATTATCCTCATCTTTGACCTTTCTTTCTATTTTTGCATTAGTGTAACTCCTCTAATGATATTTGGCCCACATAAGTGATATTAATAACATTCTAGTTCTTTTTTAATATCTTCCTCCTTTTCTACCCAGTCCCCATTAGATACTTTTTATCCCTTTATTTTTTGTTTTGCATTTCTAACCTTGGTCATAGTATTGAAGAACTTAGTATTTTTGTCTCCTTCTTTTAACCATTTGATTTTTGCTCTTTGTTTCCAAAAGATTTCTTCCATGTGCAGTTTGAGCCTAAGCTCTGCCTTCGCTTTGCTAACTTTGATCCTCTCGTCTTCATTTGGCCTCTCCTCAAATTCCAATTCTGATGTGGCCACTTTCTGCTATGCTTCTTGAATTTTTTGATAAATATTTCCAAAAACTTCTTTATTCCATTTTATTAATTCTATACGTAAGTTTTGTAACTTTGAGGCCAGTATTTGGGCTGGATTACCTTAAACATGCCTTTCCCAAGTCTCTTTTAAAATAATGTCGAAATCCTTATGCATACCCCATATGTTTTGAAATTTAAAACTATTGTGTTTTTCTGACCTCTTTTGAAGAGTCAGTAACAACGGACTATGATCTGAGCAAGTTCTATTAATGTGTTTATCCTTTATTCCACCAAATTCTTCTATCCATTTTGAATTAATTAAGACCGGTCCAACCTAGACCAGATAACTCCTCTTTTTTTCTAGTTATTACACCAGGTAAACTCGGACCCCAAAAAATCTGCCTCCATTAATTTAGCATTGGCTATAGCCTCATTGAACTGAGCTATTGCCATCGGATCTGGTGATCTACCTCCTTTTTTTTTCTTTCAAATTCTCGATAACATTGAAGTCCCCACCTATGACCCACAGGACATTCAATGTCGCTAATTTATTCATTTCCTACCATAATGATTTTCTTACTGCCTTTGAATTACTGGCATAAACCGTGGAAAGAATAAAGTCTGTTCGGGAGCCTAACCTAAAACTAACGATTTGCTCGGTTTCCGAGAATATTTCGATATCCATTGAATCATTCCACAGAACTCATAGCTTTCCGTTAGCATTTGAGAAGGCTTTATTAAAACCAATTTCCTTTTATATTTATCTAAACAATCTGTTTTAACCACTGGTTCCTCCAAGAGAAGAATTTTAATTTTATAAATCTTAATTAGTTTTTTAATTCTATTTATTGTGGGGGTGTTAGCCACCCCTCTTAAGTTCCAAAATAAGCAACTAAACATTTCTATTAGATTATGCTCTAGTGGTGCTTTTGAACTCATATTTCATATTGATATATTTTTTCCTATTTCTTGAGGACTTACTTGAACTTGATGGGGTTTGTTCCTTGCCCTTTATTAGGCACATTTTTTCTAAACTTTTTCCTAGTTTTTTGATTTCTTCCTTCACTTTTTCCTTATTTTGAAGGACTTTCATGTGCATTATGTTTATTAAGTCATCCTGCATGAGTGAGAGTGCATCATATATGTCTCCTTGTTCGAGGACATCAGAGGCCAGCTTATTGCTTCCGAATCATCCTCCGAAAGGAGGTCATCTTCTGACTAGTCATGAGCCTCTATAGTTGAGACTATGTCTCTTTTCTTATTCTTTCTCTTTTTTCCCCTCCTAGCTCCTCCCCCTCTACCCTTCTCCATACCTTCTAATATAACATTTTCTGCTAACCATCTTTTAATCTCATCCCTCTTACTTTTTCCTAAGAACTCATCATTTTTATTTTCTATCACACCCATCCCTTCTATCTTTTCTTTATTAGTAATCTACCCTATATCCCATCCTAATTCTGCATCTTCATTCTCTATATATCCCTTCCCATTTTCTATCCCCTCTCTCCTCGCCTCCACCCATCCTCCCTCTTCTTCACTAAAGCCTTTCCTCACCCATTTTCTGCCTTTCTTTCCCCTCTCTACCTCGGCTCCCTCTCTTTTCCCCTTTTCATTTATCAAACAATTTTCCTCCCCATGCCCCATCCTGCAATAAGCAAGACAGTAGGCTAGCTTGGATTCTGAAACAACCTCTTGCCAGAATCCATTGTCCAAGCCACTACCAATCCATATCTTCTCAGGTGAGTGGACCCGAAGGTCCACTTCAATGCACAACCTAGCCATACTCGGCCTAGTCATGTAGGCTGTGGCTTCGTCTATCATCCATGGCTTGCCCAAGCATAGAGCAATAGAGTGTAGTGTGTGTTTATTGAAGAGGTGTAGAGGGAGAATAGAAAGATTGAACCATACTAGGGCTTGAGATGGTTCCACCAAGGGGAGAACTCCGGCGACCATTTGAACATACGCATAGGGAGTCCAGAAACATTCCATAGCCCTCTAATCCGCAGACGAAGAAAGTCGTCTTCTTCCTTGAACTGGAAGAAGACGTGCCTTGAATCATAAAACACTACTTTCACAATTGTGCGTAATTTCAAGGCAGCGAGGAAGTCATAAATTTTATGTATGTAGGTTTGCCATGGGAGAACTTCCCGATAAGCATTAAGTTGAACAGAGCAGCAAGTTCAGTGAGTTCCTTCTTCGAAAAAATGACCGCAAGGGCTCCTTCCTTTGCGTCCAAACCCGGAAATAAGAGCTTAGGCTCTTTAAACAATAAAGCAAATGATTTTTTTAATGAAGATAGATTCAGATTTCTCCATTTTTGAGTGAAGATTGAGCAAAATTCACTCAAAGATGGTGGGTTCTCTCTCTAAATCGTATTTTCTCACTCTAGAAGTTGAGAGCATTTTTTTAAAAAAAGAAACCATTTTTTAGTGGGTCCTAATTCTTCTTATTCATCTTATTATTTTTATTCTTCTTATCCTCTTATACTTCTTAGTGTTCATATTCTTTTAGTCTTCATATTCTTCTTATTATTCTAATTCTTTCTATTCTTTTTATTCTTTTATTTTCTAATTCTTCTTATTATGTTATTATTATTATTCTTCTTAATCTTTTATTCATCTTATCCTACTTATTCTTCTTTTCTTCTTAATTTTCTTAATTCTTCTTATACTTCTTATTTTTATTATTCTTCTGATTCTGATTCTTATTCTTATTTTTTTAGTTTTCTTTTTCTTTTTATTCTTCTTATTCTTCTTATTATTCTTATTCTTCTCATTCTTCCTATTCTTCTTATTCATTTTATCTTCTTATTCTTCCAAGTCTTTTTATTCTTCTTATTCTTTTTATTGTTTTTATTCCTCTTATTTATGTTATTCTTGTTATTATTCTTAATCTTCTTAATCCTCTTTTTTTTTATTATTCTTCCTTTTCTTCTCATTTTTCTTATTCTTCTTTTATTCTTATTCTTCTTAAAATTTTTAATCTTCTTATTTTTCTTTCTTATTATTATTATTATTATTCTTCTGATTCTTCTTAATCTTATTATTCTACTTATTTTCTTATTCTATTTATTCTTGTTATTCTATTTATTTTCTTATTATTCTTATTATTCATCTTATTTTTCATATTCTTCTTATTCTTAGTTTTTCTTGTTATTCTTATTTCTTCTTATTTTTCCTTTTTTTTATTCTTATTATTCTTATTATTGAAAAATAATAAGAATAATATTATTCTTATTATTTTTCTTATTTTCTTATTCTTCTTTTTCTTCTTATTCATATTTTAATTTTATTCTACTTATTTTTAATTATTCTTTTTTGTATTCTTATTTTTTTTCATTCTTCTTATTCTTCTCTTTTTCTCATTCTTTTTATTCTTTTATTGCTCTTAGTCTTCTTTTTCATCATATTATTCCAAGACTTCTAATTCTTCTTATTATTATTTTTCTTATTCTTCTTTTACTTCTTTTTCTTCTTATTCTTCTTATTCTTATTTCTTATTCTTTTCATTCTTCTTTTTTTTATTCATTATATAATTCTTATTCTTCTTTTTATTCTTATTCTTTTTATTTTTCATAGTCTTCTTATTCTATTTATTTTTCTTAATTTTCTTATTCTTCTTATTCTTCGTATTCTTTTTATTATTCTTAATCTACTTATTCTTCTTATTATTCGTATTATTCTTATTCTTCTTATTCTTTTTTTCTTTTAATTCTTAATTTTTTTCTTCTTCTTCTAAATTCTTTATGTTTTTTTATTCTTCTTATTCTTTTTTTTCATCTTAATCTTCTTAATCTTCTTATTCTTCTTATTTTTCTTATTAGTCTTATTCTTTTTATTCTCCTTATTCTTCTTTTTCTTCTTATTCTTCTTTTCTTTTTATTCTTAATTTTATTCTTCTTCTTCTAATTCTTCTTATTTTTTTTATTCTTCTTATTCTACTTATTTTTTATCATTATTTTTATTCTTCTTAGTATTCTTATTCTTCTTATTTTTCTTATACTTCGTATTATTCTTATTATTCTTATTCTTCTTATTTTTCTTTTTTTTCTTATTCTTCTTATTTTTCTTATTCTACTTATTTTTTTATTCTTTTTATTATTCTTATTTTTTTCTTTTTCTTATTCTTTTTCTTATGTGTTATTCTTGTTATTCTTCTTATTTTTCTTATTCTTCTATTCTTCTAATTCTTCTAATTCTTCTTTTTCTTCCTTTTCTTCCTTTTCTTCTTTTTCTTCCTTTTCTCCATTTTCTTCATTTTCTTATAATTCTTCTTCTTCTTCTAATTCTTCTAATTCTTCTTTTTCTTATTATTCTTATTATTCTTATTATTCTTATTATTCTTATTATTCTTATTATTCTTCTTATTCTTCTTATTCTTCTTATTCTTTTATTCTTCTTATTCTTCTTATTCTTCTTATTCTTCTTATTCTTCTTATTCTTCTTATTCTTCTTATTCTTCATATTCTTTTTATTATTCTTATTATTCTTATTGTTCTTTTTTTTAAAGTTTGTTTTATTATTATAACCCTCTCTTTTGGCAGAGGAATACTATTTTTACAAACTATCTACTTCCCTTCTCCCTCTTACACCCCTTTTTAAAATTACAAAAAATCAATTAACATAATCTATAGTGGATTCTTCACTATGCAGCTCTCTCTATTTCCCTGTGCATTATGTTGTTTCTTAGTGTTGACTCTTCTATGTCCATTTCTTTTATCTACTTATGCCCTACTTTTGAAGTTGAATTGGCTGCCTTTTCCTATCTTGGTTTCTGCCCTCTTTAGCTCCTTCCTATTTTCAAGTTCTCCCTGGATCCTTGACTTTCGGACTCCTCTTCCTTCAATAGCTTATGCACATACATACGCTTGGCAAAACCACATATACTAGCACATACAGACATAGACAAACACATACAAACCCTTGACAGATAAACCACCCAGTAAGTCCTCTTTCCATCCTGCCATTTTCTTTCACATTTTATCTGGAAGGAAGCTTAGATATTCTTCTCTTAATCCACCCTCATATATGGGGCAGCCCAAGTATATTAAAGCTCCCTAGTTTTGCGAGAAACTAGTGATATTTTTAAATTTTTTAGCCACTTTACCCGGAGTTTTAGAGGTTAGCATGAACTGACACTTTCTTTTAGTCATAGTTTGCCTGGTTTCCATCTCAAATGTCTACAACAGATCCATCAAATTAATTATCGAGCTACTGCTTGCATTTATAAAAATTATCAAATCATCTGCATAGTCTAAACTGCTTATTCTCACGGCATTTCAAGGATGTATGAACATTATTATTTTACCTTCCGACATTCTTCTATTAACATTTTGACTCAGCAATTCTATATATATATCGAATAATAGTTGAGACAAAGGGTCACTATCTTAAGCCTCTTCTTGGCTTAAACTCCTCTTTTTTCCCATTCACAATAATTTTTACCCACACACTGGAGACACGTCTATATATTAAATCAATGCATAATTTCGAGAATCCTAGACTTCTCAAGGCAAAGCAGAGTGTATCCCACTCCACCCTGTCAAAAACTTTAGAAAATCAAGTTTGACCACCAAATTATGTTTTCTAGTTTTAACTGCTATTTCTCTCATCATTTCGGAAGCTAAATTAATGTTTTTC
>JAREIK010001413.1:0-156786 GCA_029783825.1 Sapria himalayana
GTAAAATTTATTACTAAATAATAATTTTTTTTAGTTTTTGCATTATTTTATAAGCTTATATATTTTTTGTTGAAAAATATATTATTTAAATTATATTTGTCACTTATTATTTATTTTGTAATTAATATTACTATAAATTATATAAAATATATATAAGGTTTACAAGTTGAAAGGTTTAGGTATCCAGGGGCTTCAGGGTTTAGGAGTTTAGAGATTTATGTATTTAGGCATTTAATGGTTTATAAGTTTTATTTAAACAATTATGTAACAAAAAATTTATTTTTATTATTTTTTCTCATTTTTGAAGGTTATAACCTTTGAAAATATAATAATTTTTAAATTTTTTTTATATGTGAATACTATATTTTGTTATGATAATCTTAATAATTATATATCATGTTAATTCAATATAAACAATTATATCGATAGATATTATATTAATGATCAAAAAATAAATTAATAAACTATTATTAAATAGATAGATATTTTTTAAAATATATTTGAAAAACGTAAATTTATTCAAAATCATAGTAAAATATAATACTAAATAATAATTTTTTTGATATTTTGCTTCTTTTTATGAGTTTATATTTTTTGTTATTAAAAGTAAATTATTTAAATTATATTTTTCTTCCATATACTTTTTTTTTTAAAATTTATAATTCTATAAAAATAAACTAATAAATAATTAAAATGAATATTTAAAATTATAATGAATACAAATAAAATTGAGATTTATTATTTATTATTCGGGATATACTGGTTTTATGGTTTAATTATTTAGGTGTTTTGGTGTTTAGTGATTTAAGTGTTTAGACCTTTCGTGATTTATACTTATTATCTTAAGAATTAAAAAAAATTAATTTTTTGAATTTTTTTAATTTTTGAAGGTTGTAACCTTTGAAAATATAATAATTTTAAATTTTTTTAAATGTGAATATAATATTTAGTTATACTAATCTTAATAATTATATATAATGTAAACTCAATATAAATAATTTTTTTAATAGATATTATAATAATGATCAATAAATAAATTAATAAACTAGTATTAATAAGAATGATATAAATTAAAATATAATTGTAGAATCTAAAATGATTCAAAATCAAAATAAGATATATTACTAAATAATAATTATTTATTTTAAAAATTTTGCTTCATTTTATAAGCAAATATTTTTTTTTGATGAAAAATAAATTATTTAAATTATATCTGTCTCACTGATAATTTATTTTGTAATTAATATTTCTATAAAAATAATTGATAAATAATTCAAATAAAAATTTAAAATTATACTTAATAAAAATTAAAATGAGATTTATGATTTATTATTAATGTATACCAATTTAATAGTATAAGTATTAAGAAGTTTTGTCGTTTAGGAATTTAGTGATTTATGTTTTTAGGCATTTAGTGGTTTATAGGTTTTATTAAAACAATAAAATAACAAAAAAACATTTGTACTTTTTTCTCATTTTCATATGTTATAACCTTTGAAAATATAATAATATTTAAAATTTATTGAAATGTGAATATCATATTTAGTTATAATAATTTTAATAATTATATATCATATAAATTCAATATAAACAATTTTATTGATAGATATTATAATAATGATCAAAAATTAAATTAATAAACTATTAATAATAAGATAGATATAAATTAAAATATATTTACAAAACCCAAATTGATTCAAAATTAAAGTAAAAAATATTACTGGATAATAATTTTTAATTTTTAAAATTCTACTTCTTTTATAAGCGTATATTTTTATTTGATTAAAAATAAATTATTTAAATTATATTTGTCACACTCATAATTTATTTTTTAATAAATATTACTTTAAAATAGACTTATACATAATTAAAATGAATATTTAAAATAATAATAAATTGAAATAAAAATTAGATTTCTTAATTATTAAGTTGCATATAATAGTTTAATGGTTTATGAATTTAGACATTACGGACCTTAGGAGTTTACTTATTTTAATGTGTATGCATTTAGTGGTTTATAGGTTTTACTTAAAAATTAAAATAACAAAATATTTATTTTTATTATTTTTTGATATTTTCAAAGATTATAACATTTGAAAATATAATAATTTTTAAATTTTTTTCAAATGTTAATTCAATATTTAGTTATAATAATCATTATATTTATATATCATATAAATTCAATATAAACAATATTATTGATAAATATTCTTAAAATGATCAAAAAATAAATTAATATTCTATTATTAATAAGATAGATATCAATTAAACTATAATAAAAAAACCCAAAATGATTCAGAAGAAATCAAAATATATTACTATATAATAATTTTTTGTTTTAATTTTTTGTTTCTTTTAAAAAGTTTATCCATATTTTTTTGATGAAAATTAATTTATATAAATTGTATTTGTCTACCTTATAATTTATTTTTTAATTAATATTTATATAAAAATAAACAAATAAATAATTAAAATCAATATTTAAAATTATAATGAAAAAGATATTATTGAGATTTATTCTTTATTATCTTGGGTATACCAGTCTAATTTAAAATAGATCTGTCTCACTAATAATTTATTTTGTAATTAATATTTCTATAAAAATAAAATGATAAATAATTAAATAAAAATTTAAGATTATACTGAATAAAAATTAAAATGAGATTTATGAATTATTATTAATGTATACCAGTTTAATATTTTATGTATTTAGAGGTTATTTCATTTATGACTTTAGCGATTTATGTTTTTAGGCATTTAGTGGTTTATAGGTTTTATTTAAACAATGTAATAACAAAAAAATTATTTTTGATATTTTTTTCACATTTTCAAAGGTTATAACCTTTGAAAATATAATAAATATAATTTTTTTAAAAAATGTGAATACAATATTTAGTAATAATAATCATTATAATTATATATAATATAAACTAAATATAAATAATTTTATTGATAGATATGATATCAATTATCAAAAAATAAATTAATATGCTATTATTAATATGATAGATATAAATTAAAATATAATTGCAAAACCTAAAAATATTCAAATTCTAAGTAAAATATATTACTAAATAATAATTTTTTTTAGTTTTTGCTTCTTTTTATAAGCTTATATATTTTTTTGATGAAAAATAAATTATTTAAATTATATTTGTATCACTCATAATTTATTTTGAAATTAATATTTTAATAAATTATTTAAATTATATTTAAGGTTTACGATGTTAAGTTTTAAGTATTTAGGGGCTTTTGTGTTTAGGATTTTAGAGGTTGAAGTGTTTAGGCATTTAGTGGTTTATAAGTTTTATTTAAACAATGATATAACAAAAAATTTATTTATATTATTTTTTTAATTTTGAAGGTTATAACCTTTGAAAATATAATAATTTTTAAATTTTTTTCAAATGTAAATATAATATTTAGTTATAATAATCTTAATAATTATAAGTCATTTAAATTCAATATAAATAATTATATTGCTAGATATTATAATAATGATTAAAAAAATTTAATAAACTATTATTAAAAAGATAGATATTATTTAAAATATATTTGCAGAATCTAAATTTATTCAAAATCAAAGTAAAATATATTACATAATAATAATTTTTTTTATGTTTTGCTTTTTTATAACATTATATTTTTGTTATTATAAATAAATTATTTAAATTAATTTGTTTTACTCATAATTAATTTTGTAATTTATAATTTTATAATAATAAACTAATAAATAATTAAAATAATTATTTAAAATTATAATGAATAAATATAAAATTGAGATTTATTAATTATTCTTCATGATATACCGGTTTAATGGTTTAAGTATTTAAATGTTTTTTGGTTCAGGAGTTTAGTTATTTAAGTCTTTAGACCTTTAGTGATTTATAGTTATTATCTAAAGAATTAAAAAACAAAAAATTTAATTTTTTGAATTTTTTTAAATTTAGAAAATTGTAACCTTTGAAAATATAATAATTTTATATTTTTTTAAATGTGAATATAATATTTATTTATAATAATCATAATAATTATATATAATGTAAATAAATATAAATAATTTTATTAAAAGATATTATAATAATGATCAATAAATAAATTAATAAACTTGTATTAATAAGAATGATATAAATTAAAATATAATTGTAGAATCTAAAATGATTCAAAATCAAAATAAGATATAATACTAAATAATAATTCTTTATTTTAAATATTTTGGCTCATTTTATGAGCATATATATTTTTTTGATGAAAAATAAATTATTTAAATTATATTTGTCTCACTAATAATATATTTTGTAATTAATATTTATATAAAAATAAATTGATAAATAATTAAAATAAATATTTAAAATTATAATGAATACTAAAAAAGAGATATATGATTTATTATTTAGGGTATACCTATTTAATGATTTATGTTTTTTGTGGTTTTGGGGTTAAGGAGTTTATTGATTTATATGTTTGCACATTTAGGTGTTTATAGGTTTTGTTGTATTAGTGGCTGCAATATAATAAGCTATTAATACAATATTTAGTTATGATAATTTTCAAAGGTTATAACCTTTGAAAATCATATATTAGTGGCTGCAATATATTAATAATTTTTATGAATTTTCGTGAATTTATAGTGGCTATTAATACAATATTGATTATTGTGGCTGCTATTAATAATTTTAGGTTATAACCTTTGAAAATCATATATTAATAATTTTCAAAGGCTATTAATACAATATTGATTTATAGTGGCTGCAATATAACAAAAAATTTATTTTTATGAATTTTCGTGATTTTCAAAGGTTATAACCTTTGAAAATATAATAATTTTTTAATATTTCTAAAATAAGAATACAATACATAGTTATAATAATCTTAATAATTATATTTGATGTAAATTTAATATAACCAATTTTATTAATATATATTATTATAATGATCGAAAAATAAATTAATAAACTATTATTATTAAGATAGATATTAATTAAAATATATTTGCAGAACCTAAAATAATTCAAAATCAAAGTAAATTATATGACTAAAAAAAATTTTAAATTTTTGAAATTTTATTTATTTTTATAAACTTATTTTTTTCATTAAAAATAATATATTTAAATTATATGTCTCACTCATTATTTATTTTGTAATTAATATTTCTATAAAAATAAACTAAAAAATAATTAAAATGAATATTTAAAATTATAAAGAATACAAATAATAATGTAATTTATTATTTATTATTTAGATTTAATGGTTTAAGTAATTAGAAAGTTTTGGGGTTAAGAAGTTTAGATATTTAAATTATTAGGAATTTAGTGGTTTATAAGTTTTATTTAAATAACAAAATAAAAAAAATTATTTTTGTGATTTTTTATCATTTTTGAAGGTTATAACCTTTGAAAATATAATAATTTTTAAATTTTTTTCAAATATAAATATAATATTTAGTTATAATTATCTTAATATTTATAAGACATTTAAATTCAAAATAAGTAATTTTATTGATAAATTTTATAATAATGATCAAAAAATAAATTAATAAACTATTATTAATAAGATTGATAATAATTAAAATATAAATTCAAAACCTATAATGATTTAAAATCAAAGTAAAATGAATTACTAAATGATAATTTTTTGTTTTTAAATTTTTACTTTTTTTTATAAGCTTATATTTATTTTTTTATTAAAAATAAATTATTAAAATTATATTTGTCTATCTCTTTATTTATTCTGTAATTAATATTTATATAAAAAATAAATTAATAAATAATTGAAATGAATATTTAAAATTAGAATGAATACAAATTAAAATGACATTTATGATTTATTATATTTGGTATACCTGTTTAATAGATTGTTAATTTAGAGGTTTTGTCGTTTAGGAGTTTAGCAATTTATGTTTTTAGGCATTTAGTGGTTTATAGGTTTTATTTATATAATAAAAATTTAAAATTCATTTTTTAATGTTTTCTAATTTTCAAATGTTATAATCTTTGAAAATAAAAAAATTTTTTAATTATTTTGAAATGTGAATTCCATGTATAATTATATTAATCTTACTAATTATATATCATATAAATTCTATATATATAATTTTAAAGATAGATATTTATAATAATGATCAAAAATTAAATTAATAAACAATTATTAATAATATAAATATTAATTAAAATATATTTACATAACACAAAATGATTCAAAATGAAATCAAAATATATTAATAAATAATAATATTTAATTTTCAAATATTTCCTTCTTTTTATAAGCTTTTATTTTTTTTTGATTAAATATAAATTAGTTAAATAATATTTGTCTCACTCAAAATTTATTTTGTAATTAATTTTTCTAAATAATTAAACTATAAATAAATAAATTGAATATTTAAAATTATAATAAATAGAAATAAAAATGAGATTTATTATTTATTAAGTAGTGTATAGTTGTTAAAAGGTTTATTTATTTAGGGGTTTCGGTGTCTATGAGCTTACTGATTTAAGTAAGTAAGCATTTAATGATCTATAGGTTTTATTTTAAAAATGAAATAACAAAAAATTTATTTTTATTATATTTTCTCATTTTTTAAGGTTATAACCTTTGAAAATATAATAATTTTTAAATTTCATTTCAAAAGTGAATACAATATATATTTATAATAATCATACTAATTATATATCATATAAATTAAATATAAACAATTTTATTGATAGATATTGTAATAATTCCAAAAAATAAATTAAAAATCTATTATGAATAAGATTGATATTACTTAAAATATAATATAAAAACCTAAAATGATTCAAAAGCAAAGCAAAATATATTACTTAATAATAATAATTATTTATTTTTAAATTTTTATTCTTTTTATAAGCTTGTCAATTTTTTGATCAAAAATAATTTTTATAAATTATATTTTTAACTCAAAATTTATTTTATAATTAATATATTATATAAATAAAAAACTTAACAATCAAAATGAATTTTTTAAAATTATAATGTAAACAAATAATAATGATATTTATTAATTATTATTTAGGGTATAACGGTTTAAAGGATTATCTATACAAGTATATCGAGATTTTGTTGTTTAGTGATTTAAGTTGTTAGACATTTAGTGGTGTATAGGTTTTATTTAAACAATGAAATAACATAAAAAAATTATTTTTTTAATTTTTTGACATTTTCAAATGTTATAATCTTTGAAAATATAATAATTTTAAAATTTTTTTCAAAAGTTAATATTATATTTAGTTATAATAATATTATTTTATATATCATATAAATTCAATATAAACATTTTTATTGAAAAAAATTTTAATAATGATCAAAAAATAAATTAATAATCTATAATTAATAAGATAGATATCAATTAAAATATAATTAAAAAACCAAAAATGATTCAGAAGCAAAGCAAAATATATTACTATATAATAATTTTTTGTTTTGAAATTTTTTTTTCTTTTAAAAAGTTTATCTTTATTTTTTTTATCAAACTGGTATAGATTGATAATAAATCATAAAACTTATTTTAATTTTTATTCAGTATAATTTTAAATTTTTATTCTAATTATTTATCAGTTTATTTTTATAGAAATATTAATTACAAAATAAATTATTAGTGTGACAGACCTAATTTAAATTAAAATAGTATCCTTAAATAATAATTAAATTATCTCATTTTTTTCATTATAATTTTAAATATTTATTTTTATTATTTATTTGTTTATTTATATATAAATATTAATTACAAAATAAATTGAGCTAGAAAAAATAATTTATATAAATTATTTATCATCAAAAAATTATGGATAAACTTTTTAAAATAAAAAAAATTTTAAAACACAAAATTATTATATAGTAATATATTTTGCATTACTTCTGAATCATTTTATGTTTTGTATTTATATTTTAATTGATATCTATCTAATTAATAATAGAATAATAATTTATTTTTTGATCATTATTAGAAAATCTATCAATAAAATTGTTAATATTGAATTTACATGATATTTAATTATTAAGATAATTATAACTAAATATTATATTTACATTTTAAAATAATTTAAAAATTATTATATTTTTAAAGTTTATCATCTTTGAAAATGAGATAAGATCACAAAAAATAAATTTTTTTTTAATTTATTGTTTATATAAAACCTATAAACTACTAAATGCCTCAACGCTTAAATCATTAAACTACTAAACCCCAAAACCCAAAAACCCTTAAATACTTAAACATTTTAACCATCTTTAAATGTTTAAATATTTATAAATAATATATAACTATCTATCAATAAATAATAGTTTATTAATTTATTTTTTGATCATTATTATATCTATATTTATATTTAGTTTATTAATATCTATCAATAAAATTATTTATTTTTAATTTACATGATATATAATTATTAAGTTTATTATAACTAAAGATTGTATTTATATTTCAAAAAAATTTAAAAATTATTATATTTATAAAGGTTATAACCTTCAAAATTGATAAAAAATTTGAAAAATTATTTTTTTGTTATTTCATTATTTTAATAAAACATATAAACTACTAAATGCCCTAAACTCCTAAATAGTTAAACCATTAAACTGGTGTAGCCTAAATAATTAATCATAAATCTCATTTTTATTTGTATTCATTATAATTTTAAATATTCATTTTAATTATTTATTTGTTTATTTATATATAGATATTAATTACAAAATAAATTGAGTTATACAAATATAATTTATATAAATTATTTTTCATCAAAAAATTATAGATAAACTTTTTAAAAGAAAAAAAAATTATCAAAACAAAAAATTATTATATAATAATATATTTTGATTTGCTTATGAATCATTTTAGGTTTTGTAATTATATTTTAATTGATATCTATCTTATTAATAATAGAATATTATTTTATTTTATAATCATTATTAGACTATTTTTTTAAAAATAGTTTATTTGAATTTATATGATATATAAATATAATGATTATTATAACTAAATATTGTATTCACATTTGAAAAAAATTTAAAAATTATTATATTTTCAAAGGTTATAACCTTAAAAAATGAGAAAAAATAATAAAAATAAATTTTTTGTTATTTTATTTTTTAAATAAAACCTATAGATCATTAAATGCTTACTAACTTAAATCGGTAATCTTATATATCCCAAAACCCC
The DNA here is from genome assembly GCA_029783825.1 of Sapria himalayana. Taxonomy (NCBI): domain Eukaryota; kingdom Viridiplantae; phylum Streptophyta; class Magnoliopsida; order Malpighiales; family Rafflesiaceae; genus Sapria; species Sapria himalayana. The sequence continues at coordinate 9,173 of JAREIK010001413.1, forward strand.
TAAATACATAAACCTTTTAATAGCTATATACAACTTAATAAATAATAAATCTCATTTTTATTTCTATATATTATAATTTTAAATATTCATTTTAATTATTTATAGTTTAATTTTTTAGGAAAATAAATTACAAAATAAATTTTGAGTGAGACAAATATTATTTAAATAATTTATTTTAATAAAAAAAAATATATTTTGATTTGATTTGATTTGATTTTAGTAATATTATTATTTAGTAATATATTTTGATTTGATATTGAATCATTTTGTGTTATGTAAATATATTTTAATTAATATTTATATTATTAATAATAGTTTATTAATTTAATTTTTGATCATTGTTATAAATATCTATCTTTAAAATTATTTATATTGAATTTATATGATATATAATTAGTAAGATTAATATAATTATACATGGTATTCACATTTCAAAAAAATTTAAAAATTTTTTTATTTTCAAAGATTATAACATTTGAAAATTAGAAAACATTAAAAAAAGAATTTTAAATTTTTATTATATAAATAAAACCTATAAACCACTAAATGCCTAAAAACATAAAATGATAAACTCTTGAGCGACAAAACTTCTAAATAATCAAACCATTAGACCGGTATACCATATATAATAAATCATAAATCTCATTTTAATTTGTATTCAGTATCATTTTAAATATTCATTTTAATTATTTATTAGTTTATTTTTTATAGAAATATCAATTACAAAATAAATAATGAGCGAAACAACTATAATTTTAATAATTTATTTTTAATTAAAAAAATATATATAAGCATATAAAAAGAAGTAAAAATTTAAAAACAAAAAAGTATTATTTAGTAATTTATTTTACTTTGATTTTGAATCATTATATATAGGTTTTGCAATTATATTTTAATTGCTACTAAATAATAAATAATAAATCTCATTTTTATTTATTTTCATTATAATTTTAAATATTCATTTTAATTATTTTTTAGTTTATTTTTATAGAAATATTAATTACAAAATAAATAATCAGTGAGACATATATAATTTAAATAAATTTTTTTTATGAAAAAAAATATAAGCTTATAAAAATAAACAAAATTTCAAAAATTTAAATTTTATTTAGTAATATAATTTACGTTGATTTTGAATTATTTTGGGTTCTACAAATATATTTTAATTAATATCTATCTTATTAATAATAGTTTATTAATTTATATTTTGATCAACAAAATAAGATATATTAATAAAATTTTTTATATTGAATTTACATCAAATATAATTATTAAGATTATTATAACTAAGTATTGTATTATATTTTAGAACTATTAAAAAATTATTATATTTTTAAAGATTATAACCATTGAATATCATGAAAATTCATAAAAATAAATTTTTTGTTATTTCATTGATTAAATGAAACCTATAAGCACCTAAATGTGCAAACATATAAATCAATAAACTTCTTAACCCCAAAACCATAAAAAACATAAACCATTAAATAGTTATATCTTAAATAATAAATAATAAATCTCATTTTTATTAGTATTCATTATAATTTTAAATATTCATTTTAATTATTTATCAATTTATTTTTATAGAAATATTAATTACAAAATAAATTTTCAGTGAGACAGATATAATTTAAATAATTTATTTTTCATCAAATAAATATATATGCTTATAAAATAAAGAAAATTTTTAAAATAAAAAATTATTATTTAGTATTATATCTTATTTAGATTTTGAATCATTTTAAATTCTACAATTATATTTTAATTTATATCAATCTTATTAATACTAGTTTATTAATTAATTTATTGATCATTATTAAAATACCTTTTAATAAAATTATTTATATTTAGTTTACATTATATATAATTATTAAGATTATTATAACTAAATATTATATTTACATTTAAAAAAATTTAAAATTATTATATTTTCAAAGGTTACACCTTTCAAAAATTAAAAAAAATCAAAAAATTAAATTTTTTGTTTTTAAATTCTTTAGATAATAACTATAAATCACTAAAGGTATAAACACTTAAACCACTAAACTCCTAAACCCAAAAACACATAAATACTTAAACCATTAAACCGGTATATCCTGAATTATAAATAATAAATCTCAATTTTATTTTTATTCATTATAATTTTAAATAATAATTTTAATTATTTATTAGTTTATTATTATAGATTTATAAATTACAAAAAAAAATTATGAATAAAACAAATTAATTTAAATAATTTATTTATAATAAAAAAATATAAAGTTATAAAAAAAGCAAAACATTAAAAAAATTATTATTAAATATTATATTTTACTATGATTTTGAATAAATTTAGATTTTGCAAATATATTTTAAATAATATCTATCTTTTTAATAATAGTTTATTAAATTTTTTTTGATCATTATTATAATATCTAGCAATGTAATTATTTATATTGAATTTAAATGACTTATAATTATTAAGATTATTATAACTAAATATTATATTTACATTTGAAATAAATTTCAAAATTATTAAATTTTCAAAGGTGATAACCATCAAAAATTAAAAAAATAATAAAAATAAATTTTTTGTTATATCATTGTTTAAATAAAACTTATAAACCAGTAAATGCCTAAACACTTCAACCTCTAAAATCCTAAACACAAAAGCCCCTAAATACTTAAAACTTAAACTCGTAAACCTTAAATAAAATTTAAATAATTTATTAAAATATTATTTACAAAATAAATTATAAGTGATACAAATATAATTTAGATAATTTATTTTTCATCAAAAAAAATATAATCTTATAAAAAGAAGCAATAACTAAAAAAAATTATTCTTTAGTAATAAATTTTATTTGGATTTTGAATATATTTTGCAATTATATTTTAATTTATATCTATCAAATTAATAATAGCATATTAATTTATTTTTTGATAATTGATATCATATTTATCAATAAAATTGTTTATATTTAGTTTATATTATATATAATTATAATGATTATTATTACTAAATATTGTATTGATATTTTTAAAAAATTTTAAAATTATTATATTTTCAAAGGTTATAACCTTTGAAAATGTTAAAAAATATCAAAAATAATTTTTTTGTTATTTCATTGTTTAAAAAAAACCTATAAACCACTAAATGCCTAACAACATAAATCGCTAAAGTCATAAACGAAAAAACCTTTAAATACTTAAATTATTTAACTGAATACATTAATAATAATTCATAAATCTCATTTTAATATTTATTCATTAAAATTTTAAATTTTTATTTAAATTATTTATCAGTTTATTTTTATAGAAATATTAATTATAAAAATAAATTATTAGTGAGATAGATCTAATTTAAATTAGACTGGTATACCCAAAATAATAAAGAATAAATCTCAATATTATTTTTTTCATTATAATTTTAAATATTAATTTTAATTATTTATTTGTTTATTTTTATATAAATATTAATTAAAAAATAAATTATGAGTTAGGCAAATATAATTTATATAAATTAATTTCAACAAAAAAATCTAGATAAACTTTTTAAAAGAAAAAAAAATTTCAAAACAACAAATAATTATATAGTAATATATTTTCATTTTTTCTGAACCATTTTAAGTTTTTTATTATATTTTAATTAATATCTATCTTATTAATAATAGATTATTAATTTATTTTTTGATCATATTTAGAATATTTATCAATAATATTGTTTATATTGAATTTATTTGATATATAATTATTAAAATTATTATAAGTAAATATTGTACTCACATATCAAAAAATTTTAATTATTATTATATCTTCAAAGGTTATAACCTATGAATATGACAAAAAATTACTAAAATTTTTTTTGTTATTTTTTCAAAGGTTATAACCTTCAAAAATGTGAAAAAGAACAAAAATAAGTTTTTTATTTTATCATTGTTTAAATAAAACTTATAAACCATTAAATGCCAAAATACACAAATCTCTAAACTCCTAAACCCCGAAGCCGCTGAATACCTTAACCTTTAAATTCGTAAACCTTAAATATAATTTAAATAATTTATAGAAATATTAATTACAAAATAAATTATGAGTGACAAATAAAATTTAAATAATATATATTTAACAAAAAAATATATAAGCTTATAAAATGATGCAAAAACATAAAAAAAAATTATTATTTAGTAATAAATTTTACTTTGATTTTGAATCATTTTAGGTTTTTGAATTATATTTTAATCTATATCTATCATATTAATAATAGTTTCTTAATTTATTTTTTGATAATTGATATAATATTATCAATAAAATTGTTTATATTTAGTTTATATTATATATAGTAATAATTACTATTATTACTAAATATTGTATTCACATTTTTAAAAATTTTTAAAATTATTATATTTTCAAATGTTATGACATTTGAAAATTTGAAAAAATATCAAAAATAATTTTTTTATTATTTCATTGTTTAAATAAAAGTTATCAACCATTAAATGCCTAAATACTTAAATCAATAACTTCTAAATCTCGAAAACCCTAAATAGATAAATTTTTTACATAGGTATATCCTAAATAATAAATAATAAATCTCATTTTTAATTTTTTTATTATAATTTTAAATATTCATTTTAATTATGTATTTGTTTATTTTTATATAAATATTAATTACAAAATAAATTATAAGTTAGACAAATATAATTTATATAATTTTTTTTAACAAAAAAATATAGATAAACTTATTAAAAGAAGAAAAAAATTAAAAACAAAAAATTATTATATAGTAATATTGTTTATTTTGTTTCTGAATCATTTTAGGTTTTGTACTTACATTTTAATTAATATTTAACTTATTAATAATAGATTATTAATTTATTTTTTGATCATTATTAGAATATTTATCAATAAAAATATTTATATTTAATTAATATGATATATATATTTAATAATTATTATAACTATATATTGTATTCACTTTTGAAAAAAATTTTAAAATTATTATATATCAAATGATATAACCTTTGAACATGTTAAAAAACAAAAAAAAATATTTTTTTTATTATTTCTTTGTTTAAATAAAACTTATAAATCATTAAATGCCTAAATACTTAAATCACTAAACTATAAAATCCCGATACCGCTATATAGATAATCGTTTAAACCAGTTGATCCTAAATAATAATTAATAATTCTCATTTTTATTTGTTTTCATTATAATTTAAAAAATTCATTTTGATTGTTTAGTTTTTTATTTATATATATATATTTATTATAAAATTAATTATGAGTTAAAAATATAATTTATAAAATTATTTTTCATCAAAAAATAGATAAGCTTATAAAAAGAATAAAAATTTAAAAACAAATAATTAATATTAAGTAATATATTTTGCTTTACTTTTGAATCATTTTAGGATTTGATATTATATTTTAAGTAATATCAATCTTATTCTTAATAGATTTTTAATTTATTTTTTGATAATTATTAGAATATCTATCAATAAAATTGTTTATATAGAATTTATATGATTTATAATTATTATGATTATTATAAATAAATATTTATTCACTTTTGAAAAAAATTTAAAAATTATTATATTTTCAAAGCCTATAACCTTTCAAAATATCAAAAAATAATAAAAATAATTCTTTTTTATAAATAAAAACTATAAACCGCTAAATGCATACACAATTAAATCAGTAAACTCCTAAAGCTCGTAATGCATAAATACATAAACCATTAAACCGCTATATACTACTTAATAATTAAGAAATCTAATTTTTATTTTAATTTATTATAATTTTATATATTCATTTTAATTATTTATTAGTTTATTTTTTTATAAATTTTTATTACAAAATAAATTATTAGTGTGACAAATATAATTTAAATAATTTAGTTTTAATAAAAAAAATTATATACGCGTATAAAAGAAGTAAAAATATAAAAATTAAAAATTATTTTACAGTTATATATTTTACTTTAATTTTGAATCAATTTGGGTTTTGTAAATATTTTTTATTTAATTCCTATCTTTTTATTAATAGTTTATTATTTTAATTTTTGATCATTATTATATTGTCTATCAATAAAATTCTTTATATTGAATTCTTATGATATATAATTATTAATATTATTATAACTAAATATTGTATTCACATTTCAAAAAATTATAATATTATTATATTTTTAAGGGTTATAATCCAATGAAAATGATAATAAATTATAGAAATTTTTTTGTTATTTTATTTTTTTATATATAACCTATAAACTACTAAAAGCCTAAAAAGATAAATCACTAAACTCCTAACGACTAAACCTCAAAATACTTAAACTATTAAATTGGTATACATTAATAATATATTTTAAATCTCATTTTAATTTTTATTCAGTATAATTTTAAATTTTTATTTTAATTATTTATCTGTTTATTTTTATAGAAATATTAATTACAAAATAAATTATTAGTGAAACAGATCTAATTTAAATTAAATCGGTATCCCTAAATAATAAATAATAAATAATAAATTTTATTTTTTTATTATAATTTTAAATATTCATTTTATTTTTTAATTTGTTTATTTATATATAAATTTTAATTACAAAATAAATTATGAGTTAGACAAAGATAAATAATATAAATTATTTTTCATTAAAAAAATATAGATAAACTTAATAAAAAAAATTCAAAAACAAAAAATTATTATATAGTAATATATTTTTCTTTGCTTCTTAATCATTTTAAGTTTTGTAATTCTATTTTAATTAATATCTATCTTATTATTAATGGATTATTAATTTATTTTTTAATTATAATTAGAATATTTATCAATAAAATTGTTTATATTGAATTTATATAATATATAAATATAATGATTAGTATAACTAAATATTCTATTCATATTTGAAAAAAATTTAAAAATTATTATATTTTCAAAGGTCATAACCATTAAAAATATCAAAAAATAATAAAAATAAATTTGTTGTTATTTTATTTTTTAAATAAATCCTATAAACCACTAAATGCTAGGGGTGTATTGGGACGGGACAGGATGGGGATTACAAATCTATAGTCCCTTCCCATAGTTCGGAGATTTTTTTTTGAAGATCCAGACCCTTCCCATAGGTTGAAAATATCGGGATGAGATGGGATGGAGATCCGGGATTTTGGGTAGGAAAAAATGGTTCAGGGATGGAATGGAGTTCGAACATTTTTTTAAATTTATTTTTTTAAAACCGCCCAAGTTAGTTCATATCGAAACCTTTTGTTGTACCATTTCTCATTCCTTAGTTATGTATCTTTCAAACTCAAATTGGGCCAATTTTGTTTTGTCAAATAGGCTGAATACCGCAAACAAGTTCCATTACCTTGTCAAAAGATTTGATGTGCAGAAAAGGATAGAAATGTTAAATAGAACGAGACCGAGTTGTGTGCTTAATGTGGTTCTTTGTTTTGTCACAAGTTGGCTTTGTTCAGCGGAGAGAAAGTTAACCATATTAGTAATGCTACATTTTTTAAACGATTACTTGAAAATATTAAGGAATAGCTAAAGATGACCACAAACATTGGTAGCATCAATTACTACGTAAGTAATTGCTAAAATTAGGCAGCTTAATATAACAAAAAAAATACAACTAATAACAACCATGATAATAATCATTTCAAAGGTCCATCCCAGAATAGCAACAAAAATCCAAACCCAATTAATTATCTCTTCTACAAATCCTCCCTTTTCTTCCTCCACTGTAGAAGGACAACCAAAGATGAAAACGTATTAATCATGTAGACATAAATTTCTATGAAAAAAGAGGAATAAAAAAACAAAATATTACCTTATAAAATTAAATACACCCATTTCAAATTTAGTTGGACAACTATAGTTGGAAGAATATTTGGATCTTGGGACCCCTCTGAAAATTGTAATTGAACCAAATTTATATTAAATTGAATTAATAAAATAAGTAAATTAAAATTTACTAAGATTTTTATACTAACCTGATTCATTATCATCAAGATCTTGAACTAATTCTTCAATTTCAATAGGTTTGTTTGAGCTTCTCAACCAATCTTTTAGACATATGAGAACTTCAGCTGTAATAGGTGTTGAAGAACTACTAAATTTATCTCAAGTTCTCCCGCCAGTGCTAAATGTAGATTCGTAGGCCACAGTAGATGCTTGGATAGCAAATACATCCGTTGCTACATTTGCCAAAGAAGGATACCTAACCTCATTTACCTTCCACCAGTTTAGAAGATCAAAAACAATTCTATTTTTTTAAAGTTTGTCCTCCAAGTACCTATCCAACTCTTCCAAAGGTGTAACTTCTTGTTCTTTCTCCAATTCAACAAAAAAATCATCAACATAAGTATCACTACCATCAAAGAAATCATCATTTTTCTTCAACACAGTAGAAGAGAAATCATCTTCTTTTGATTCATCTTCATTTAATCTTTATAATCATCCATCATCTCATTTAAAGCATTTATAAACTTTTTCACCTAATTTTTTGCCGATTCCTCTTTATAATGCTAAGTGTACTTAACCTTGAGATATTTGAGCTTATATCTAGGATCCAACACTACTGCCACAAAAAGCATAATATTTGTTGACTGAAGAGAACCCCAATATTTGGTGAATTTATGCCTCATTTTCATACCCATTTTAGACACCATTGTATCTCTACAATTTTTACAAAGCTCATTTTTTTCAAAATTCGAATAAGTCTCATTAAAATAAACACTAGAGGTAAAATATTATGAGCCAGAAAATTTACAAGTTACCTCATAAAAAGTTTTCAAGAAACGAGCCAAAATTTTGCCGATTGTTCAGTCTCTCTCAGTTGGAACGTTTGAACCAAAGTTCTTCAAAAACCATTAGTCTTTGTCCTCCAACTAAAAAATTCTTTTTGATATTTTATTTCAGTTTGTAGCATCAACTAAGTTGAATTCTATCTTGTAGGATAATCTAATTACAATGAAGATCCATATGTCAAGTTTGCTTCTTCAACACATAACTTAAACTTATCTAATCTTTTAGGACAGTCAAACATATATAAGACAAATTTTGAATGCTACTCCAAGTGTCGTTAGTCAATGAAACTCTACAACAATGAGATGATATGCTATCAAATATTTTCTTCTTTTCCTTCATAAACAAAGAAAAACAATTCCTTAATATAGAGTGCTTATATGGAATTTTAAATTGAGGCACACTAACTTCACAAAACTAATTAACTCATCCCTCTCAACAAAATACAAAGGTAATTCATAATTTATGATCATTTTCGCCAAAGCCTCCTTAAATAGTTGTTGATCAAATTGCCAACAAGTTAATTTGTTATCCTTTGAACTAGTACCTTTAGTGAAACTCAAAAAAGATTGCGACTTGTCTTTACCTTTGTGAGCTTCTCTTAATTCTTTTGTGTATGGAAATTTCCCACAAGTCTTTCTCAAGTACTTTTATAAACCCGAAGTACCTTGATCATTTTTTGCCAAGTATTCTTTCCTACACAATATGCAAGCTGCCCTACGAGTTTCATTTCCCTCTGAATGAACTAATATCTCATAAGTTTCCCAAACAGTAGACTTATACTTTTTATGAGCTTGAGGTTCAAATGTACCTTTACTTTCTTTTACAATTGGAATTGAAGAACCTACCATAAAAATAGGAGGGTTCGTAAAAGGATGATTATTGGATTTACCAGTAATTTGATCATTTGAGATGTGATCATCTTCAATTTATTATATTTTTCATTTACCATTAGATTGTGCCATCTGCATTACCATTAATTAATATGATATGTTAAGCATAAATACATATAAATATTTCAAACAAGCAAGCTCTACAAAACTTACTGTAACACATTCATCCCACCCATTCGGCCCAACTACAACACCACAACCTATACTCAACAAAACTGACCGAGACACATAATAATAATAATTAATCACTCAATTCTCGTCAGAAAAACATACCAAAATGCAATTACAAATTTTTTTTGTTATTTTATTGTTTAAATAAAACCTATAAGCCTCTAAATGCCTAAAAACAAAAATTGCTAATCTCCTAAATGATAAAACCTCTAAATACTTAAACCATTAAACAGTTGTACATTAAAAAAAGTAAATTATAAATCTCAATTTAATTTTTATTTTGATTATTTATAAGTTTATTTTTATACAAATATTAATTACAAAATATATTATTAGTGAGACAGATATAATTTCAAGAATTTATTTTTCATCAAAAAAATATATATGCTTATAAAATGAGGCAAAATTTTTAAAATAAAAATTATTATTTAGTAATATATCTTATTTTGATTTTGAATCATTTTAGATTCTAGAATTATATTTTAATTTATATCATTCTTATTAATACTAGTTTATTAATTTATTTATTGATCATTATTATAATATCTATTAATAAAATTATTTATATTGAGTTTACATTATATATAATTATTAAGATTATTATAACTAAATATTATATTCACATTTAAAAAAATTTAAAATTATTATATTTTCAAAGGTTACAACCTTCAAAAATTAAAAAAATTCAAAAAATTAATTTTTTTTAATTCTTAAGATAATAACTATAAATCACTAAAGGTCTAAACACTTAAATCACTAAACTCATAAACCCAAAAATACCTAAATACTTAAATCATTAAACTGGTATATCCTGAATAATAAATAATAAATCTCAATTTTATTTGTATTCTTTATAATTTTAAATAATTATTTTAATTATTTAGTAGTTTATTATTATAGAATTATAAATTTACAAAATAAATTATGAGTAAGATAATTAATAAATCTCATTTTTTTTCATTATAATTTTAAATATTCATTTTAATTATTTATTATTTATATATATAAATATTAATTACAAAATAAATTGAGTAGACAAAAATAATTTATATAAATTATTTTTGATCAAAAAATTATAGATAAACTTTTTAAAAGAAAAAAAAATTTCAAAACAAAAAAATATTATATAGTAATATATTTTACATTGGTTCTAAATCATTTTAGGTTTTGTAATTATATTTTAATTGATATCTATCTTATTAATAATAGGTTAATAATTTATTTTTTGATCATTATTAGAATATTTATCAATAAAATTGTTTATATTGAATCTACATGGTATATAATTATTAAAATTATTATAACTAACTATTATATTTATATTTGAAAATAATTTAAAAATTATTATATTTTTAAAGGTTATCTTCTTTGAAAATGAGATAAAATCACAAAAATAAATTTTTTGTTATTTTATTGTTTATATAAAACCTATAAAGTACTAAATGCCTAAACGCTTAAATCATTAAACTCCTAAACCCCAAAACCTAAAAACCCTTAAATATTTAAACATTTAAACCAACTTTAAAGGTTTAAGTATTTATAAATAATATATAAATATCTATCAATAAATAATAGTTTATTAAATTATTTTTTGATCATTATTATATTTATATTTAGTTTATTAATATCTATCAATAAAATTGTTTATTTTTAATTTATAAGATATATAGTTATTAAGTTTATTATATCTAAATATTTTATTCACATTTGAAAAAAATTAAAAAATATTATATTTATAAAGGTTATAATCTTCAAAATACATAAAAAATTCAAAAAATAATTATTTTGTTATTTCATTATTTAAATAAAACATATAAACAACTAAATTCCTAAACACTTAAATCACTAAACTCATAAACTCCTAAATACTTAAACCATTAAACCGGTTTACCCTAAATAATTAATCATAAATCTCATTTTTATTTTTATTAATTATAAATTTAATATTCATTTTAATTATTTATTAGTTTATTTTAATAAAAATATTAATTGCAAAATAAAATTATGAATGAGACAAATATAATTTAAATAACTAATCTTCATCAAAAAAATTTATAAGCTTATAAAAAGAATCAAAAATTTAAAAATAAAAAATTATTATTTAGTAATATATTTTACATTGATTTTGAAACGTTTTAGGTTTTGCAAATATATTTTAATCAATATCTATCTTATTAATAATAAGTTATTAATCTATTTTATGATCAGTATTATAATATCGATCAATAAATTTATTTATTTTAAATCTACATGATATTTAATTTTTATGATTTTTATAATTAAATATTGTATTAACATTTGAATAAAAATTAAAAATTATAATATTTTAGATGGTTATAACCTTGAAAATGAGAAAAAATCATAAAAATAATTTTTTGTTATTTAATTATTTAAATAAAACCTATAAACCACAAAATACTTAAATACTTAAATTACTAAACTCATAAACCCTGATACTGCTGAACCAGACACACATAGCGATGGACCACAGTACACACGTGCATATATTCTTATCCATTTTGGTGTAGCATTTAGAGGGGCCAACAAGTCTGGAAGCAGCCAGAAGTATGGGCAACCAGCTTGTAGAGGGCCCCACTAGCAAGCTAGGATGATAACATTTATTATAATAATTATAATAATTATAATAATTATAATAATTATAATAATGATAATAATAATGATAATAATTATAATAATTATAATAATGATAATAATAATAATTATTATTATTATTATATTTATTATAATTATAATCTTAATTATAATTATTATAATAATTATAATTATTATTATTATTATTATTATAATTATTATAATAATAAATATAATAATAATAATAATAATAATAATTATTATTATTATTATTATTATTATAATTATAATTATAATTATTTTTATAATTATTAATAATTTTAATAATTATAATTATATTAAAATTAAAATTAATTTTAATTTTAATTTTAATTAAAATTAATTTTAATTTTAATTTTAATTAAAATTAAAATTAATAATATTAATTTTAATAATTAAAATTATTAATTTTAATAATTTTTATTTAAAATTATTAAATTTATTTTTGAAGCAGAAGTAAATATTATTTAAAATATATTTTGGGTTAAAGAGTTTAGTCATCAAAAAATTGATGTAAATAGGTGTGTCGGGACTGAGAAAAATCCATTGACTTTTCCCGTCCCGTTCTGTCACATATTTTTTCTTTTGGGATGGTTCCGGATCCTAAGCAATATTCATCCCGAGAATTGTGTCATCCTAAAAAATTGATACTAGAACCAGGAATATATATATATATATATATATATATATAACATGAAGATGCCCCCAATTCCACTACTGCCCATCCAATTCCGACCACCTATATTTGTTCTGACGAGTTCTAGGCCACCTCGTGACGTTCCAACTGTGTTTAGTTAGGTCTATCCTTGTCCGTCAAATTTCTGGTTGCCTCCACCGAGTCCCAGATGCCCCTAGCCTTTTGGTTTGTTTTTTTGATTAGAATTGAGTGATTAATTATTATTATTATGTGTCTCATTCAGTTTTGTTGAGAATTGGTTTTGGTGTTGTGGTTGGGCCGAATGAGTAGGCTGAATGTGTTACAGTCTATTTTGTAGAGCTTGCTTGTTTGAAATATTTATATGTATTTATGCTTAACATATCATATTAATTAATGGCAATGTAGATGGCACAATCCAGCGGTAAATGAAAAATACAATAAATTGAAGATGGTCACATCTCAAATGATCAAAGTACTAGTAAATCCAATCATCATCCTTTCAAGAACCCTCTTATTATCACGGCAGGATCTTCAATTCCAATTGTAAAAGAAAGTCGAGCTACATCTGAACTTCAAGCTCATAAAAATATAAGTCTGCTGTTTGTGAAACTTATGAGATATTAGTTGATTCAGAGAGAAATGAAACTAGTTGGGCAGCTTTTATATGGTGTAGGAAAAAATATTTGGCAAAAGGTGATCAAGGTATTTCAGGTTTATAGAAATACTTGAGAGAGACTTGTAGAAAATTTCTACACAAAAGAATTAATAGAAGCTCACAAAGGTAAAGACAACTCACAAGCTTTGTTGAGTTTCACTGAATGTACTAGTTCAGAGGATAACAAATTAACTTGTTGGCAATTTGATCAACAACTAGTTAGGGAGGCTTTGGTGAAAATGATCAAAAAAGATGAATTGCCTTTTTGTTTTGTAGAGAGGGATGAGTTAAAGGAGTTTTGTGAAGTTGGTGTGCCTCAATTTAAAATTCCATTTTGGCACTCAACACTGAAGGATTATTTTTCTTTGTTTGTGAAGGAAAAGAAGAAATTATTAAATAGCATATCATCTCATGTTGTAGAGTTTCATTGACTACCGACACTTGGACTAGCATTCAAAATTTGTCTTATATATGTTTGACTGTTCATTCCATTGATTCTCATTGGAATATGCATAAAAGGCTTTTGAACTTTTGTGTAATTAAAAGTCATTCTAGAGTTAATATTAGGAATGCTATTGAGATTTGCATAAATCAATGGGATTTGAGAAAGTTGATGTTCATTACTATTGACAATGCATCAAATAATGATGTTGTAGTTGAACAATTGAAAAAAATGGCTTGTGAAGAAAAGTGTTTTACCTTTGAGAGGTGAGTATTTTCATATGAGATGTTGTGCTCATATCTTAAACTTAATTGTCAGAGATGGCATTTCAGTAGTTGAGGGTGTTATTCAAAAATTAGAGGTGTGGTGAAATATTTGAGGAGCAGTCCTAAAAGATTAAATATGTTTAAGTTATGTGTTGAAGAAGCAAACTTGACATATTGATCTTCATTGTAATTAGATTGTCCTACAAGATGGAATTCAACTTATTTGATGCTACAAACTGATATAAAATATCAAAAAGAATTTGATAAGTTGGAGGACAAAGACAAAAGGGTTTTGAAGGAGTTTGGTTCAAACGTTCCAACTGATAGAGACCGAACAAATGCCAAAATATTGGCTCGTTTCTTGAAAACTTTTTATGAGGTAACCTATAAATTTTTCGGCTCATAATATTCTACCTCTAGTATTTATTTTCCTCAGATTATTCGAATTTTGAAAAAAATTGAGATTTGTGAAAATAGTATAGATATAATGGTGTCTGAAATAGGTATTAAAATGGGGCATAAATTCAACAAATATTGGGGTTCTCTTCGGTCAACAAATATTATGCTTTTTGTAGCAATAGTGTTGGATCCTTGATATAAGCTCAAATATCTCAAGGTTAAGTACACTTAGCATTATAAAGAGGAATTGGCAAAAAATTTGGTGAAAAAGTTTATAAATGCTTTAAATGAGATGATGGATGATTATAAAGATTTAAATGAAGATGAATCAAAAGAAGATGATTTCTCTTCTACTATGTTGAAGAAAAATAATGATTTCTTTGATGGTAGTGATACTTATGTTGATGATTTTTTTTTGTTGAATTGGAGAAAGAACAAGAAGTTGCAACTTTGGAAGAGTTGAATAGGTACTTGGAGGACAAACTTTAAAAAAATAGAATTGTTTTTGATCTTCTAAATTGGTGGAAGGTAAATGAGGTTAAGTGTCCTTCTTTGGCAAATGTAGCAAGGGATGTATATGCTATCTAAGCATCTACTGTGGCCTACGAATCTACATTTAGCACTAGGGGGAGAACTTTAGATAAATTTAGAAGTTCTTTAACACCTAATACAGCTGAAGTTCTCATATGTCTACAAGATTGGTTGAGAAGCTCAAACAAACCTATTGAAATTGAAGAATTAGTTCAAAACCTTGATGATAATGAATCAGGTTAGTATACAAATCTTGTAAATTTTAATTTCACTTTTACTTATTTTATTCATTCAATTAAATAAAAATATGGTTCGATTACAATTTTCAGAGGGGTCTAAAGATCCAAATATTCTTCCAACTATAGTTGGCCAACTAAATTTGGAATGGGTGTATTAAATTTTATAAGGTAATATATTATTTTTTTATTAAACTTTCATCTTAGAAATTTATGTCTACATGATTAACACGTTTACATCATTGTTTATCCTTCTACAGTGGAGGAAGAAAAGGGAGGAGTTGTAGAAGATATAATTAATTGGGTTTGGATTTTCGTTGTTGTTCCGGGACGGACTTTTGAAATGATTTTTATCATGGTTGTTATTAGTTGTAATTTTTTTGTTATATTAAGCTGCCTAATTTTAGCAATGACTTATGTAGTAATTGCTGCTATCAATGTTTGTGGTCATCTTTAGCTATTCCTTAATATTTTAAGTAATTGTTTAAAAAATATAGTATTGCTAATATGGTTAACTTTCACTGGCTGGACAAAGCCAAGTTGTGACAAAACAAAGAACCAAATTAAGCACACAACTCGGTCCCGTTCTATTTAATATTTCTATCCTTTTCTTCACATCAAAGCTTTTCACAAGGTAATGGAACTCGTTTACGGTATTCAGCCTATTTGACAAAACAAAATTGGCCCAATTTGAGTTTGGAAGATACATAACTAAGGAATGATAAATGGTACAAAAAAAGGTTTCGACATTAACTAACTTGGGCGGTTTGAAAAAAATAAATTGAAAAAAATGTCTGAACTCCGTTCCGTCCCAGAACCATTTTCTCCTACCCAAAATCTCGGATCTATGTCCCGTCCCGATATTTTCAACCTATGGGACGGGTCTGGAGCTTCAAAAAAAAATCCGAACTATGGGAAGGGACTGGAGATTTGTAATCCCCATCCAGTCCCATCCCATGAGCACCCCTAGCAGTTAGTGGTTTATAGGTTTTATTTAAAAAATAAAATAACAAAAAATTTATTTTTATTATTTTTTGATATTTTCAAAGGTTCTAACCTTTGAAAATATAATAATTTTTAAATTTTTTTCAAATGTGAATACAATATTTAGTTATACTAATTAGTATATTTATATATTATATAAATTCAATATAAACAATTTATTGTTAAATATTCTAATAATAATTAAAATTTAAATAAATAATCCATTAATAATAAGATAAATATTAATTAAAATATAATTACAAATCTTAAAATGATTCAGAAGCAAAGAAAAATATATTACTATATAATAATTTATTGTTTTTAAATTTTTTCTTCTTTTAATAAGTTTATCTATATTTTTTAATGAAAAATGATTTATATAAATGTTCAAATGAGATTTATGATTTATAATTTAGGGTATAACTATTTAAATGTTTAATTTTTTGTGGTATTGGGGTTAAAAATTTATTGATTTATATGTTTACACATTTTTGTGTTTATAGGTTTTATTTAATCAATGAAATAACAAAAAATGTATTTTTATGAATTTTCGTGATTTTCAAAGGTTATGACCTTTAAAAATATAATAATTTTTTTATAGTTCTAAAATATGAATACAATACTTAGTTATAATAATCTTAATAATTATAATTGTTGTAGATTCAATATAAAAAATGTATTAATATATATTAAAATAATGATCAAAATATAAATTAATAAACTAATATTAATGAGATAGATATTAATTAAAATATATTTGCAAAACCCAAAATAATTCAAAATCAAAGTAAATTATTTTACTAAATAAAATTTTAAATTTTTGAAATTTTGTTTATTTTTATAAGCTTATTTTTTTTTATAATAAATAATTTATTTAAATTATATCTGTCTCACTCATTATTTATTTTGTAAATAATGTTTCTATAAAAATAAACAAAAAAAAATTAAAATGAATATTTAAAATTATAATGAAGACAAATAAAAATGAGATTTATTATTTATTATTTAGGTTATATAGGGTTAATGGTTTAAGTATTTAGAGAGTTTTGGGATTTAGGAGTCTAGAGATTTAAAAGTTTAGGCATATAGTGGTTTATTAGTTTTATTTAAAATATAAAATAATGAAAAATTATTTTTGTGATTTTTTATCATTTTTGAAGGTTATAACCTTTGAAAATATAAAAATTTTTAAATTTTTTTCAAATGTAAATATAATATTTAGCTATAATAACTTAATAATTATAAGATATTTTAATTGAATAAAAGTAATTTTATTGTTCGATATTATAAAAATGATCAAATAATAAATTAATAAACTATTATTAATAAGATTGATCGCAATTAAAATATAATTGCTAAACCTATATATAATGATTCAAAATCAAAGTAAAATATATTAGTAAATAATAATTTTTTGTTTTTAAATTTTTACTTCTTTATATAAGCTTATTTTTTTTTTTGATTAAAAATAAATTATTAAAATTATATTTGTCTCACTCATTATTTATTTTGTGATTGATATTTCTATAAAAAATAAAGTAATAAATAATAAAAATGAATATTTAAAATTATAATGAATACAAATTAAAATAAGATTTATGATTTATTATATATGGTATACAGGTTTAATGGTTTGATTAATAAGTAGTTTTGTCGTTTAGGAGTTTAGCAATTTATGTTTTTAGGCATTTAGTGGTTTATAGGTTTTATTTATATAATAAAACTTTAAAATTCTTTTTTTGATTTTTTCTGATTTTCAAAGGTTATAATATTTCAAAATAAAATAATTTTTAAAATTTTTTGAAATGTGAATACAATGTATAATTATATTAATTTTACAAATTATATATCATATAAATTCAATATAAATAATTTTAATTATAGATATTATAATAATAATCAAAAATTAAATTAATAAACTATTATTAATAATATAAATATTAATTAAAATATATTTACATAACACAAAATGATTCAAAATCAAAATAAATATATTACTAAATAATAATTTTTTGTTTTTAAATTTTTACTTCTTTATATAAGCTTATTTTGTTTTGATTAAAAATAAATTATAAAAATTATATTTGTTTCACTCATTATTTATGTTGTGATTGATATTTCTATAAAAAATAAACTAATAAATAATTAAAATGTATATTTAAAATTATGATGAATACAAATTAAAATAAGATTTATGATTTATTATATATGGTATACCGGTTTAATGGTTTTATTAATTAAAAGCTTAGCAATTTTTGTTTTTAGGCATTTAGTGGTTACTAGGTTTTATTTATATAATAAAAATTTAAAATTCTATTTTTGATTTTTTTTTATTTTCAAAGGTTATAACCTTTGAAAATAAAATAATTTTTAAAATTTTTTGAAATGTGAATAAAATGTATAATTATATTAATCATACTAATTATATATCATATAAATTCAATATAAATAATTTTAATGATAGATATTATAATAATGATCAAAAATTAAATTAATAAATTATTAATAATAATATAAATATTAATTAAAATATATTTACATAACACAAAATGATTCAAAATCAAATCAAAATATATTACTAAATAATAATATTTAATTTTTACAATTTTCCTTCTTTTTATAAGCTTATATTTTTTTTATTAAAATAGATTATTTAAATAATATTTGTCTCACTAAAAATTTATTTTGTAATAAATATTTCTAAAAAATTAAACTATAAATAATTAAAATGAAAATTTAAAATTATAATAAATACAAATAAAAATAAGATTTATTATTTATTAAGTAGTATATAGCTATTAAAAGGTTTATGTATTTAGGAGTTTCGGGATTTATGAGCTTACCGATTTAAGTAAGTAAGCATTTAATGATCTATAGGTTTTATTTAAAAAATGAAATAACAAAAAATTTATTTTTATTATTTTTTCTCATTTTTTAATTTTATAACCTTTGAAAATATAATAATTTTTAAATTTTTTTCAAAAGTGAATTCAATATTTAGTTATAATAATCATTATATTTATATATCATATAAATTAAATATATAGTATTTTATTGATAAATCTTCTAATAATGATCAAAAAATAAATTAATAATATATTATTAATAAGATAGATATGAATTATAATAAAATTACAAAACCTAAAATGATTCAGAAGCAAAGAAAAATATATTACTATATATTAATTTTTTGCTTTGAAATTTTTTTTTCATTTAAAAAGTTTATCTATATTATTTTGATGAAAAATAATTTATATAAATTATATTTGTGTAACTCATAATTTAGTTTGTAATTAATTTTTATATAAAAATAAACAAATAAATAATTAAATTTGAATATTTAAAATTAAAATGAAAAAAAAAATGAGATTTATTCTTTATTATTTAGGATATACCAGTTTAATTTAAATTAGATCTGTCTCACTAATAATTTATTTTGTAATTAATATTTCTATAAAAATAAAATGATAAATAATTAAAATAATAATTAAAATTATATTGGATAATTAAAATAATTTATTTTGTTCCTCTCTCAATTCTAGAATGATTGCTAATGCTCTATCCAAAATAATAGGAGCTTTTACTTTATCTCTATTATGTCTCATCATATTTGATGTTGAATAAATGGGCTATCAAAGGTAATTTGACTCATGTACGCTAACAGACTAAACCAAAGTTGTACCCCTATGTGTTGAAATAGCTAGTTTTTTAGGATGCTATTTATATTGATTATTGTAATTTCTTCTAAAATATCTCTCATGCACACACTCAAAGCACTTTTTTTAAAACATAGTTCACCTCTAAAAAAATAACCACGTTGTAGCCTATTAGAACAAACTAGGTCCAGGGCGGTTTGAGCAGGGCAAGAAGTATGGACTCTCTTTCAATCAAGAATCAAAAAAATTATTTTATTGGCATGTCTAAGCCTTTTTTTTATATACTCATGGATATGAAAAGTATCATTTCTTTCTTTTTATATTAAATGAGTTATGTATACAAGCTCACAAAACCCAAAACGGTGTAAATAGATAATATTCAAATGTATAAAAGGTTTTCATCATTGCTCAAAATATTAGTCTTGCATATTGACACTTGAGTTCAAAATCAAAGGAAAAAGCCATGGTGATATTTCCAATCCCAAGAATTTTAGCTATAGAAAGTTATAAAGAGTAGTACTCGAGCTTTAACTATTTCTACCGTCATGACTTTTGCTCTTGAGGAATGTCCAAAGTTACAATCATTCCTAGTGCAATGACTTTGCAATATAAAGATAAAATGCACAAGCTATGGTCATATCCAATATTGTTACCCAGTATTATAGTGATTAAATATGTATTCATGATCATTCTTAGTGCCATAAAAATATGATCAATAGAGAGACACAAGTTATGGCATATTCTCATCGATATGATTTTGTGTTCTATAGACAAAATATACAATCATGACAATTGCTAATGCTACAATAATCTAAAGCAAGAAAGTGACTGAATCCATAACTCATCTCTTGAGTCATGACTTTGTGTTACATATACAAAAAGATAAATCTGTGACATTCCTAAAAGTTGTGAATTTCAACTTAAATCTAACACTTAGTTATTTGATTATAAAAGTTGCAAAACAAGATATTTAGGATTTTGGGTTTATGGGTTATGGTTATAGTTTATGGTTTAAGGTTTAGGATTTAAAGTTTAGGGTTTATGGTTTTTTTTTGTTTTTTTTTTGTAAAATAGACACTTTATTTATAATTTAGGCACACAACTTACAAGAGACTAAAAAGCTGACTAATTTAGGCCATCCAACCAAATCCTATGATCCTTAATGATTCTATACATAAAATACATAAAAAACATAATGCCTAATAATTCCAAGCATACGAATACAACTAAAATCATCTGGCATTCCCGGACTTCAGAGTTGGCATTGAGTCATTATGCACACTGCGTCATTTCCATTCGGATTTGTCCAAGACTTTTGGAGGAACCTGAATGACACACCATATTAAAACTATGCAAATATAAGATTGTGCATGTGTGTGACATGCAGCATCAACAGTTTGCCTATGTCATTGCTTTGCAATGGAATACATGTAAAACTGAATACACATAAATCCACAAGTCCATATCTACGGCACTTTGTCAATTCATTCTCACGTCTAAATTCCACATTCTTTTTCTCCAATGATCCTCAAAAGAGTATCTCCTGGGTTAGAATGCTTCGTCCTCGAGCTGCAAGAAGTGGCTGTATGTTGCACCAAAAAAATATCAAAAAATATGCATGCATCGGTGTGCATGTGTGATGATGTCCATCTCATAGTCTAATTATCTACGTGTACAACCAAGCTAGAATACAAGTAAAATTACAAAATGCTATAAAGATCAGTCTTCTGCTCCCGGGAGTGTAGCATCGCCTAATGTGTATTTACAAAAAGCATTAGTAGGCCCCACTTAGAGATACTCATAGGTCCAGTTGCCCTCGTTGCATGCTACATAGAGAACAGACAAGATTGTGTGTGTGAATATGTCATTATACGTCTCTACGAGTACATGGTGCATACAAAGTCCAAAATAGAAATAAGACTACAAACATTAACTTCATGTTTGAATCTTTCACTCCCGTGTGGCTGGTCTGCACTCCATTGCTTATTGGCCCTATTTGGTGATGCTTCGGATTTTTCCGGCTCTCCAATTAATCATGGATTAGCCGCTACTCCTATTGGGCGACGGTTGGGTGGCCCTCTATGCTGCCTGATAGGGCTAGTGGGACCCACTCCTAGCTACTCCTGGGTTTACTCCCGACCACTTTGCACGGTCTCGTCAGTTTTTTGAATGTTATCATCCTGTCTTGCTAATGGAGCCCTCTACAAGCTAGTGGCCCATACTTCTGGCTGCTTCCAGGAATTGCTGGCCCCTCTAAATGCTACGCCAAAATGGACAAGAATATGTGCACGTGTGTACTGTGGTCCGTCACTTTGTGTGTGTGGTGCAACAGTATCAGGGTTTAGGAGTTTTGTAATTTAAGTATTTAGGTATTTTCTGGTTTATAGGCTTTATTTAAATAATTAAATAACAAAAAAATTATTTTTATGATTTTTTCTCATTTTCAAGGTTATAACCATTGAAAATATTTTAATTTTTAATTTTTTTTCAAATGTTAATACAATATTTAATTATAATAATCATAAAAATTAAATATCATATGATACTGATCATAAAATAGATTAATAAACTATTATTAAAAAGATAGATATTAATTAAAATATATTTGCAAAACCTAAAATTATTCAAAATCAAAGTAAAATATATAACTAAATAATAATTTTTTATTTTTAAAATTTTGATTCTTTTTATAAGCTTATAAATTTTTTTGATGAAGATAAATTATTTAAACTATATTTGTCTCATTCATAATTTTTTTTTACCATTAATATTTCTATAAAAATAAACTAATAAATAATTAAAATGAATATTAAAATTATAATGAATACAAATAAAAATGAGATTTATGATTAATTACTTTGGGTATACCGGTTTAATGGTTTAAGTATTTAGGAGTTTAGGAGTTTAGTGATTTAAGTGTTTATGCATTTAGTTGTTTATATGTTTTATTTAAATAATGAAATAATAAAAAATTATTATTTGATCATTTTTATAATATCGAACAATAAAATTACTTATATTCAATTTAAATGTCTTATAATTATTAAGTTATTATAACTAAATATTATATTCACATTTGAAAAAATTTAAAATTATTATATTTTCAAAGGTTACAACCTTCAAAAATTAAAAAAAAATTAAAAAATTAAATTTTTTGTTTTTTCATTCTTAAAAAAAAACTATAAATCACTAAAGGTCTAAACAATTAAATCTCTAGATTCCTAAACCCCAAAACCCCCTAAATACTCAAACCATTAAACCTATATAACCTAAATTATAAATAATAAATCTCATTTTTATTTGTATTCAGTATAATTTTAAATATTCATTTTAATTATTTTTTAGTTTATTTTTATTTAAATATTAATTACAAATTAAATAATGAGTGAGACATATTTAATTTAAATAAATTATTTTTATGAAAATAAATATAAGCTTATAAAAATAAACAAAATTTTAAAAATTAAAAATTTTATTTAGTAATATAATTTAATTTGATTTTGAATTATTTTGGGTTCTACAAATATATTTTAATTAATATCTGTCATATTAATAATAGTTTGTTAATATATTTTTTGATCATCAAAATAATATATATTAATAAAATTTTTTATATTGAATTTACATCAAATATAATTATTAAGATTATTATAACTAAGTATTGTATTCATATTTTAGAACTATTAAAAAATTATTTTATTTCCAAAGGTTATAACCTTTGAAAATCATAAAAATTCATAAAAATAAATATTTTGTTATTTCATTGATTAAATAAAACCTAAATGTGTAAGCATATAAATCAATAAACTCATTAACCCCAAAACCTCAATAAACTTAAACCATTAAATAGGTATACCCTAAATAATAAATCATAAATCTCATTTTTATTAGTATTCATTATAATTTTATATAAACATTTTAATTATTTATTAGTTTAATTTTATAGAAATATAAATTAAAAATAAATTAATAGTTAGACAAATATAATTTAAATAATTTATTTTCATCAAAAAATATATAAGCTTATAAATGGATACAAAAATTTAAAATTTTAAAATTAATATTTAGTAAAATATTTCACTTTGATTTTGAATCATTTTAGGTTTTGTAAATATATTTTAAACAATATTTATCTTATTAATAATTGTTTATTAATCTTTTGTATGATCATTATTATAATATACATCAATATAATTGTTTATATTGAATTTACATGATATATATGTATTAAGATTATCATAACTAAATATAGTATTCACATTTAAAAAAAATTAAAAAATGTTATAGTTTCAAAAGTTATATCTTTCAAAAATGAGAACAAATAACAAAAAAATTCTTTTACTTATTTTATTTTTTAAGTAAACCTATAAACTACTAAATGCCTAAACACTTAAATCACTAAATTTTAAATCCCAAAACTCCTAAATATATAATCTTTTAAACCTGTATATTTTATCTTATTAATAATTCTTTTATTTAATATCTATCTTATTAATTTAATTTACTTTAATTTTGAATCATTTTAGGTTTTGCAAATTAATTTTATTTAATATATATCTTATTAATAATAGTTTATTAATTTATTTTATTATCGTCATCATAATATCTATAAAAAAATTATTTATATTGAATTTACATAATATATAATTATTTAGATTATTATAACAAAAAAATATTTTAATATTTTAAAAAAATTAAAAATTATTAAGTTTTCAAAGGTTATAACATTTGAAAATAAGAAAAAATAAAAAAAAAATTTTTGTTATTAGATTTTTTAAATAAAATCTATAATCCACAAAATACCTAAATTCTTAATGACTAAACTCCTAAACCCTGAAGCCCATAAATACATAAGCCTTTAAATTAGTTTACTCTAAATAATAAATAATAAATCTTATTTTTAGTAGTATTCATTATAATTTTAAATATTCATTTTAATTATTTATCGGTTTATTTTTATTGAAATATTAATTACAAAATAAATTATTAGTGAGACAGATATAATTTTAATAGTTTATTTTTCATCAAAAAAATATAAGATTATAAAAAGTGGCAAAATTTTTATAACAAAATATTATTATTTAGTAATTTATTTTAATTTAATTTTGAATAATTTTAGATTTTGCAATTATATTTTAATTTATATCATTCTAATTAATAATAGTTTATTAATTTATTTATTGATCATTATTATAATATCTATTAATAAAATTATTTATATTGATTTTACTGTATATATAATTATCAAGATTATTATACCTAAATATTATATTCACTTTTTAAAAAAAATTAAAAATTATTATATTTTCAAAGGTTATAACCTTCAAAAATTAGATAAAATCACTTAAGGCATAAACAATTAAATGCCTAAACCCCAAAACACCTAAATACTTAAACCATTAAATCTGTATATCCTGAATAATAAATAATAAATCTCAATTTTATTTGTATTCATTATAATTTTAAATATTTATTTTAATTATTTATTAGTTTATTTTTATAGAATTATAAATTACAAAATAAATTATGAGGAAGACAAATATAATTTAAATAATTTATTTTTAATAACAAATATATAAACTTATAAAAAAAGCAAAATTATACAAAAAATTTTTATTTAGTAATATATACTTTGATTTTGAATAAATTTAGATTTTGCAAATATATTTTAAATAATATCTATCTTATTAATAATTGTTTATTAACTTTTTTTTGATCATTATTATAATATCTAGCAATGTGATTATTTCTATTGAATTTAAAAGACTTATATTTATTAAGATTGTTATAACTAAATATTATATTTACATTCGAAATATATTTAGAAATTTTTATATTTTCAAAGGTTATAACCTTCAAAAATTAGAAAAAAAAATAAAAATAAATTTTTTGTTATATCATTGTTTAAATAAAACTTATAGACCACTAAATGCCTAAACACTTTAATATATAAACTCCTAAACACAAAAGCCCCAAAATACTTAAAACTTTAACCTCATAAACCTTAAAAATAATTTAAATAATTTATTTTTCATCAAAAAAAATGCTTATACAAAGAAACAACTAACTAAAAAAAATTATTATTTAGTAATAAATTTTACATTGATTTTGAATAATTTTAGGTTTTGGAATTATATTTTAATTTATATCTATCATATTAATAATAGCATATTAATTTATTTTTTGATAATTGATATCATATATATCAATAAAATTGTTTATATTTAGTTTATATTATATATATTTATAATGATTCTTATTACTAAATATTGTATTCACATTTTTAAAAAAATTTAAAATTATTATATTTTCAAAGGTTATAACCTTTGAAACTGTGAGAAAATATCAAAAATAATTTTTTTGTTATTTCATTGTTTAAATAAATCCTATAAACTACTAAGTGTCAAAACACTTAAGTCAATAACTCTGAAATCTCGAAAACTCTAAATAGATTATCCTTTTAAACTGGTATACTCTAAATAATAAATAATAAATCTCAATATTATTTTTTTCATTATAATTTAAAATATTCATTTTAATTATTTATTCGTTTATTTTTATTTAATATTAATTAGAATATAAATTATGAGTTAGACAAATATAATTTATATAAATTATTTTTCATCAAAAAATATAGATAAACTTATAAAGAGAAGAAAAAATTTCAAAACAAAAATTTATTATATAGTAATATATTTTGCCTTCTTTCTGAATCATTTTAGGTTTTGTAATTATAACTAAATATTAAATTCACTTTTGAAAAAAATTTAAAAATTATTATATTTTCAAAGGTTATAACATTTGAAAATATCAAAATTTAATAAAAATAAATTTTTTGCTTATTTATTCTTTAAATAAAACTTATAGCCACCAAATGCATACAAAGTTAAATCAGTAAACTCCTAAACCTCTTAATGCCTAAATACATAAACCATTAAACTGCTATATACTACTGAATAATTAATAAATCTAATTTTTATTTCTATTTATTATAATTTTAAATATTTATTTTAATTATTTATTAGTTTCTTTCTAAAAGAATATTTATTACAAAATAAATTATGAGTGCGAGAAATATAATTTAAATAATTTATTTTTAATCAATAATAGTATTTATGCTTATAAAATAATTAAAAATTTAAAAATTAAAAATAATTATCCAGTAATATATTTTACTTTAATTTTGAAACAATTTGGGTTTTGTAAATATATTTTAATTAATATTTATCTTTTTATTAATAGTTTATTAATTTAATTTTTGATCATTATTATAATATCTATCAATAAAATTGTTTATATTGATTTTATATGATATATAATTATTAAAATTATTATAACTAAATATTTTATTTACATTTCAAAAAATTTTAAATATTATTATATTTTCAAAGATAATAACCTATGAAAATAAAAAAAAATTATAAATTTTTTTTGTTATTTTATTGTTTTAATAAAACCTATAAACCAGTAAATGCCTAAAAACATAAATCGCTAAACTCCTAAACGACAATACTTTTAAATACTTAAAACTATTAAATTGGTATACATATATAATAAATCATATATCTCATTTTAATTTTTATTAAGTGTAATTTTAAATTTTTATTTTAATTATTTAACAGTTTATTTTTATATAAATATTAATTACAAAATAAATTATTAGTTAGATAAATATAATTTAAATTAAACCGGTATATCCTAAATAATAAATAATAAAACTCATTTTTTTTCATTATAATTCTAATTATTTATTTTAATTATTTATTTGTATATTTTTATATAAATATTAATTACAAAATAAATTATGAGGTAAACAAATAAAATTTATATAAATTATTTTTTATCAAGAAAAAATATAGATACATTTTTAAAAACAAATTTCAAAACAAAAAATTATTATATAGTAATATATTTTGCTTAGCTTCTGAATCATTTTAATATTTGTAATTATATTTTATATGATATATATCTTATTAATAAAAGATTATTAATTTATTTTTTGATCATTATTAGAATATTTATCAATAAAAATGTTTATATTGAATTTATATGATATATAAATTTAATAATTATTTTAACTAAATATTGTATTCACTTTTGAAAAAAGTTTTAAAATTTTTATATTTTCAAAGATTATAGCCTTAGAACATGTGAAAAAATTATAAAAATATATATTTTTGTTATTTAATTGTTTAAATAAAACCTATGCGCCACTAAATGCCTAAACACTTATATCACTAAACTACAAAATCCTGATACCCATATATAGATAATCCTTTAAACCATTATACACTAAATAATAATTAATAAATCTCATTTGTTTTGTTTTCATTATAATTTAAAAAAATCATTTTGATTTTTAGTTTTTTATTTGTATATCTGTATTAATTATAAAATAAATTATGAGTTAAAAATAAAATTTATAAAAAGTATTTTTCATCAAAAAATAGATAAGCTTATAAAAAGAATAAAAATTTAAAAACAAATAATTATTATTTAGTAATATATTTTGCTTTGATTTTGAATCATTTTAGGTTTTGATATTATATTTTAAGTAATATCAATCTTATTCATAATAGATTTGTAATTTATTTTTTGATAATTATTAGTATATATGTCAATAAAATTGTTTATATTGAATTTATATGATATATAATTATTACGATTATAATAAATAAATATTGTATTCACTTTTGGAAAAAATTTAAAAATTATTATATTTTCAAAAGTTATAACCTTAGAAAATGAGAAAAAATAATAAAAATAAATTTTTTGTTATTTCTTTTTTTAAATAAAACCTATAGATCTTTAATTGATTATTTACTTAAATCACTAAGCTCATAAACTCCAAAACCCCTAAATACATAAACCTTTTAATACCTATATTCTACTTATTAAATAATAAATCGCATTTATATTTCTATTTATTATAATTTTAAATATTCATTTTAATTATTTATAGTTTAATTTTTTAGATAAATTAATTCTAAATAAATTTCTAATGAGACAAATAATATTTAAATAATTTATGTTTAAAAACAAAATTATAAACTTATAAAAAAAATAAAACATTAAATAAAATATGAAAATATAAATTATTATATTTTCAAATGTTATAACCTTTGAAAATGTGAAAAATATCAAAAATAATTTTTTTTATTTCATTATTTAAATAAAACCTATAAATCACTAAATGCCTAAAAACATAATTCACTAAACTTCTAAACAACAAAACCTCTAAATACTTAAACCATTAAACTGGTATAAATTAATAATAATTCATAAATATCATTTTAATTTTTATTCAGTATAATTTTAAATTTTAATTTTAATTATTTAATAATTTATTTTTTTAGAAATATTAATTACAAAATAAATAATTAGTGAGACAGATATAATTAAATTTAAACCCATATATCCTAAATAATAAATAATAAAACTTATTTTTTTTTCATTATAATTTTAAATATTCATGTTAATTATTTATTTGAATATTTTTATATAAATATTAATTACAAAATAAATTATAAGTTAAACAAATATAATTTATATAAATTATTTTTTATCAAATAAAAATATAGATACATTTTAAAAAAAAATTCAAAATTAAAAATTATTATATAGTAATATATTTTGCTTTGCTTCTGAATCATTTTTGGTTTTGTAATTATATTTTAATTGATATCTATCTTATCAATAATATATTATTATTTTATTTTATGATAATTATTATAATATCTATCAATAAAATTATATATATTGAATTTATATTTAATATAAATATAATGATTATTATAACTAAATATTGAATTCACTATTGAATTAAAATAAAAATTATTATATTTTCAAATGTTATAACCTTTGAAAATATCAAAAAATAATAAAAAAAATATTTTATTATTTTATTTTTTAAATAAAACCTATAAACCACTAAATGCATATACAATAAAATCAATAAACTCTTAAACCCCGTAATACCTAAATACATAAACCATTAAACCGCTATATAATACATAAAAATTAATAAATCTAATTTTTAATTCTATTTTTTATAATTTTAAATATTCATTTTTATTATTTATTAGTTTATTTTTATATTAATATTTATTACATAATAAATTATGAGTGTGACAAATATAATTTAAATAATGTATTTTTAATCAAAAAAGATATATACGCTTATAAAAGAAGTAAAATTTAAAAATTAAAAATTATTATTCAGTAATATATTTTACTTTAATTTTGAATCAATTTGGGTTTTCTAAATATTTTTTAATTAATATCTATCTTTTTATTAATTGCTTATTAATTTAATTTTTGATCATTATTATAATATCTATCAAATAAATTGTTTACATTGAATTTATATGATATATAATTACTAATATTATTATAACTAAATATTGTATTCACATTTCAAAAAATCTTAAATTTTATTATATTTTCATAGGTTATAACCTCTGAAAATGAAAAAATATTACAAATGTTTTTTTGTTATTTTATTGTTTAAATAAAACCTATTAAATACTAAATGCCTAAAAACATAAATCTCTAAACTCCTAAATTTCAAAACCATTAAACCGGTTCACATTAATAATAAATCATAAATCTCATTTTAATTTTTATTTAGTGTAATTTTAAAATTTTATTTAATTATTTATCAGTTTATTTTTATATAAATATTATTTACAAAATAAATTATTAGTGAGACAGATCGAATTTAAATTAAAACAGTATACCCTAAATAATAAATAATAAATCTCATTTTTTTTCATTATAATTTTAAATATTCATTTTAATTATTTATCTGTTTATTTTTATATAAATATTAATAACAAAATAAATAATGAGTTACACAAATATAACTTATATAAATTATTTTTCATCAAAAAAATATAGATAAACTTTTTAATAGAAAAAAAAATTTCAAAACAAAATATTATTATATGGTAATATATTTTGCATTGCTTCTGAATCATTTTATGTTTTGTAATTATATTTTAATAGATATCAATCTTATTAATTATAGATTATTAATTTATTTTTTGATCATTATTAGAATATTTTTCAATAAAAATGTTTATATTTAATTTATATGATATATAAATATAAATATTATTATACCTAAATATAGTATTCACTTTTGAAAAATATTTTAAAATTATTATATTTTCAAAGATTATAACATTTGAAAATGTCAAAAAATAAAAAAAAATATTTTTTTTTGTTATTTCATTGTTTAAATAAAACCTATACACCACTAAATGTCTAAGCACTTAAATCACTAAACTACAAAATCCCGATACCCCTATATAGATAATCGTTTTAATGGGTATCCCCTAAATAATAATTAATAAATCTCATTTTTATTTATTTTCATTTTAATTTAAAAATTAATTTTGATTGTTTACATTTATATATATATATATATATTAATTATAAAACTAATTGTGAGTTAAAAATAGAACTTATAAAAATTATTTTTCATCAAAAAATAGATAAGCTTATAAAAAGAATAAGAATTTAAAAACAAATAATTATTATTAAGTAATATATTTTGCTTTGCTTTTGAATCATTTTAGGTTTTGATATTATATTTTAAGTAATATCAATCTTATTCATAATAGATTTTTAATTTATTTTTTGATAATTATTAGAATATCTATAAATAAAATTGTTTATATTGAATTTATATGATATATAATTATTATGATTATTATAAATAAATATTTATTCACTTTTGATAAAAATTTAAAAATTATTATATTTTCAAAGGTTATAACCTTTGAAAATATCAAAAAATAATAAAAATAATTTTTTTTTATTTTTTTTCTTAAATAAAACCTACAAACCACTAAATGCATACACAATTAAATCAGTAAACTTCTAAACCCCGTAATACCTATATACATAAACCATTAAACTGCTATATACTACTTTATAATTAATAAATCTAATTTTTATTTCTATTTATTATAATTTTAAATATTCATTTTAATTATTTATTAGTTTATTTTTATTGAAATATTTATTACAAAATAAAGTATGAGTGCGACAAATATAATTTAATTAATTTATTTTTAATAAAAAAAATATACGATTCTAAAAGAGGTAAAAATTTAAAAATTAAAAATTAAAAAGAAGTAAAAATATAAAAAAACATAAATTTCTAAGATGAAAGAGTTATAAAAAACAAAATATTACCTTATAATATTTAATACACCCATTCCAAATTTAGTTGGGCAACTATAGTTGGAAGAATATTTGGATCTTGTGACCCCTCTGAAAATTATAATTGGACAATATTTTTATTAAATTGAATGAATAAAATAAGTAAAAGTGAAATTAAAATTTACAAGATATGTATACTAACTTGATTCATTATCATATCAAGGTCTTGAACTAATTCTTCAATTTCAAAAGGTTTGTTTTAGCTTCTCAACCAATCTTGTAGACATATGAGAACTTCAACTGTAATAGGTGTTAAGGAACTCCTAAATTTATTTAAAGTTATCCCCCTAGTACTAAATGTAGATTCATAGGCTATAGTAGATGCTTGGATAGCAAATACATGCCTTGCTACATTTTCCAAAGAAGGATACCTAACCTCATTTACCTTCCACCAGTTTAGAAGATCAAAATCAATTCTATTTTTTTCATGTTTGTCCTCCAAGTACCTATCCAACTTTTCCAAAGCTGCAACTTCTTATTCTTTCTCTAATTCAACAAAAAAAATCATCAACATAAGTATCACTACCATCAAAGAAATCATCATTTTTCTTCAACATAGTATAAGAGAAATCATCTTCTTTTGATTCATCTTCATTTAAATCTTTATAATCATCCATCATCTCATTTAAAGTATTTATATCCTTTTCACCAAATTTTTAGCCAAATTCACCATAATGCTAAGTGTACTAAAGATTGAGATATTTGAGCTTATATCAACGATCCAAAACTACTGCTACATAAAGAAAAATATTTGTTGACTGAAGATAACCACAATATTTGTTGAATTTATGCATCATTTTCATACCCATTTCAGATACCATTGTATCACTACTATTTTCACAAAGCTCAATTTTTTTCAAAATTCGAATAATCTCTGGAATATAAAACTAGAGATAGAATATAATGAGCTAGAAAATTTACAAGTTACCTTATAAAAAGTTTTCAAGAAACGAGCCAAAATTTTGTCATTTGTTCAGTCTCTCTTAGTCGTAACATTTGAACCAAACTCCTTCAAAAACCTTGTCTTTGTCCCAGCTTATCAAATTCTTTTTGATATTTTTTAACCGTTTGTCGCATCAAATAAGTTGAATTCCATCTTGTAGGACAATATAATTGCAATGAAGATCCAAATGTCAAGTTTGCTTCTTTAACACATAACTTAAACATATCTAATCATTTATTACTGCTCCTAACATATTTCACCACACCTCTAATTTTTTGAATACCACCCTCAACTACTGCAATGCCATCTCTGCCAATTAAGTTTAGGATATGAGCACAACATCTCATATGAAAATGCTAGCCTCTCAAAGCTACAACACTTATTTTCACAAGCATTTTTTTCAATTGTTCAAATGCAACATAATTATTTGATGCATTTTCAACAGTAATGAACATCAACTTTCTCAAACCCCATTCATTCATGCAAAACTCAATAGCATTTCTAAAATTAACTCCATAATGACTTTTAATTACACAAAAGATCAAAAGGCTTATATGCATATTCCATTGAGAATCAATGAAATGAACAATCAAACATATATAAGACAAATTATGAATGCTAGTCCAAGTGTCGGTAGTCAATGAAACTCTACAACAAAGAGATGATGTGCTATCTAATAATTTCTTCTTTTCCTTCATGAACAAAGAAAAACAAGCCCTCAGTGTAGAGTGCCAAGATAGAATTTAAAATTGAGGCACACTAACTTCACAAAAATCATTAAACTCATACTTCTCAACAAAACAAAAAGGCAATTCATCTTTTATGATCATTTTCACCAAAGCCACCCTAACTAGTTTTTGAACAAATTGCCAACAAGTTAATTTGTTATCCTCTGAACTAGTACCTTTAGTGAAACTCAACAATGATTGTGACTTGTCTTTACCTTTGTGAGCTTCTTTTAATTCTTTTTTGTGTGGAAATTTTCTACAAGTCTTTCTCGAGTATTTCCATAAACCTGAAGTACCTTGATCACTTTTTTCCAAGTATTATTTCCTGCACCATATACAAGCTGCCCTACAAGTTTCATTTCCCTCTAAATCAACTAATATCTCAAATGTTTCCAAAACAACAGACTTATAGTTTTTATGAGCTTGAGGTTCAGATGTACCTTGACTTTCTTTTACAATTGGAATTGAAGAACCTGCTGTAACAATAGGAGGGTACGTGAAAAAATGATGATTGGATTTACTAGTACTTTGATCATTCGAGATGTGATCATCTTCAATTTATTATATTTTTAGTTTACCGGTGGATTGTGCCATCTGCATTGCCATTAATTTATATGATATGTTAAGCATAAATACATATAAATATTTCAAACAAGCAAGCTCTGCAAAACTGACTATAACAAATTCAGCCCACTCATTCAGCCCAACCAAAACACCACAACCAATACTCAACAAAACTGACTGAGACACATTATAATAAAAATTAACCACTCAATTCTTGTCAGAAAAACAAACCAAAAGGCTGGTGGCATCTAAACACGGTGGAGACAACCAGAAGTGTGACAGACAAGGGCTGGACCTAACTGAACACGGCTGGAACTGCGTGAGGCAGGCTGGAACTCGTCGGAACAGCATTAGGTGCGTAGGAATTGGATGGGCAGTTTCAGAATTGGTGGCATCTTCATGTTATATATATATACATTTAAATATAGATATATTACTGGTTCTAGTATCAGTTTTTTAGGATGGGACGGTTCTCGGGATGGATATTGCTTAAGATCCGGAACAATCCCAAAAGAAAAAATATATGACCAAACAGGACGGGAAAAGTCAAAGTCAACGAATTTTGTCAGTTATGATTCTTTCGGGACAAGACTTCGGGTCAGGTCGCGAATCTCTGAGCCCCGTGAGCACCCCTCCTAAATTCATATAAACTAAAATGAGTAAACTCCTAAACCCTGTAATGCCTAAATACATAAACCATTAAACCGCTAAATACTACTTAATAATTAATAAATCTAATTTTTATTGCTATTTATTATATTTTTAAATATTCATTTTAATTATTTATTAGTGTATTTATTTAGAAATATTTATACAAAAAAAAATTATGATTGGGACAAATATAATTTAAATAATATATTATTTATCTAATAAAAATATTCGCTTATAATAGAAGTATAAATTTAAAAATTAAAAATTATTATCAAGTAATATAAGTTACTTTAATTTTGAATCAATTTGGATTTTGTAAATATTTTTTAATTAATATCTATCTTAATATTAATAGTTTATAAATTTAATTTTTGATCATTATTATAATATCTATCAATAAAATTATTTATATTAAATTTATATGATATATAATTATTAATATTATTATAACAAAATATTGTATTAAAATTTCAAAAAATTTAAATATTATTATATTTTCAAATGTTATAACCAATTTTAAATATTCATTTTTATTATTTATCAGTTTATTTTTATAGAAATATTAATTAAAAATAAATTATTAGTGAGACAGATATAATTTAAATAATTTATTTTTCATCAAAAAAAAATATTTGCTTATAAAAAGAGGCAAAATTTTAAAAATATAAAATTATTTTTTATTAATATATCTTATTTTGATTTTGAATCATTTAGATTTTACAATTATATTTTAATTTATATCATTCTTATTAATACTAGTTTATTAATTAATTTATTAATCATTATTATAATATTTATTAATAAAATTATTTATATTTAGTTTACATTATATAAAATTATTAAGATTATTATAACTAAATATTATATTCACATTTAAAAAAAATTAAAAATTATTATATTTTTAATGGGTAAAACCTTCAAAAATTAAAAAAAATCAAAAAATTAAATTTTTTGTTTTTTAATTCTTCAAATAAAAACTATAAATCATGAAAGGTCTAAACAATTAAATCACTAAACTCCTAAACTAAAAAACACCTAAATACATAAACCATTAAACCGGTATATCCGGAATAATAAATAATAAATCTCAATTTTATTTGTCTTCATTATAATTTTAAATATTCATCTTAATTATTTATTAGTTTATTATTATAGAATTATAAATTACAAAATAAATTGAGTAAGACAAAAATAATTTAAATAATTTATTTTTAAAAACTAAAATATAAACTTATAAAAAAAGAAAAATAGTAAAAAAAATTAATTTTTTGTAATATATTTTACTTTGATTTTGAATAAATTTAGATTTTGCAAATATATTAAAAATAATATCGATCTTATTAATAAAAGTTTATTAAATTTTTTTTGATCATTATTATAATATCTAGCAATGTAATTATTTATATTGAATTTAAATGACTTATAATTATTAAGATTTTTATAACTAAATATTATATTTACATTTGAAAAAAATTTAAAAATTATTATATTTTAAAATGTAAGAAAATATCAAAAATAATATTTTTTGTTATTTCATTGTTTAAATAAAACCTATAAACC
This sequence comes from Sapria himalayana, assembly GCA_029783825.1. Taxonomy (NCBI): domain Eukaryota; kingdom Viridiplantae; phylum Streptophyta; class Magnoliopsida; order Malpighiales; family Rafflesiaceae; genus Sapria; species Sapria himalayana. The sequence goes on from JAREIK010001413.1 coordinate 46,162, forward strand.
ACTAAATGCCTAAAAACATAAATCACTAAACTTATAAACGACAAAACCTCTAAATACTTAAACATTTAAACTGGTATATACTAATAATAATTCATAAATCTCATTTTTATTTTTATTCAGTATAATTTTAAATTTTTATTTTAATTATTTAATAGTTTATTTTTTTAGAAATATTAATTACAAAATAAATTATTAGTAAGACAGATATAATTTAAATTAAACCGGTATACCCTAAATAATAAAGAATAAATATCATTTTATTTATTATAATTTTAAATATTCATTTTAATATTTATTTGTTTTTTTATATAAATATTAATTACAAAATAATTTATGAGTTAAATAAATATAATTTATGTAAATTATTTTTCATCAAAAAATTATAGATAAACTTTTTAAAAGAAAAAAAATTTTCAAAACAAAAAATTATTATATAGTAATATATTTTGCTTTGCTTCTGAATCATTTTAAGTTTTGTAATTATATTTTAATTGATATATATCTTATTAATAATAGATTATTAAGTTATTTTTTCATCATTATTTGAATATTTATCAATAAAAATGTTTATATTGAATTTATATGATATATAAATATAATAATTATTATAACTAAATATTGTATTCACTTTTGAAAAAAATTTAAAAATTATTAGATTTTCATAGGTTATAACCTTTGAAAATATCAAAAAAAAATAAATTTTTTGATATTTTTTTTAAATAACACCTATAAACCACTAAATGCATGCACCGTAAAATCAGTAAACTCCTAAACCCCATAATGCCAAAATATATAAACCATTAAACCACTATATACTACTTAATAAATAATAAATCTAATTTTTAATTTTATTTATTATAACATTAAATATTCATTTTAATTATTTATTAGTTTATTTTTATAGAAATATTTATTACAAAATAAATTATGAGTGTGACAAATATAATTTAAAAAATATATATGCTTATAAAATAAGTAAAAATTTAAAAATTTAAAATTATTATCCAGAAATATATTTTACTTTAATTTTGAATCAATTTGGGTTTTGTAATAATTTTTTAATTAATATATATCTTAATATCAATAGTTTATAAATTTAATTTTGATCATTATTATAATATTTATTAATAAATTGTTTATATTGAATTTATATGATATATAAATTAATATTATTATAACTAAGTATTATATTCACCTTTCAAAAAATTTTAAATATTATTATATTTTTTAAGGTTATAACCTATGAAAATGAGAAAAAATTATGAAATTTTTTTTTGATATTTTATTTTTTTAAATAAAACATATAAACCACTAAAAGCCTTAAAACATTAATCGCTAAAATCCTAAATGAAAAAACCTCTAAATACTTAATCCATTAAACTAATATACAGTAAAAATAAATCATAAATCTCATTTTAAATTTTATTCAGTATAATTTTAAATTTTTATTTTAAATATTTATCTCTTTATTTTTTTAGAAATTTTAAAGTACAAAATAAATTATTAGTGAGAAATATCTAATTTAAATTAAACCGGTATCCCTAAATAGTAAATAAAAATCTCATTTTTTTCATTATAATTTTAAATATTCATTTTAATTATTTATTTGTTTATTTTTATTAATATATTAATTAAAGAATAAATAATGAGCTAGACAATATAATGTATAAAAATTATTTTTCATCAAAAAAAATATACATAAACTTTTGAAAAGAAAAAAAATTCAAAACAAAAAATTATTATATAGTAATATATTTTGCTTTGCTTCTGAATCATTTTAGGTTTTGTAACTATATTTTAATTGATATCAATCTTATTAATAATAGATTATTAATTTATTTTTTAATCATTATTAGAATATTTATCAATACAATTGTTTATATTGAATTTACATGATATATAATTATAAAGATTATTATAACTAAATATTATATTTACATTTGAAAATAATTTAAAAATTATTATATTTTTAAAGGTTATCATCTTTGAAAATGAGATAAAATCACAAAAATAATTTTTTTATTATTTTATTGTTTATATAAAATCTATAAACTACTAAATGCCTAAATGCTAAAATCATTAAATTCTTAAACCCCAAAACCCTTAAATACTTAAACATTTAAACCATCTTTAAAGGTTTAAGTATTTATAAATAATATATAAATATCTATCAATAAATAATATTTTATTAATTTATTTTTTGATCATTGTTATAATTATATTTATATTTAGTTTATTAATATCTATCAATAAATAATAGTTTATTAATTTATTTTTTGATCATTGTTATAATTATATTTACATTTAGTTTATTAATATCTATCAATAAAATTGTTTATTTTTAATTTACATGATATATAATTATTAAGTTTATTATAACTAATTATTGTATTCACATTTGAAAAAAATTTAAAATTATTATATTTATAAAGGGTATAACCTTCAAAATTGATAAAAAATTTGAAAAATAAATATTTTGTTATTTCATTATTTAAATAAAACATATAAACTACTAAATGCCTAAACACTTAAATCACTAGACTCCTAAACTCCTAAATACTTAAACCATTAAACCGGTATACCCTAAATAATTAATCATAAATCTCATTTTTATTTGTATTCATTATAATTATATTATTCATTTTAATTATTTATAAGTTTATTTTTATTGAAATATTAATTGTAAAATAAAATTATGAATGAGACAAATATAATTTAAAGAATTTATCTTCTTCAAAAAAATTTATAAGCTTATAAAAAGTATCAAAAATATTAAAATAAAAAATTATTATTTAGTAATATATTTACCTTTGATTTTGAATCGTTTTAGGTTTTGCAAATATATTTTAATTAATATCTATCTTATTAATATTAGTTTATTAATCTATCTTATGATGAGTTTTATAATATCGATCAATAAAATTATTTATATTGAATTTACATGATATTTAATTTTTATGATTATTATAATTAAATATTGTATTAACATTTGAAAAAAAATTAAAAATTATAATATTTTCAATGGTTATAACATTGAAAATGAGAAAAAATCATAAAAATAATTTTTTTGTTATTTAATTATTTAAATAAAACCTATAAACCATAAAATACCTTAATACTTAAATTACTAAACTCCTAAACTCTGATACTGCTACACCACACACACATAGTGATGGACCACAGTACACACGTGCACATATTCTTGTCCATTTTGGTGTAGCATTTAGAGGGACCAGCAAGTTCTGTAAGCAGCCAGAAGTATGGGCCACCAGCTTGTAGAGGGCCCCACTAGTAAGCCGAGATGATAACATTCAGACAACTGACGAGACCGAGCAAAGTGGTCGGGAGTAAACCCAAGAGTAGCTAGGAGTGGGTCCCACTAGCCGTATCAGGCAGCATAGAGGGCCAGCCAACCATCGCCCAACACGAGTAGCGGGTAATGCATGATTAATTGGAGAGCCGGAAAAATCTGAAGCATCACCAAGCAGGGCCAGTAAGTAATGGAGTCCAGCAGAGCCACACGGGAGCGAAAGATTCAAACTTGTAGTTTATGTTTGTAGTCTTATTTGTATTTTGGACTTTGTATGCACCATGTACTTGTAGAGATGGATCATGACATACTCACACACATAATCTTGTCTGTTCTCTATGTAGCATGCAATGAGGGAAATTGGACCCATGAGTATCTCTAAGTGGGCCCACTAATGCATTTTGTAAATACACATTAGGCGATGCTACACTCTCGGGAGCAGAAGACCCATCTTTATAGCATTTTGTAATTTTACTTGTATTCTAGCTTTGTTGTACGTGTAGATAATTTGACTATGAGATGGACATCAACACACATGCGCACTATTGCATGCATATTTTTTGATATTTTGTCAGTGCAACATACAGTCACTTCTTGGAGCTCGAGGAGGAAGCATTCTAACCCAAGAGATACTCTTTTGAGGAAAATTGGAGCAAAAGAATGTGGAATTCGGAGGTGAGAATGAATTGACAAAGTGGCGTAGATATAGACTTGTGGATTTATGGGTATTCGGTTTTACATCTTTTCTATTGCATAGCAATGACATAAGAAAAAGCTTTATGTTGCATGTCACACACATGCACAATCTTATATTTGCATAGTTTTAATATGGTGCATCATTCGGGTTCCTCCAAAAGGCTTGGACGAATCCGAATGGAAAAGAAGCAGTGTGGATAATATCTCAATGCCAACTCTGAAGTCAGGGAATGCCATTTATCAGTTTATTTCTATTGATATATTAATTACAAAATAAATTATTAGTGAGATGTATGTAATTTAAATAATTTATTTTTCATCAAAAAAATATAAGATCATAAAAAGAGGCAAAATTTTTAAAACAAAATATTATTATTTAGTAATTTATTTTAATTTAATTTTGAATAATTTTAGATTTTGCAATTATATTTTAATTTATATCATTATTATTAATAATAGTTTATTAATTTATTTATTGATCATTAATATAATATCTATAAATAAAATTATTTATATTGATTTTACATTATATATAATTAAAAAGATTATTATAACTAAATATTATATTCACATTTAAAAAAAATTAACAATTATTATATTTTCAAAGGTTATAACCTTCAAAAATTAGATAAAATCACTTAAGGCATAAACACTTAAATGACTAAACCCCAAAACACCTAAATACTTAAACCATTAAACCTGTATATCCTGAATAATAAATAATAAATCTCAATTTTATTGTATTCATAATAATTGTAAATATTTATTTTAATTATTATTAGTTTATTTGTATAGAATTATAAATTACAAAATAAATTATGAGGAAGACGAATATAATTTAAATAATTTATTTTTAATAACAAAAATATAAACTTATAGAAAAAGCAAAATATTAGAAAAAATTATTATTTTGTAATATATACTTTGATTTTGAAAAAATTTAGATTTTGCAAATATATTTTAAATAATATCTATATTATAAATAATAGTTTATTAATTTATTTATTGATCATTATTATAATATCTCGCAATGTGATTATTTATATTGAATTTAGATGTCTTATATTTATTAAGATTATTATAACTAAATATTATATTTACATTTGAAAAAAATTTAATAATTATTATATTTTCAAAGAATATTATCTTCAAAAATTTAAAAATATAATAAAAATAATTTTTTTGCTATATCATTATTTAAATAAAGCTTATAAACCATTTAATGCTTAGACACTTAAACATCTAAACTCCTAAACACAAAAGCCCCAAAATACTTAAACCTTTAAACTCGTAAACCTTAAATATAATTTAAATAATTTATTTTTCATCAAAAAAAATATAAACTTATAAAAAGAAGCAAAAACTAAAAAATAAAAATTATTATTTGGTAATAAATTTTACTTTGATTTTGAATAATTTTAGATTTTACAATTATATTTTAATTTATATATATTATATTAATAATAGCATATTGATTTATTTTTTGATAATTGATATCATATCTATCAATAAAATTGTTTATATTTAGTTTAAATATATATAATTATATATTTTCTTATTACTAAAAATTGTATTCACATTTTTAAAAAAATTTAAAATTATAAAATTTTCAAAGGTTATAACCTTTGAAAATGTGAGAAAATATCAAAAATAATTTTTTGTTATTTCATTGTTTAAATAAATCTTATAAACTACAAAATGCCTAAACACTTAAGTCAATAACTCCGAAATCTCAAAAACCCTAAATAGATAATCCTTTTAAACTGGTATACTCTAAATAATAAATAATAAATCTCAATATTATTTGTTTCATTATAATTTAAAATATTCATTTTAATTATTTATTCGTTTATTTTTATTAAATATTAATTATGATATAAATTATGAGTTAAAACAAATATAATTTATATAAATTATTTTTCATCAAAAACTATAGATAAACTTATAAAAAGAAGAAAAAATTTCAAAACAAAAATCTATTATATAGTAATATATTTTGCTTTCCTTTTAAATCATTTTAGGTTTGTAATTATATTTTAATTGATATCTATCTTATTAATAATAGATTATTAATTTATTTTTTGATTATTATTAGAATATTTATCAATAAAATTATTTATATTGAATTTATATTAAATATAAATATAATGATTATTATAACTAAATATTGAATTAACTTTTGAAAAAATTGTAAAAATTATTATATTTGCAAAGGTTATAACATTTGAAAATATCAAAAAAATATAAAAATACATTTTTATTTATTTATTTTTAAATAAAACCTATAACCACTAAATGCATTCACAGTTAAATCAGTAAACTCCTAAACATCGTAATGCCTAAATACATAAACCATTAAACTACTATATACTACTTTATAATTAATAAATCTAATTTTTATTTTTATTTATTATAATTTTAAATATTTATTTTAATTATTTATTAGTTTATTTCTATAGAAATAATTATTACAAAATAAATTATGAGTGCGAGAAATATAATTTAAATAATTTATTTTTAATCAATAAAAGTATTTACGCTTATAAAATAAGTAAAAATTTAAAAATTTAAAAATTTAAAATTATTATTAAGTAATATATTTTACTTTAAATATGAATCAATTTGGGTTTTGTAAATATTTTTTAATAAATATCTATCTTATTATTAATAGTTTATTAATTTAATTTATGATCTTTATTATAATATCTATCAATAAAATTGTTTATATTGAATTTATATGATATATAATTATTAATATTATTATAACTAAATATTATATTCACATTTCAAAAAATGTTAAATATTATTATATTTTCAAAGGTTATGACCTATGAAAATGAGAAAAAATTACAAATTTTTTTTTGTTATTTTATTGTTTAATTAAAACCTATAAACCACTAAAAGCCTAAAAACATAAATCGCTAAATTCCTAACGACAAAATGTCTAAATACTTAAATAAATTAAACTAGTATACATTAATAATAAATCCTAAATCCCATTTTAATTTTTATTCAGTTTAATTTTAAATTTTTATTTTAATTATTTATCAGTTTATTTTTATAGAAATATTAATTACAAAATAAATTATTAGTTAGATAAATCTAATTTAAATTAAACTGGTATACCCTAAATAAAAAATAATAAAATTTATTTTTTTTTATAATTTTAAATATCCATTTTAATTATTTATTTGTATATTTTTATATAAATATTAATTGCAAGATAAATTATGAGTTAAACAAATATAATTTATATAAATTATTTTTCTTCAAAAAAAATATAGCTAAATTTTTAAAAACAAATTTCAAAACAAAAAATTATTATTTAGTAATATATTTTGCTTAGCTTCTGAATCATTTTAAAATTTATAATTATATTTTAAATGATATATATCTTATTAATAATAAATTATTAATTTATTTTTTGATCATTATTAGAATATCTATCAATAAAAATGTTTATATTGAATTTATATGATATATAAATTTAATAATTATTATGACTAAATATTGTATTAACTTTTGAAAAAAGATGCAAAATATTTATATTTTCAAAGATTATAACCTTTAAACATGTGAAAAAATAAAAAAAATATGTATTTTTTTGTTATTTCATTGTTTAAATAAAACCTATACACCACTAAACGCCAAAACACTTAAATCAGTAAGCTACAAAATCTCGATACCCCTATATAGATAATCCTTTAAACCGGTATACACTAAATAATAATTAATAAATCTCATGTTTATTTGTTTTCATTATAATATAAAAAAAATCATTTTGATTATTAGTTTTTTATTTGTATATCTGTATTACTTATAAAATAAATTATAAGTTAAAAATATAATTTATAAAAATTATTTTTAATTAAAAAATAGATAAGCTTATAAAAACAATAAAAATTTAAAAACAAATAATTATTATTTACTAATATATTTTGCTTTGCTTTTGAATCATTTTAGGTTTTGATATTATATTTTAAGTAATATCAATCTTATTCATAAAAGAATTTTAATTTATTTTTTAATAATTATTATAATATCTATCAATAAAATTATTTATATTGAATTTATATGATATATAATTATTATGATTATTATAAATAAATATTTTACTCACAGTTATATACTATAATTAAAACCTATAAACCACTAAATGCATACACAGTTAAATTAGTAAACTCCTAAAAGCCGGAATGCCTAAATACATAAACCATTAAACAGTTATATACTACTTAATAATTAAGAAATCCAATTTATATTTCAATTTATTATAATTTTAAATATTCATTTTAATTTTTTATTAGTTTATATTTATATAATTTTTATTACAAAATAAATTATGAGTAAGAAAATATAATTTAAATAATTTATTTTTAATCAAAAAATATATATACGCTTATAAAAGAAGTGAAATTTAAAAATTAAAAATTATCATTCGTAAATATATTTTACTTTAATTTTGAATCTATTTGGGGTTTGTAAATATTTTTTAATTAATATCTATCTTATTATTAATAGTTTATAAATTTAATTTTTGATCATTTTTATAATACCTATCAATAAAATTGTTTATATTGAATTGATATGATGTACGATTATTAATAATATTATAACTAAATATTATATTCACATTTCAGAAAATTTTAAATCTCAAAACCATTAAACTGGTATACATTAATAATAAATAATAAATTTCATTTTAATTTTTATATAGTATAATTTTAAATTTTTATTTTAATTATTTATCAATTTATTTTTATAAAAATTTTAATTACAAAATAAATTATTAGTGAGACGGATCTAACTTAAATTAAACCGGTATACCCTAAATAATAAATAATAAATCTCATTTTTTTTTCATTATAATTTTTAATATTCTTTTAAATTAGTAATTTTTTATATTTATATAAATATTAATTAAAAAAATTATGAGTTAGACAAATATAATTTATGTAAATTATTTTTAATCAAAAAAATATAGATAAACTTTTTAAAATAAAAAAAAATTCAAAACAAAAAATTATTATATAATAATATATTTTTCTTTGCTAATGAATCATTTTAAGTTTTCTAATTGTATTTTAATTGATATCTATCTTATTAATAATATTTCTATTAATTTATTTTTTGATCATTATTAGAATATTTATAACTAAAATTGTTTATGTTGAATTTATATGATATATAAATATAATGATTATTATAACTAAATATTGAATTCACTTTTGAAAAAAATTTAAAAATTATTATATTTTCAAAGGTTATAACCTTTGAAAATATCAAAAAATAATAAAAATAAATGTTTTTTTATTTTATTTTTTAAATAAAACCTATAAACCACTAAATCCATACACAATTAAATCAGCGAACACCTAAATACATAAACCATTAAACTGCTATATAATACATTATAATTAATAAATCTAATATTAATTTCTATTTATTATAGTTTTAAATATTCATTTTAAATTATTTATAAGTTTATTTTTATAGAAATATTTTTATAAAATAAATTATTAATGCGACAAATATAATTTAAATAATTTATTTTTAATCAAAAAAAATATATACGCTTATAAAACATGTAAAATTTTAAAAATTAAAAGTTATTATCCATTAATATTTTTTACTTTAATTTTGAATCATTTGGGTTTTGTAAAAATTTTTTAATTAATATCTATCTTATTAATAATTGTTTATTAATTTATTTTTTATCATTATTAGAATATTTATCAATAAAATTCTTTATATTGAATTTATATGATATATAAATATAATGATTATTATAACTAAATATTAAATTTACATTTGAAAAAAATTTAAAAATTATTATATTTACAAAGGTTATAAGCTTTGGAAATATGAAAAAATAATAAAAATAAATTTTATGTTAATTTATTTTTTAAATAAAACCTATAAACCACTAAATTCATACATAGTTATATCAGTAAACTCCTAAACACCGTAATGCCTAAATACATAAACCATTAATCCGCTATATACTACTTAATAATTAATAAATTGAATTTTTATTTCTATTTATTATTATTTTAAATTTTCATTTTAATCATTTATTAGTTTATTTTTATATAAATTTTTATTACAAAATAAATAATGAGTGCGACACATATAATTTAAATAATTTATTTTTAATCAAAATATATATATACGCATATAAAAGAAGTAAAAATTTAAAAATTAAAAATTATTATCCAGGAATATATTTTACTTTAATTTTTAATCAATTTGGGTTTCGTAAATATTTTTTAATTAATATCAATATTTTTATTAATAGTTTATTAATTTAAATTTGATCATTATTATATTATCTATCAATAAAATTGTTTATATTGAATTTATATGTATATAATTATTAATATTATTATAACTATATATTGTATTCACATATCAAAGAATTTTAAATATAATTATATTTTGAAAGGTTATAACATATGAAAATGAGAAAAAATTACAAATTTATTTTTGTTATTTTATTGTTTAAATAAAACATATAAGCCACTGAATGCCTAAAAACATAATTTGCTAATCTCCTAAACGAAAAAACCTCAAAATACTTAAACCATTTAATAGGTGTACTTTAATAAAAAATCATAAATCTCAATTTAATTTTTATTAATTATAATTTTAAATTTTTATTTTAATTATTTATAAGTTTATTTTTATATAAATATTAATTACAAAATAAATTATTAGTGAGATAGATCTAATTTAAATAATTTATTTTTCATCAAAAAAAATATATATCCTTATAAAAAGAGGCAAAATTTTAAAAACAAAAATTTATTATTTAGTAATATATTTTATTTTTATTTTGAATCATTTTAGATTTTGCAATTATATTTTAATTTATATCATTCTTATCAATAATAGTTTATTAATTTTTTATTGATCATAATTATAATATCTATTAATAAAATTATTTATATTGAGTTTACATTATATATAATTATTAAGATTATTATTACTGAATATTATATTCAATAAATATATTTATATTTAATTTTTATGATATATAAATTTAATAATTATTATAACTAAAATATTGTATTAACTTTTGAAAATAATTTTAAAATTTTTATATTTTCAAAGATTATAACCTTTGAAAATGTGAAAAAACAAAAAAATATATATGTTTTTATTATTTTATTGTTTAAATAAAACCTATAAATCACAAAATGCATAATCACTTAAATCACTAAACTACAAAATCTCGATACACCTATATAGATCATCATTTAAACAGGTTGACCTTAAATATTAATTAATAAATCTCATTTTTATTTGTTTTCATTATATTTAAAAAAATTAACTTTGATTGTTTAGTTTTTTATATATATATATATATTATTTATAAAAACATTATGAGTTAAAAATATAATTTATAAAAATTATTTTTCATCAAAAAATAGATATGCTTATAAAAAGAAAAAAAATTTAAAAACAAATAATTAATATTAAGTAATATATTTTGCTTTTTTTTGAATCATTTTAGGTTTTGATATTATATTTTAAGTAATATCAATCTTATTCATAATAGATTTTTAATTTATTTTTTGATAATTATTAGAATATCTATCAATAAAATTGTTAATATTGAATTTATATGATATATAATTATTATGATTATAATAAATAAATATTTATCCACTTTTGAAAAAAATTTAAAAATTATTATATTTTCAAATGTTATAACCTTTGAAAATATCAAAAAATAATAAAAATAATTATTTTTTACTTTTTTTCATTAATAAAACCTATAAAACACTAAATGCATACGCAGTTAAATCAGTATACTCCTATACCCCGTAATTCCTAAATACATAAACCATTAAACTACTATATACTACTAAATAATTAATAAATCTAATTTTTATTTCTATTTATTATAATTTTAAATATTCATTTTAATTATTTATTAGTTTATTTTTATTAAAATATTTATTACAAAATAAAGTATCAGTGCAAAAATATAATTTAATTAATTTATTTTTATAAAAAAAATATACGCTTATAAAAGAAGTAGAAATTTAAAAATTAAAAATTAAAAATTATTATCCAGTAATTTATTTTACTTTAATTTTGAATCAATTTGGGTTTTGTAAATATTTTTTAATTAATATCTATCTTATTATTAATAGTTTATCTATTTAATTTTTGATCATTATTATAATATCTATCAATAAAATTATTTATATTGAATTTATATCATATATAATTATTAAAATTATTATAACTAAATATTATATTCACATTTCAAAAAATATTAAATATTAATTTATTTTTAATGGTTATAACCTTCGAAAATCATAAAAAATCTAAAAAAAATTTTATTTTTTTATAGAAATAAAACCTATAAACCACGAAATGCCTAAAAACATAAATTGATAAACTCCTAAACTACAAAACTCCTAAAAAATCAAACCTTTAAACCAGTATACTACATATAATAAATCATAAATCTCATTTTAATTTCTATTATTGTAATTTTAAATATTCATTTTATTTATTTAATAGTTTATTTTTTATAGAAATATTAATTACAAAATAAATAATGAGTTTAGAAAAATATAATTTTAATAATTTATTTTTAATCAAAAAAAATATAAGCTTATAAAAAGAAGAAATAATTTAAAAACAAAAAAGTATTATTTAAAAATATATTTTACTTTGATTTGAATTATTATATATAGGTTTTGCAATTATATTTTAATTGCTATCAATCTTATTAATAAAAGTTTATTAATTTAATATTTGATCATTTTTATAATATATAAGAATAAAATTACTTATATTCAATTTAAATGTTTTATAATTATTAAGATTATAATAACTAAATCTTATATTTACATTTGAAAAAAATTTAGAAATTATTATATTTTCAAAGGTTATGACCTTCAATAATGATAAAAAACACAAAAAAAAAATTTTATTATTTTATTATTTAAATAAAACTTATAAACCACTAAATACCTAAACATTTAAATCTCTAGACTCCTAAACCCCAAAACCCCCTAAATACTTAAACCATTAAACCTATATAACCTAAATAATAAATAATAAATCTCATTTTTATTTATATTCATTATAATTTTAAATATTCATTTTAATTATTTTTTAGTTTATTTTTATTGAAATATTAATTACAAAATAAATAATGTGTGAGACATATATAATTTAAATAAATTATTTTTTAAGAAAAAAATATAATTTTATAAAAATAAACAAAATTTAAAAAATTTATAATTTTATTTAGTAATATAATTTACTTTGATTTTGAATTATTTTGGCTTCTGCAAATATATTTTAATTAATATTTGTCTTATTAATAATAGTTTATTAATTTATTTGTTTATCATCAAAATAATATATATTAATATAATTTTTTATATTGAATTTACTTAAAATATAATTATTAAGATTATTATAACTAAGTATTGTATTCATATTTTAGAACTATTAAAAAATTATTATATTTTCAAAGGTAATAACCTTTGAAAATCACGAAAATTCATAACAATAAATTTTTTTATTTCATTGATTAAATAAAACTTATAAATCAATAAATAAAACCTAAATGTGGAAACATATAAATCAATAAACTCATTAACCCCAAAACCACAATAAACTTAAACCATTAAATAGGTATACCCTAAATAATAAATCATAAATCTCATTTTTATTAGTATTCAATATAATTTTATATATACATTTTAATTATTTATTAGTTTATTTTTATAGAAATATAAATTAAATAATAAATTAATAGTTAGACAAATATAATTTAAATAATTTATTTTCATCAAAAAATATATAAGCTTATAAATGGATACAAAAATTTAAAATTTTAAAATTAATATTTAGTAAAATATTTCACTTTGATTTTGAATCATTTTAGGTTTTGTAAATATATTTTAAACAATATTTATCTTATTAATAATTGTTTATTAATCTTTTGTATGATCATTATTATAATATACATCAATATAATTGTTTATATTGAATTTACATGATATATATGTATTAAGATTATCATAACTAAATATAGAATTCACATTTAAAAAAAATATAAAAATTGTTATAGTTTCAAAGATTATATTAAATTTTTTGTTATTTTATTTATTAAATAAAACCTATAAATCACTAAATGTTAGGGGTACTCATGGGACGAGACGAGATGGGGATTACAAATCTCCAGTCCCTTCACACAGTTCGAAGATTTTTTTTGAAGATCCAGACTCGTCCCATAGGTTGAAAATATTGGGATGGGATGGGACGGAGATCGGAAATTTTGGGTAGGAGAAAATGGTTCAGGGACAGAACGAAGTTCGGACATTTTTTTCAATTTATTTTCTTCAAAGCGGCCAAGTTAGTTCATGTCGAAACCTTTTGTTGCACCATTTATCATTCCTTAATTATGTATCTTTCAAACTCAAATTGGGCCAATTTTATTTTGTCAAATAGGCTGAATACTGTAAACGAGTTCCATTACCTTGTCAAAAGCTTTGATGTACAGAAAAGGATAGAAATGTTAAATAGAACGGGACCGAGTTGTGTGCTTAATTTGGTTCTTTGTTTTTTCACAACTTGGCTTTGTTCAGCCGAGTGAAAGTTAACCAAAATAGCAATACTACATTTTTTAAACAATTACATAAAATAATAAGGAATAGCTAAAGATGACCACAAACATTGGTAGCATCAATTACTACTTAAGTAATTGCTAAAATAAGGAAGCTTAATATAACAAAAAAATACAACTAATAACAACCATGATAATAATTATTTCAAAGGTCCGTCCCGGAACAACTATGAAAATCTAAACCCAATTAATTATCTCTTCTACAACTCCTCTCATTTCTTCCTTCACTGTAGAAGGACAACCAAAGATGAAAATGTCTTTATCTGTAGACATAAATTTCTAAGATGAAAGAGTTATAAAAAAACAAAATATTACATTATAATATTTTATACGCCCATTCCAAATATAGTTGGCCAAATATAGTTGGCCAAATATAGTTGGAAGAATATTTGGATGTTGAGACCCCTCTGAAAATTGCAATTGAACAATATTTTTATTAAATTGAATGAATAAAATAAGTAAAAGTGAAATTAAAATTTACAAGATTTGTATACTAACCTGATTCATTATAATCAATGTCTTGAACAAATTCTTCAATTTCAATAGGTTTGTTTGTGCTTCTCAACCAATCTTGTAGACATATAAGACCTTTAGTTGTAATAGGTGTTAATGAATTACTAATTTTATCTAAAGTTCTCCCCCCAGTGCTAAATGTAGATTCGTAGGCCACAGTAGATGCTTGGATAGCAAATACATCCCTTGCTACATTTGCCAAAGAAGGATACCTAACCTCATTTACCTTCCATCGGTTTAGAAGATCAAAATCAATTCTATTTTTTTCAAGTTTGTCCTTCAAGTACCTATCCAACTCTACCAAAGCTGCAACTTCTTGTTCTTTCTCTAATTCAACAAAATAAATCAACATAAGTATCACTACCATCAAAGAAATCATCATTTTTTTTCAACACAATTGAAGAGATATCATCTTCTTTTGATTCATCCTCATTTATCTTTTATTAATCTTCCATCATCCCATTTAAAGCAATTATAAACTTTTTCACCACATTTTTAGCCAATTCCTCTCCATAATGCTAAGTGTACTTAATCTTGAGATATTTGAGCTTATATCTAGCATCCAACACTACTGCTACAAAAAGCATAATTTTTGTTGACTGAAGAGAACCGCAATATTTGTTGATTGAAGAGAACCACAATATTTGTTGACTGAAGAGAACCCCAATATTTGTTGAATTTATGCCTCGTTTTCATACCCATTTCAGACACCATTGTATCTCTACTATTTTCACAAAGCTCAATTTTTTTCAAAATTCGAATAATCTCAGGAAAATAAACACTAGAGGTAGAATATTATGAGCCAGAAAATTTACAAGTTACCTCATAAAAAGGTTTCAAGAAATGAGCCAAAATTTTGGTGTTTGTTCAGTCTCTCTTAGTTGGAACGTTTGAAGCAAACTCCTTCAAAAACATTATATCTTTGTCCTCCAACATATCAAAATCTTTTTGATATTAATATCAGTTTGTAGCATCAAATAAGTTGAATTCTATCTTGTAGGACAATCTAATTACAATGAAGATCCATATGTCAAGTTTGCTTCTTCAACATATAACTTAAACATATCTAATCTTTTTGGACTACTCCTTACATATTTCACCACACCTCTAATTTTTTGAATACCACCCTCAACTGCTGCAATGTCATCTCTGACAATTAAGTTTAGGATATGAGCACAACATCTCATATGAAAATGCTCGCCTCTCAAAGGTACAACACTTTTATTCTCAAGCCTTTTTTTCATTTGTTCAAATGCAACATCATTAATTGATGCATTGTCAACAGTAATGCACATCAACTTTCTCAAACCCCATTCATTCATGCAAAACTCAATAGCATTTCTAATATTAAGTTCAGAATGACTTTTAATTACACAAAATTTCAAAATCCTTTTATGCATATTCCATTGAGAATCAATGAAATGAACAGTCAAACATATATAAGACAAATTTTGAATGCTATTCCAAGTCTCGGTAGTCAATGAAACTCTACAACAATGAGATGATATGCTATCAAATAATTTCTTATTTTTCCTTCACAAAAAAAAAAAAATTCCTCAATATAGAGTGCCTAGATGGAATTTTAAATTGAGGCACACTAACTTCGCAAAACTCCTTAAACTCATCTCTCTCAACAAAACAAAAAGGCAATTCATCTTTTATGATCATTTTCACCAAAGCCTCCCTAACTAGTTGTTGATCAAATTGCCAACAAGTTAATTTGTTATCCTTTGAACTAGTACCTTTAGTGAAACTCAACAAAGATTGTGACTTGTCTTTACCTTTGTGAGCTTTTATTAATTTTTTTTTCTGTGGATATTTTCTACAAGTCTATCTCAAGTATTTCAATAAACCCGAAGTACCTTGATCACTTTTTGCCAAATATTATTTCCTACACAATATACAAGCTGCCCTACCAGTTTCATTTTCCTCTGAATTAACTAATATCTCATAAGTTTCCCAAACAGCAGACTTAAACTTTTTATGAGCTTGAGGTTCAGATGTACCTTGACTTTCTTTTACAATTGGAATTAAAGAACCTACCATAACAATAGGAGGTTACGTGAAAGGATGATGATTGGATTTACTATTGGATTGTGCCATCTACATTGCCATTAATAATTATGATATGTTAAGCATTAATACAAATAAATATTTCAAACAAGCAAGCTCTACAAAACTGACTGTAACACATTCAGCCCACTCATTCGGCCCACCCACAACACCACAACCAATACTCGACAAAACTAACTGAGACACATAATAATAAGAATTAATAACTCAATTCTCGTCAGAAATACAAACCAAAAGATGGGCAATAGATGCCACCTAAACACCAAAATCCCCTAAATACTTAAACCATTAAACTATATAACCTAAATAATAAATAATACATCTCATTTTTATTTTTATTTATTATAATTTTAAATATTGATTTTTATTATTTATTAGTTTATTTTTTAAGAATTATAAATTAATAATTAATTATGAGGAAGACAAATATAATTAAATAATTTACTTTTAATAACAAAAAATATAAACTTATAAAAAGAAGAAAAACATCAAAGAAAGTATTATTTTGTAATATATTTTACTTTGATTTTGAATAAATTTATGTTTTGCAAATATATTTAAAATAATATCTATCTTATTAATAATAGTTTATTAATTTATTTTTTAATCATTAATATAATATATTTCAATATAATTGTTTATATTGAATTTACATGATGTATAATTATTAAGATTATCATAACTAAATATAGTATTCATATATAAAAAAAATTTAAAAATTATTATATTTTCAAAGTTTATAAACTTTAAAAATGAGAAAAAATAACAAAAATAAATTTTCATTATATCATTGTTTAAATAAAACTTATAAACCATTGAATGCCTAAACACATAAATCTCTAAACTTTAAAACCCCAAAGCCACTAAATACTTAAACCTTTAAACTTGTAAGCCCTAAATATATTTTAAATAATTTATAGAAATATTAATTACAAAATAAATTATGAGTGATACAAATATAATTTAAATAATATATTTTTCATCAAAAAAAACATATAAGCTTATGAATGATGCAAAAAACTAAAAAAAATTATTATTTAGTAATAAATTTTACTTTGATTTTGAATCATTTCGGTTTTTTAATTATATTTTAATTTATATCTATCATATTAATAATAGTTTATTAAATTATTTTTTGATAATTGATATAATATCTATAAATAAAATTATTTATATTTAGTTTATATAATATATAGTTATAATATCTATTATTACTAAATATTGTATTCATATTTTTAAAAAATTTTAAAATTATTATATTTTCAAAGGTTATAACCTTTGAAAATTTGAAAAAATATCAAAAA
This sequence comes from Sapria himalayana, assembly GCA_029783825.1. NCBI lineage: Eukaryota > Viridiplantae > Streptophyta > Magnoliopsida > Malpighiales > Rafflesiaceae > Sapria > Sapria himalayana. The sequence continues at coordinate 64,718 of JAREIK010001413.1, forward strand.
TAAATTTTTTGTTATTTCATCGTTTGAATAAAACCTATAAACCATTAAATGCCTAAATACTTAAATCAATAACTTCTAGATCTCGAAAATCTTAAATAGATAAATTTTTTAAACATGTATATACTAAATAATAAATAATAAATCTCATTTTTATTTTTTTCATTATAATTTTAATATTTATTTTAATTATTTATTAGTTTATTTTTATAGAAATATTAATTGCAAAATAAAATTATGAATGAGACAAATATAATTTATATAATTTAACTTCATCAAAAAAATTTATGTGCTTATAAAAAGTATCAAAATTTTAAAAATAAAAAATTATTATTTAGTAATATATTTTACTTTGATTTTGAATCGTTTAAGGTTTTGACAAATATATTTTATTAATATCTATCTAATTAATAATAGTTTATTAACCTATTTTATTATTAGTATTATAATATTGATCAATAAAATTATTTATATTAAATTTACATGATATTTAATTTTTATGATTATTATAATTAAATATTATATTTACATTTAAAAAAATTAAAAATTATAATTTTTTTATGGTTATAACCTTCAAAATGAGAAAAAATCATAAAAATAATTTTTTTGTTATTTAATTATTTAAATAAAACATATAAACCACAAAATACCTAAATACTTAAATTACTAAACTCCTAAACCCTGATACAGCTGCACCATACACACATAGCGACGGACCACAGTACACACGTGCACATATTCTTTTCCATTTTGGTGTAGCATTTAGAGGGGCCAGCAAGTCCTAGAAGCAGCCAGAAGTATGGGCCACCATCTTGTAGAGGGCCCCACTAGCAAGCCGGGATGACAACATTCAGACAACTGACGAGACCGAGAAAATGGTCGGGAGTAAACCCAGGAGTGGCTAGTTGTGGGTCCCACTAGGCGTATCAGGCAGCATAAGGGCCACCCATCCATCGCCCAACAGGAGTAGCGGTTAATCCATGATTAATTGGAGAGCCGGCAAAATATAAAGCATCACAAAACAGGGCCAGTAAGCAATGGAGTCCAGACCAACCACACGGGAGCGAAAAATTCAAACTTGTAGTTTATGTTTGTAATCTTATTTTTATTTTGGACTTTTGTAAGCACCATGTACTTGTAGAGAGGGATCATGACATACTCACACACACAATCTTGTCTGTTCTCTATGTAGCATGCATTGAGGGTAATTGGACCCATGAGTATCTCTAAGTGGGGCCCACTAATGTATTTTTTAAATACAGATTAGCCGATGCTACACTCCCTGGAGCAGGAGACCAATCTTTATAGCATTTTGTAATTTTACTTATATTCTAGCTTGGTTGTACGCGTAGATAATTAGACTATGAGATGGACCTCATCACACATGCACACCGATGCATGCATATTTTTTGATATTTTATCGGTGCAACATACAGCCACTTCTTGGAACTCGAGGAGGATACATTCTAACCCAAAAGATACTCTTATTAGGATCATTGGAGCAAAAGAATGTGGAATTCAGAGGTGAGAATGAATTGACAAAGTGTCGTATATAAGGACTTGTGGATTTATGGGTATTCAGTTTTACATGTATTCCATTGCATAGCAATGACATAGGCAAATGCTTGAGCTGCATGTCACACACATGCACAATCTTATATTTGCATAGTTTTAATATGGTGCACCATTCAGGTTCCTCCAAAAGGCTTTGACAAATCCGAATGGAAAAGACACAGTGCGCATAATGACTCAATGCCAACTTTGAAGTCCGGGAATGCCAGCTGATTTTAGTTGTATTCGTACGCTTGGAATTATTAGGCATTATGTTTTTTTTATGTATTTTATGCATAGAATCAGTAAGGTGCATAGGATTTGGTGGGCAGGCTTAAATTAGTCAGCTTTTTAGTCTCTTGTAAATTGTGTGCCTAAATGATAAATAAAGTGTGTATTTTCCAAAAAAAAAACAAAAAAAAACCATAAACCCTAAACTTTAAATCCTAAACCTTAAACCATAAACTATAACCTTAATCCATAAACCCTAAATCCTAAATCTCATGTTCTGCACTTTTATAATCAAATGAGTAAGTGTTAAATTTAAATTGAAATTCACAACTTTTAGGAATGTCACAGGATTTATCTTTTTGTATATGTAACACAAATTCATGACTCAAGCGGTGAGTTATGGATTCAGTCTCTTCTTGCTTTAGATTATTGTAGCAGTAGCAATGGTCATGATTGTATATTTTGTCTCTAGAACACAAAATCATATCGATGAGAATATGCCATAACTTGTGTCTCTCTGTTGAACATATTGTTATGACAGTAAGAATGATCATGAATACATTTTTAATCACTATAATACTAGGTCACAGTATTGGATATGACCATAACTTGTGCATTTTATCTTTATATTGCAAAGTCATTGCTCTAGGAATAATTGTAACTTTGGACATTCCTCAAGAGAAAAAGTCATGACCCTAGAAATTGTTAAAGCTCAAGTACAACTCTTTATAACTTTCTATAGCTAAAATTCTTGAGATTGGAAATATCACTATGGCTTTTTCCTTTGATTTGTGACCTCAATTGTCAATATGCAATACTAATATTTTGAGCAATGATTAAAACCTTTTATACATTTGAATATGATTCATTTACACCTTTTTGGGTATTGTGAGCTTGTATACACAACTCAATTACTATAAAAAGAAAGAAATGATACTTTTCATATCCATGAGGATATAAAAAAATGGCTTAGACATGCCAATAAAATAAATTTTTTGATTCTTGATTGAAAGAGAGCCCATACTTCTTGCCGTGCTCAAAATGCCCTGGGGCTAGTTTGTTCTAATAGGCTACAAGGTGGTTATTTTTTTGGTGGTGAACTATGTTTTAAAAAAATTGCATTGAGTTAGTGCATAAGAGACATTTTAGAAGAAATTACAATAATCCATATAAATAGCATCCTCAACAACTAGCTATTTCAACACATAGGGGTACAACTTTGGTTTAGTCTGTAGCGTACATGAGTCAAATTACCTTTGATAGCCTAGTGATTCAACATCAAATATGATGAGACATAATAAAGATAAAGTAAAAGCTCATATTATTTTGGTTAGAGCTTTAGCAATTATTCTAGAGTGAGAGAGGAACAAAATATATTATTTTAATTATTCAGTATAATTTTAATTTTTATTATAATTATTTATCAGTTTATATTTATAGAAATATTAATTACAAAAAAAAATTATTAGTGAGAGAGATCTAATTTAAATTAAACCGGTATATCCTAAATAATAAAGAATAAATCTCATTTTTTTTCATTTTATTTTTATTCAAATTTAATTATTTATTTGTTTATTTTTATATAAATATTAATTACATAATAAATTATGAGTTACACAAATATAATTTATATAAATTATTTTTCATCAAAATAATATAGATAAACTTTTTAAAAGAAAAAAAAAATTCAAAAGAAAAAATTATTATATAGTAATATATTTTTCTTTGCTTCTGAATCATTTTAGGTTTTATTAATATATTTTAATTGATTTCTATCTTATTAATCAATGATTATTTAGTTATTTTTTCATCATTATTAGCATATTTATCAATAAAAATGTTTATATTAAATTTATATGATATATAAATATAATGATTATTATAACTAATTATTGTATTTACTTTTGAAAAAAATTTTATAATTATCATATTTTCAAAGGTTATAACCTTTGAAAATATGAAAAAATAAAAAAAATAAATTTTTTGTTATTTAATTTATTAAATAAAACATATATATTTTTAAATTCTTACTTACTTAAATCAATAAGCTCATAAATCCCGAAACCCCTAAATACATAAACCTTTTAATAGCTATATACTACTTAATATAAGCTTATAAAAAGAAGCAAAATTATAAAAATTAAATATTATTATTTAGTAATATATTTTGATTTGATTTTGAATCATTTTGTGTTATTTAAATATATTTTAATTAATATTAATTTGATTAATAATAGTTTATTAATTTTATTTTTGATCATTATTATAATATCTATCATTAACATTATTTATATTGAATTTATATGATATATATTTAGTAAGATTAATAAAATTATAGATGGTATTCACATTTCAAAAAATTTAAAAAATTATTTTATTTTCAAAGGTTATAACCTTTGAAAATCAGAAAAAATCAAATATATAATTTTGATTTTTTATTATATAAATAAAACTTATAAACCACTAAATAATCAAACCATTAAACTGGTATACCATATATAATAAATAATAAATATCATTTTAATCTGTATTCATTATAATTTTAAATATTCATTTTAATTATTTATTAGTTTATTTTTTATAGAAATATTAATCACAAAATAAATAATGAGTGAGACAAATATAATTTTAATAATTTATTTTTAATCAAAAAAATAAGCTTATATAAAGAAGTAAAAATTTAAAAACAAAAAATTATTATTTAGTAATATATTTTACTTTGATTTTGAATCATTATATATATGTTTTGCAATTATATTTTAATTGTGATCAATCTTATTAATAATAGTTTATTAATTATTTATTTAATCATTTTTATAATATCGAACAATAAAATTACTTATATTCAATTAAAATGTCTTAAAATTATTAAGTTATTATAACTAAATATTATATTTACATTTGAAAAAAATTTAAAAATTATTATATTTTCAAAGGTTACAACCTTCAAAAATTATAAAAAATCAAAAAATTAAATTTTTTGTTTTTTCATTCTTAAAAAAAGACTATAAATCACTAAAGGTCTAAACAATTAAATCTCTAGACTCCTAAACCCCAAAACCCCCTAAATACTTAAACCATTAAACCTATATAACCTAAATAATAAATAATAAATCTCATTTTTTTTGTATTCAATATAATTTTAAATATTCATTTTAATTATTTTTTAGTTTATTTTTATAGAAATATTAATTACAAATAAATAATGAGTGAGACAGATATAATTTAAATAAATTATTATTTATGAAAAAAATAATCTAATAAAAATAAATAAAATTTCAAAAATAAAAAACAATTATTTAGTAATATAATTTACTTTGATTTTGAATTATTTTGGGTTCTGCAAATATATTTTAATTAATATCTATCTTATTAAAAGTTTATTAATTTATTTTTTGATCATTATTATAATATATATTAATAAATTTTTTTATATTGTATCTACAACAAATATAATTATTAAGATTATTATAACTAAGTATTGTATTCATATTTTAGAACTATTAAAAGATTATTATATTTTCAAAGGTCATAACCTTTGAAAATCACAAAAATTCATAAAAATAAATTTTTTGTTATTTCATTGATTAAATAAAACCTATAAACACAAAAATGTGCAAATATATAAATCAATAAACTTTTTAACTCCAAAACCACAAAAAACTTAAACAATTAAATAATTATACCCTAAATAATAAATCATAAATCTCATTTTTATTAGTATTCATTATAATTTTAAATATACATTTTAATTATCTATTAATTTATTTTTAAAGAAATATAAATTAAAAAATAAATTATTAGTGAATCAAATATAATTTAATAATTTATTTTTCATTAAAAAATATATAGGCTTATAAATGGATACAAAAATTTAAAAATTTAAAAATTTAAAATTAATATTTAGTAAAATATTTCACTTTGATTTTGAGTCATTTTAGGTTTTGCAACTATATTTTAAACAATATTTATCTTATTAATAATTGGTTATTACTTTTTTATGATCATTATTATAATAAATATCAATAAAATAGTATATATTGAATTTAAATTATATTTAATTATTATGATTATTATAACATCATATTGTATTCACTTGTCAAAAAAAATTTAAAAATTATTATATTTTCAAAGGTTAAAACTTTCAAAAATGAGAAAAAGTAAAAAAAAATTAATTTTTTGTTATTTTATTTTTTATAAAAAACCTATAAACCACTAAATGACTAAATCCTAAATGACTAAACTCCTAAACCCCCAAGCCCATAAATACTTAAAACATTAAATTAGTATAGTCTATATAATAAATCATAAATCTCAGTTTTATTAGTATTCATTATAATTTTAAATATTCATTTTAATTATTTATCAGTTTATTTTTATAGAAATATTAATTAAAAAATAAATTATTAGTGCGACATATATAATTTAAATAATTTATTTTTCATCAAAAAAAATGCTCATAAAAAGAGGCACAATTTTAAAAATAAAAAATTATTATTTAATAATATATCTTATTTTGATTTTGAATCATTTTAGATTTTACAATTATATTTAAATTTATGTCATTCTTATAAATACAAGTTTATTAATTTATTTATTGATCACTATTATAATATATATCAATAAAATTATTTATATTGAGTTTACATTATATATAATTATTAAGATTATTATAACTAAATATTATATTCACATTTAAAAAAAATTAAAAATTATTATATTTTCAAAGGTTACAACCTTCAAAAATTAAAAAAAATCAAAAATTTAAATTTTTTGTTTTTTCATTCTTAAAAAAAAACTATAAATAACTAAAGGTCTAAACAATTAAATCAATAAATTCCTAAACCACAAAATACCTAATTAGTTAACCATTAATCCGGTATATCTTAAATAATAAATAAAAAATCTCAATTTTATTTGTATTCATTATAATAAATAATATATAGTAAATTATTTTACTTTGATTTTAAATCATTTTAGGTTTTTTAAATATATTTTAAACAATATTTATCTTATTAATAATTGTTTATTAATCTTTTGTATAATCATTATTATAATATATATCAATATAATTGTTTATATTTAATTTACATGATATATAATTATTAAGATTATCATAATTAAATATAGTATTCACATTTTAAAAAAATTTTAAATTTTGTTATAGTTTCAAATGTTATATCCTTCAAAAATGAGAACAAATAACAAAAAAAAATTTTTTATTTTATTTTTTAAATAAAACCTATAAAATACTAAATGCCTAAACACTTAAATCACTAAATTCTTAAATCCTAAAACTCCTAAATATATAATCTTTTAAACCGGTATATTCTATCTTATTAATAATAGTTTTATATAATATCTATCTTATTAATATCTTTTACTTTGATTTTGAATCATTTTAGGTTTTGCAAATAAATTTTATTTAATATTTATCTTATTAATTATAGTTTATTAATTTATATTATTATCGTTATCATAATATCTATAAAAAAATTTATTTATATTGAATTTACATAATATATAATTATTTAGATTATTATAACAAAATAATATTTTCAAAATTTAAAAAAATTTAAAAATTATTAAGTTTTCAAAGGTTATAACCTTTGAAAATAAGAAAAAATAAAAAAATAATTTTTTTGTTATTAGATTTTTTTAAATAAAATCTATAAACCACAAAAAACGTAAATTCTTAATGTCTAAACTCCTAAATCCTGAAGCCCATAAATAAATAAGTCTTTAAATTAGTATACTCTAAATAATAAATAATAAATCTCATTTTATTAATATTCATTATAATTTTAAATATTCGTTTTAATTATTTATCAGTTGATTTTTATTTAAATATTAATTACAAAATAAATTATTAGTGAGAGAAATAATATAAATAATTTATTTTTCATCAAAAAAATACAAGATCATCAAAAGAGGCAAAATTTTTAAGACAAAATATTATTATTTAGTAATTTATTTTAATTTAATTTTGAATAATTTTAGATTTTGCAATTATATTTTAATTTATATCATTCTAATTAATAATAGTTTATTAAGTTATTTATTGATCATTATTATAATATGTATTAATAAAATTAATTATATTGATTTTACATTATATATAATTAACAAGATTATTATAACTAAATATTATATTCACATTTTAAAAAAAATTAAAAATTATTATATTTACAAAGGTTATAACCTTCAAAAATTAGATAAAATCACTTAAGGCATAAACACTTAAATGACTAAACCCTAAAACACCTAAATACTTAAACCATTAAACCTGTATATCCTGAATAATAAATAATAAATCTCAATTTTATTTGTATTCGGTATAATTTTAAATATTTATTTTAATTATTTATTAGTTTATTTTTATAGAATTATAAATTACAAAATAAATTATAAGGAAGATAAATATAATTTAAATAATTTATTTTTAATAACAAAAATATAAACTTATAAAAAAATAGAATATTTAAAAAAATTATTATTTAGTAATATATACTTTAATTTTGAATAAATTTAGATTTTGCAAATATATTTTAAATAATATCTATCTTATTAATGATAGTTTATTAATTAATTTATTGATCATTATTATAATATCTAGCAATGTGATTATTTATATTCAATTTAAATGACTTATATTTATTAAGATTATTATAACTAAATATTATTTTTACATTTGAAAACAATTTAGAAATTTTTATATTTTCAAAGGTTATAACCTTCAAAAATTAGAAAAAAAAATAAAAATAAATTTTTTGTTATATCTTTGTTTAAATAAAACTTATAGACCACTAAATTCCTAAACACTTAAATCAATAAACTCCTAAACACAAAAGCCCATAAATACATAAAACTTTAAACTCGTAAACCTTAAATATAATTAAAATAATTTATTTTTCTTCAAAAAAAAATTATAAGCTTATAAAAAGAAGCTAAAACTAAAAAACAAAAATTATTATTTGGTAATAAATTTTACTTTGATTTTGAATAATTTTAGGTTTTGTAATTATATTTTAATTTATTTCTCTCATATTAATAATACCATATTAATTTATTTTTTGATAATTTATATCATATCTATCAATAAATTCTTTATATTTAGTTTATATTATATATGATTATAATGATTCTTATTACTAAATATTGTATTCACATTTTAAAAAAAATTTAAAATTATTATATTTTCAAAGGTTATAACCTTTGAAAATGTGAGAAAAAATTAAAAATAATTTTTTTGTTATTTCATTATTTAAATGAATCCTATAAACTACTAAATGCCCAAACACTTGAGTCAATAACTCCAAAATCTTGAAAAGCCTAAATAGATAATCGTTTTAATCTGGTATACCCTAAATAATAAATAATAAATCTCAATATTATTTTTTTAATTATAATTTATAATATTCATTTTATTTATTTATTCATTTATTTTTTTTAAATATTAATTACAATATAATTTATGAGTTAGACAAATATAATTTATTAAAATTATTTTTCATCAAAAAATAAAGATAAACTTTTAAAAAGAAGAAATAATTTCAAAATAAAAATTTATTATATAGTAATATATTTTGCTTTCCTTCTGAATCATTTTAGGTTTTGTAATTATATTTTAATTGATATCTATCTTATTAATGATAGTTTATTAATTTATTTTTTGATCATTATTAGAATATTTATCAATAATATAATTTATATTGGATTTATATGATATATAAATATAATGATTATTATAACTAAATATTGAATTCACTTTTGAAAAAAATTTAAAAATTATTATATTTTCGAAGGTTATAACATTTCAAAATATCAAAAAATAATAAAAATAAATTTTTTGTTTATTTATTTTTTAAATAAAACCTATAACCACTAAATGCATACACAGTTAAATAAGTAAACTCCTAAACCTCGTAATGCCTAAATAAATAACCCATTAAACTGCTATATACTACTTAATAATTAATAAATCAAATTTTTATTTCTATTTATTATAATTTTAAAAATTTATTTTTAATTATTTATTAGTTTATTTCTTTAGAAATATTTATTACAAAAGAAATTATGAGGGCAAGAAATATAATTTAAATAATTTTTTTAATCAATAAAAGTATTTATGCTTATATAATAAGTAAAAATTTAAAAATTAAAAATTATTTTTAAGTAAGTTATTTTACTTTAATTTTGAATCAATTTGGGTTTTGTAAAATTTTTTAAATAATATATATCTTATTTTTAATAGTTTATTAATTTAGTTTTTGATCATTATTATAATATCCATCAATAAAGTTGTTTATATTAAATTTATATGATATATAATTATTAATATTATTATAACTAAATTTTGTATTCACATTTCAAAAAATTTTAAATATTATATATTTTAAAAGATTATGACCTATGAAAATGTGAAAAAATTAATTTTTTTTTATTTTATTGTTTAAATAAAACGTATAAACCACTAAATTCCTAAGAACATAAATCGCTAAACTTTTAAATGACAAAACCTCTAAATACATAAACAATTAAACTGGTATACATTAATTATAAATCATAAATTTTATTTTTATTTTTATTCAGTTTAATTTTAAATTTTTTTTAATTATTTATCAGTTTATTTTATAGAAATATTAATTACATAATAAATTATTAGTTAGATAGATCTAATTTAAATTAAACCGGTATACCCTAAATAAAAATTAATAAAACTCATTATTTTTTCATTATAAATTTAAATATTCATTTTAATTATTTATTTGTATATTTTTATATAATTATTAATTACAAAATAAATTATGAGTTAAACAAATATAATTTATATATATTATTTTTCATTAAAAAATTATAAATAATCTTTTTAAAAGAAAAAAAAATTTCAAACCAAAAAATTATTATATAGTAATATATTTTGCTTTTCTTTTGAATCATTTTAATATTTGTAATTATATTTTAAATGAACTCTATCTTATTAATAATAGATTATTAATTTATTTTTTGATCATTATTAGAATATTTATCAATAAAATTTTTTATATTGAATTTATATAATATATAAATATAATGATTAGTATAACTAAATATTGCATTCACTTTTGAAAAAAATTTAAAAATTATTATATTTTCAAAGGTTATAACCTTTCAAAATATCAAAAAATAATAAAAATAAATTTTTTGTTATTTTATTTTTTAAATAAAACCTATAAACCACTAAATTCTAGGGGTGCTCATGGGGTGGGATGGGGATTACAAATCTCCAGTCCCTTCCCACAGTTAAGAGATTCTTTTTTGAAGATCCAGACCTGTCCCATAGGTTCAAAATATCGGGACTGGATGGGACGTAGATCGGTGACTTTGGGTAGGAGAAAATGGTTCTAGGATGGAATAGAGTTCGGACATTTTTTCAATTTATTTTTTTCAAACCTGCCAAGTTTGTTCATGTCGAAACCTTTTGTTGCACCATTTTTAATTCCTTAGTTATGTATATTTCAAACTAAAATTGGGTCAATTTTGTTTTGAGAAATAGGTTGAATAGTGCAAACGAGTTCCATTACCTTGTCAAGAGCTTTGATGTGCATAAAAGGATAGAAATGTTAAATAGAATGGGACCGAGTTGTGTTCTTAATTTGGTTCTTTGTTTTGTAACAAGTTGGCTTTGTTCAGCCGTGTGAAAGTTAACCATAATAGCAATACTACATTTTTTAAAAAATTACTTAAAATAATAAGGAATAGCTAAAGATGACCACAAACATTGGTAGCAGCAATTACTACTTAAGTAATTGCTAAAATTAGGTAGCATAATATAACAAAAAAATACAACTAATAACAACCATGATAATAATCATTTCAAAGGTCCGTCCCGGAACAAAAACAAAAATCCAAACCCAATTAATAATCTCTTCTACAACTCCTCCCTTTTCTTCCTCCACTATAGAAGGACAACCAAAGATGAAAACGTGTTAATCATGTAGACATAAATTTCTAAGATGAAAGAGTAATAAAAAAACAAAATATTACCTTATAAAATTTAATACACCCATTCCAAATTTAGATGGCCAACTATAGTTGGAAGAATATTTGGATCTTGTGACCCCTCTGAAAATTGTAATTGAACCATATTTTTATTAAATTGAATGAATAAAATAAGTAAAAGTGAAATTAAAATTTACAAGATTTTTATACTAACCTGATTCATTATCATCAAGGTCTTGAACTAATTCTTCAATTGCAATAGGTTTGTTTGAGCATCTCAACCAATCATGTAGACATATGAGAACTTTAGAGGTAATAGGTGTTAAAGAACTCCTAAATTTATCTAAAGTTCTTTCCCCAATGCTAAATGTAGATTTCTAGGCCACAGTAGATGCTTGGATAGCAAATACATTCCTGGCTACATTTGCCAAAGAAGGATACCTAACCTCATTTACCTTCCACCAGTTTAAAAGATCAAAATCAATTCTATTTTTTTCAAGTTTGTTTTCCAAGTACCTATCCAACTCTTCCAAAGCTACAACTTCTTGTTCTTTTTCCATTTCAACAAAAAAATCATCAATATAAGTATCACTACCATCAAAGAAATCATCATTTTTCTTCAACACAGTAGAAGAGAAATCATCTTCTTTTGATTCATCTTCATTTATATCTTTATAATATTCCATCATCTCATTTAAAACATCTATAACCTTTTTCACCAAATTTTTAGCCAATTCCTCTCCATAATGCTAAGTGTAATTAACCTTGAGATATTTGAGCTTTTATCAAATATCCAACACTATTGCTACATAAAGCATAATATTCGTTGACTGAAGAGAACCCCAATATTTGTTGATAATTCTGCCTCATTTTCATACCCATTTCAGACACCATTGTATCTCTACTAATTTCACAAAGCTCAATTTTTTTTAATATTCGAATAATATGAGGAAAATAAACACTAGAGGTAGAATATTATGAGCCAGAAAATTTACAAGTTACCTCATAAAAAGTTTTCAAGAAAAAAGACAAAATTTTGGTGTTTGTTCAGTCTCTCTCAGTTGGAATGTTTGAACCAAACTCCTTCAAAAACCTTTTGTCTTTGTCCTACAACTTATCAAATTCTTTTTGATATTTTATATCAGTTTGTCGCATCAAATAAGTTGAATTGCATCTTGTAGGACAATCTATTCCAATGAAGATCCATATGTCATGTTTGCTTCTTCGACACATACCTTAAACATATCTAATCTTTTAGGACTGCTCCTCACATATTTCACCACACCTCTAATTTTTTGAATAGCACCCTCAACTACTGCAATGCCAACTCTGACAATTAAGTTTAGGATATGATCACAACATCTCATATGAAAATGATCGCCTCTCAAAGGTACAATACTTTTCTTCACATGCCTTTTTTCAATTGTTCAACTACAACATCATTATTTGATTCATTGTCAATAGTAATGCACATCAACTTTTTCAAACCCCATTCATTCATGCAAAACACAATAGCATTTCTAATATTAACTCCAGAATGAATTTTAATTACACAAAAGTTCAAAAAGGCAATTCATGCAGAACTTTCTTAAACTCAACCCTCTCAACAAAACAAAAAGACAATTCATCTTTTATGATCATTTTTACCAAAGCCTCCCTAACGAGTTTTTGATCAAATTGCCACCATGTTAATTTGTTATTCTCAGAACTAGTACCTTTAGTGAAACTCAACAAAGATTCTGACTTGTATTTACCTTTGTGAGCTTCTATTAATTCTTTTTTTTGAGGAAATTTCCTACAAGTCTCTCTCAAGTATTTCCATAGATCTGTAATACCTTGATCACTTTTTGCAAAATATTCTTTCTTACAACATATACAAGCTACCCTACCAGTTTCATTTCCCTCTGAATCAACTAATATCTCATAAGTTTCCCAAACAGTAGACTTATACTTTTTATGAGCTTGAGGTTCACATGTACCTTGACATTCTTTTACAATTAGAATTGAAGAACCTGCCGTCACAATAGGAGGGTTCGTGAAAGGATGATGATTGGATTTACTAGTACATTGATCATTAGAGATGTGATCATCTTCAATTTATTGTATTTTTCGTTTACCGCTGAATTGTGCCATCTGCATTGCCATTAATTAATATGATGTGTTAAGCATAAATACATATAAATATTTCAAACAAGCAAGCTTTACAAAACTAATTGTAACACATTCAGCCCACTCATTCTGCCCTACCACAACACCACAACCAATACTCGACAAAACTAACTGAGACACATAATAATAATGATAATAATAATAATAATAATAATAATAATAATAATTAATCACTTAATTTTCGTCAAAAAAACAAACCAAAAGGATGGTGGCATATGGGACACGGTGGAGGAAACCAAAAGTGTGACGGACAAGGGCTTGACCTAACTGAAAACGGCTTGAATAGCATGAGGTGGCCTGGAACTCGTCCGAACAACAAAAGGTGCATCGGAATTGGATGGGCACGAGTTGAATTGGTGGCATCTTCATGTTATATATATATATATATATATATATATATATATATATTCCTGGTTCTAGTATCAGTTTTTTTGGATCGGACGGTTCTCGGGATGGATATTGCTTAAGATCCGGAATCGTCACAAAAGAAAAAATACGTGACAGAACGAGACGGGAAAAGTCAAAGTTAACGGATTTTTCTCAGTCCCTATTCTTTCGGGACGAGACTTCGGGTCGGTTTGAGAATCTCTGAGTCCGTGAGCAGCCCTACTAAATGCATATAAAATTAAATCAGTAAACTCCTAAATCCCATAATGCCTAAATACATAAACCATTAAACCGCTAAATACTACTTAATAATTAATTAATCTATTTTTTATTGCTATTTATTATATTTTTAAATATTCATTTTAATTATTTATTAGTATATTTATTTAGAAATATTAATTACAAAATAAATTATGAGTGGGACAAATATAATTTAAATAATATATTATTTATCTAATAAAAATATATGCTTATAAAAGAAGTATAAATTTAAAAATTAAAAATTATTATAAAGTAACATAAGTTACTTTAATTTTGAATTAATTTGGGTTTTGTAATTATTTTTTAATTAATATCTATCTAAATATTAATAGTTTATATATTTAATTTTTGATCATTAATATAATATCTATCAATAACATTATTTATATTAAATTTATATGATATATAATTATTAATATTATTATAGCTTAATATTGTATTAAAATTTCAAAAAAAATTAAATATTATTAAATTTTCAAAGGTTATAACATATGAAAAAGAGAAAAAATTACAAATTTTTTTTCGTTATTTTATTGTTTAAATAAAACCTATTAACCACTAAAGGCCTAAAAACATAATAACTAAACTCCTAAAAGGCAAAACCTTTAAATAATTAAACTATTAAACATGTGTTTATTAATAAAAAATTATAAATCTCAATTTAATTTTTTTTACGAATAATTTTTAATTTTTATTTTAATTATTTATCAGTTTATTTTTATAGAAATATTAATTACAAAATAAATTATTAGTGAGACATATCTAATTTAAATAATTTATTTTTTATCAAAAAAAAAATATATATCCTGATAAAAAGAGGCAAAATTTTAAAAACAAAATTTTATTATTTAGTAATATATTTTTTTTTATTTTGAATCATTTTAGATTTTGCAATTATATTTTAATTTATATCATTCTTATCAATAATAGTTTATTAATTTTTTATTGATCATTATTATAATATCTATTAATAAATTTATTTATATTGAGTTTACATTATATATAATTATTAAGATTATTATTACTGAATATTATATTCACATTTAAAAAAAATTAAAAATTATTATAATTTCAAAGGTTATAACCTTCAAAAATTAAAAAAAATCAAAAAATTAAATTTTTAATTTTTCATTCTTTTAATAAAAACTATAAATCACTAAAGGCCTAACCACTTAAATCACTAAACCCCAAAACACCTAAATACTTAAACCATTAAACTAGTATATCCTGAATAATAAATAATAAACCTCTATTTTATTTGTATTCTTTATAATTTTAAATATTCATTTTAATTATTTATTAGTTTATATTTATAGAATTATAAATTAAAAATTAATTATGAGGAAGACATATATAATTTAAATAATTTACATTAAATAACAAAAAATATAAACATATAAAAAGAAGCAAAACATCAAAGAAAGTATTATTTTGTAATATATTTTACTTTGATTTTGAATAAATTTACGTTTTGCAAAAATATTTAAAATAATATCTAACTTATTAATAATAGTTTATTAAAAATTAATTATGTGGAAGACATAATATCATTTAAATAATTTATAGAAATATTAATTACAAAATAAATTAGGAGTGATACAAATACAATTTAAATAATATATTTTTCATCAAAAAAACATATAAGCTTATAAAATGATGCAAAAACTAAAAAAAATTATTATTTAGTAATAAATTTTACTTTGATTTTGAATAATTTTAGGTTTTTTAATTATATTTTAATTTATATCTATCATATTAATAATACTTTATTAATTTATTTTTTGATATTTGATATAATATCTATCAATAAAATGGTTTATATTTAGTTTATATTATATATAGTTATAATATTTATTAATACTAATTATTGTATTCATATTTTTAAAAAATATTAAAATTATTATTTTTCAAAAGTCATAACCTTTGAAAATTTTAAAAAATATCAAAAAATAAATTTTTTGTTATTTCATTGTTTGAATAAAACCTATAAACCATTAAATGCCTAATACTTAAATCAATAACTTCTAAATCTTGAATACCCTAAATAGATTAATTTTGTAAACATGTATTTCCAAAATAATAAATAATAAATCTCATTTTTATTTTTTTTATTATAATTTTAAATATTCATTTTAATTATTAATTAGTTTATTTTTATATAAATATTAATTACAAAATAAATTATAAGTTATATAAATATAATTTATATAAATTATTTTTCAACAAAAAATATAGATAAATTTAATCAAAGAAGAAAAAAATTAAAAAACAAAACAATATTATATAGTAATATATTTTGCTTTGTTTCTGAATCATTTTAGGTTTTGTAATTATATTTTAATTGATATCTAACTTATTAATAATAGATTATTAATTTATTATTAATCATTATTAGAATATTTATCAATAAAAATGTTTATATTGAATTTATATGATATATAAATTCAATAATTATTATAACTAAATATAGTATTCACTTTTGAAAATTAAAATTTTTATATTTTGAAAGATTATAACCTTTGAACATGTGAAAAAATAAAAAAAATATTCTTTTTGGTATTTCATTGTTTAAATAAAACCTATAAATCACTAAATGCCTAAACACTTAAATCACAAAACTACAAAATCCCGATACCCCTATATAGATAATCCTTTAAACCGGTATACCCTAAATAATAATTAATAAATCTCATTTTTATTTGTTTTCATTATAATTTAAAAAATTCATTTTGATTGTTAAGTTATATATATATATATATATTAATTATAAAATAAATTATGAGTTAAAAATATAATTTATAAAAATTATTTTTCATCAAAAAATAGATAAGCTTATAAAAAGAATAAAAATTTAAAAACAAATAATTATTTTTTAGTAATATATTTAGCTTTGCTTTCGAATCATTTTAGGTTTTGATATTATATTTTAAGTAATATCAATCTTATTCATAATAAATTTTTAATTTATTTTTTGATAATTATTAGAATATTTATCAATAAAATTGTTTATATTGAATTTATATAATATATAATTATTATGATTATTAAAAATAAATATTGTAATCACTTTTGAAAAAAATTTAAAAATTATTATATTTTCAAAGGTTATAATCTTTAAAAATGAGAAAGAATACAAAAAATAATTTTTTTGTTATTTCTTTTTTAAATAAAACCTATTGACCACTAAATGTTTACTTACTTAAATCAGTAGCTCATAAAACCCGCAACCCCTAAATACAAAAACCTTATAATATCTGTATACTACTTAATAAATAATAAATCTCATTTTTATTTCTATTTATTATAATTTTAAATATTCATTTTAATTATTTTTATTTTAATTTTTTAGAAAAATTAATTACAAAATAAATTTCGAGTAAGACAGATATTATTTATATAATTTATTTTTAATCATAAAAAATATAATCTTATAAAAAGATGGAAAAATTAAAAATTCAATATTATTATTTAGTAAAATATCTTTATTTGATTTTTAATCATTTTGTGTTACGTAAATATATTTTAATTAATATTTATATTATTAATAATAGTTTATTAATTTAATTTTTGATCATTATTATAATATCTATCATTAAAATTATTTATATTGAATTTATATGATATATAATTAATAAGATTAATATAATTATACATGGTATTCACATTTCAAAAGATTTTAAATATTTTTTTATTTTCAAAGGTTATAACCTTTGAAAATCTAAAAAAAATAAAAAAAAAATTTTTATTTTTATTATATAAATCAAACCTATATACTACTAAATGCCTATAAACATTAATTGCTAAACTCCTAAACGACAAAATTCCTAAATAATTGATCCATTAAACCGGTATAACATATATAATTGTTGGACAATTGTGTTTCCACGGTAGTGAGATTGAGATATAGAAATGCAGAAACAACAGAAAACTAGCAATATATATATCCCAATTCAGCAACCATCCATGATAGAATAAAAAAATGAGAAATAAACACTAAAAATAACGTGGTTCGCTAGTCGTTCAGTACGACTAGCTAAATCCACTTAAAAATGATTATGCGTTACAGATTAAAGCAACAGAAATGTCTTACAGTATGTAGCACACAGAATAGTCGTGATAAATCGCACAGAGAGAAGAGAGAGAGAGACGATGAACAGTACCACTGGTCCAAAAATAGCCACCTAAAAATAAATTTACAAAACATTTTATATTAAAATTTATCTCGGTTCATTTAACCGGAGCGGGTCGGATCATGAGACTGGTCATGCTCTGCTACAATTTCGGCCCACTGTCTGGTCAGCGAGACCTCCATTATTATGCTACTGCTGCATCCCCGGCCTCTTAATATTACCTTTCCTACACTTACATGAAAATATCAAAGACGAAAAAATATTTGTTTATACAAACAGATTATAAAAAAATAAATTACATATACATCAATAATAAATCTTAAATCTCATTTTAATTTGTATTCATTATAATTTTAAATATTCATTTTAAATATATATTAGTTTATTTTTTATATAAATATTAATGACAAAATAAATAATTAGTCAGACAAATATAATATTAATAATTTACTTTTAATAAAAAAAAATATAATATTATAAAAAGAAGTAAAATTTTAAAAACAAAAAATTTTATTTAGTAATTAATTTTACATTGATTTTGAATCATTTTAGGTTTTATAATTATATTTTAATTTATATCTATCATATTAATAATAGTTTATTAATCTATTTTTTTATATTTGATATCATATCTATAAATAAAATTATTTATAATTAGTTTATATTATATATAATTATAATGATTATTATTACTAAATATTTTATTCACATTTTATAAAAATTTTAAAATTATTATATTTTCAAATGTTATAACCTTTCAAATGTTATTCATTTATTTTTATATATTTATTAATTACTAAATAAATTGAGTTAGACAAATATAATTTATATAATTATTTTTCATCAAAAAAATATAGATAAAGTTTTTAAAAGAAAAAAAATTCAAAACAAAAAATTATTATATAGTAATATATTTTGCTTTGCTTCTGAATCATTTTAGGTTTTATAATTATATTTAAATTGATATTTATCTTATTAATAATAGATTATTAGTTTATTCTTTGATCATTATTAGAATATTTATCAATAAAAATATTTATACTGAATTTATATGATATATAAATATAATGATTATTATAACTAAATATTGTATTCACTTTTGAAAAAAATTTAAAAATTATTATATATTTTAAAGGTTCCTCTGAAAATATCAAAAAATAAAAAAAATAAATTTTTTGATATTTTTTTTAAAATAACACTTATAAACCACTAAATGCATGCACAGTTAAATCAGTAAACTCCTAAACCCCGTAATGCCAAAATACATAAACCATTAAACTGCTATATACTACTTAATAATTAATAAATTTAATTTTTAATTCTATTTATTATAATTTTAAATATACATTTTAATTATTTATTAGTTTATTTTTATAGAAATATTTATTACAAAATAAATCATGAGTGTGACAAATATAATTTAAAAAATATATCTGCTTATAAAAGAAGTAAATATTTAAAAATTAAAAATTATTTTCCAGAAATATTTTTTACTATAATTTTGAATCAATTTGGGTTTTGTAATTATTTTTTAATTAATATCTATCTTAATATCAATAGTTTATAAATTTAAGTTTGATCATTATTATAATATATATCAATAAAATTATTTATATTGAATTTATATGATATATAATTATTAATATTATTATAACTAATTTTTATATTCACATTTCAAAAAAATTTAAATATTACAATATTTTCAAAGGTTATAACCTATGAAAATGATAAAATATTATTGAAATTTTTTTTGATATTTTATTTTTTTAAATAAAAAGTATAAACCACTAAAAGCCTAAAAACATAAATTGGTAAAATCTTAAATGAAAATACCTCTGAATACTTAATCCATTAAACTGGTATACAGTAATAATAAATCATAAATCTCATTTTAAATTTTATTCAGTATAATTTTAAATTTATATTTTAAATATTTATCAGTTTATTTTTATAGAAATATTAATTACAAAATAAATCATTAGTGAGAAATATCTAATTTAAATTAAACCGGCATTTCTAAAAAATAAATAATAAATCTCATTTTTTTTCATTATAATTTTAAATATTCATTTTAATTATTTATTAGTTTATTTTTATAAATATATTAATTACAGAATAAATTATGAGTTAGACAAATATAATTTACATAACTTATTTTTCATCAAAAAAATATACATAAAATATTTAAAATAAAAAAAAATTCAAAAAAAAATTCAAAAAAAAATTATTATATAGTAATATATTTTGCTTTGCTTCTGAATCATTTTAGGTTTTGTAATTATATTTTAATTCATATCTATCTTATTAATAATAGATTATTAATTTATTATTTGATCATTATTAGAATATTTATCAATAAAATTGTTAATATTGAATTTATATGATATATAAATATAATGATTATAATAACTAAAGATTGTATACACTTTAGAAAAAAATTTAAAATTTATTGTATTTTCATATGTTATAACCTTTGAAAATATCAAAAAATAACAAGAATAAATTTTTTGTTATTTATTTTATAAATAAAACATATAAACTACTAAATGCATATATAGGTAAATCTGTAACCTCCTAAATACATAAACCATTAAACCACTATATACTACTTAATAATTAATAAATCTAATATTATTTCATTTAATATAATTTTAAATATTGATTTTAATTATTTATTAGTTTATTTTTATAAAATATTTATTACAAAATAAATTATAAGTGCCGACAAATATAATTTAAATAATTTATTTTTAATCAAAAAATATATATATGCTAATAAAAGAAGTAAAAATTTAAAAATTTAAAATTATTATACAGTAATATATTATAGTTTAATCTTGAATCGATTTGGGTATTGTAAATATTTTTTAATTAATATCTATCTTATTATTAATAGTTTATTAATTAAATTTTTAATCATTATTATATTATATTTCAATAAAATTGTTAATATTGAATTTATATTATATATAATTATTAATATTAAAATAACTAAATATTGTATTCAGATTTCTAAAAATTTTAAATATTATTATATTTTCAGAGGTTATAATCTCTGAAAATGATAAAAAATTACAAATTTTTTTTTATTATTTTATTATTTAAAAAAACCTATAAACCACTAAATGCCTAAAAACATAAATTGCTATACTCCTAAATGGCAAAATCTTTAAATACTTAAACCATTAAACCGGTGTACTTTAATAAAAAATCATAAATCTCAATTTAATTTTTATTAAGAATAATTTTAAATTTTTATCTTAATTATTTATCAGTTCATTTTTATAGAGATATTAATTACAAAATAAATTATTAATGAGACAGATCTAATTTAAATAATTTATTTTTCATCAAAAAAATATATATCCTTATAAAAATTGGCAAAATTTTAAAAACAAAAATTTATTATTTAGTAATATATCTTATTTTGATTTTGAATCATTTTAGATTTTGTAATTATATTTTAATTTATATCATTCTTATTAATAATAGTTTATTAATTTTTTATTGATCATTATTATAATATGTATTAATAAAGTATTAATATTGAGTTTACATTATATATAATTATTAATATTATTATAACTAAATATTATATTCACATTTTATAAAAATTAAAAATTATTATATTTTCAAAGGTTATAACCTTCAAAAATTAAAAATAAAATCAAAAAATTAAATTTTTTATTTTTTCATTCTTTAAATAAAAACTATAAATCACTAAAGGCCTAAACACTTAAATCACTAAACCCCAAAACAACAAAATACTTAAACCATTAAACTAGTATATCCTAAATAATAAATAATAAATCTATATTTTATTTGTATTCATTATAGTTTTAAATTTTTAATATAATTATTTATTAGTTTATTTTTATAGAATTATAAATTAAAAATAAATTATGAGGAAGACAAATAAAATTTTAATAATTTAAATTTAATAAAAAAAATATAAACTTATAAAAAGAAGCAAAACATCAAAAAAATAATTATTTAGTAATATATTTTATTTTGATTTTGAATAAATTTATGTTTTACAAATATATTTTAAATAAAATCTTTCTTATTAACAATAGTTTATTAATTTATTTTTTGATCATTTATATATTATCTATCAATATAAATGTTAATATAGTATTCACTTATAAAAAAATTTAAATATTGTTATATTTTCAAAGGTTATAACCTTCAAAAATTATAAAAATAACAAAAATAAAGTTTTTGTTATATCATTGTTTTGATAAAACTTATAAACCATTAAATGCCTAAACACATAAATCTCTAAACTTTAAAACCCCAAAGCCCCTAAATAATTAAACCTTTAAACTTGTAATCCTTAAATATAATTTAAATAATATATTGAAATATTAATTACAAAATAAATTATGAGTGATACAAATATAATTTAAATAATTTATTTTTTATAAAAAAAAAATATTAGCTTATAATAATAAGCAAAAACTAAAAAACAAAAATTATTATTTAGTAATAAATTTTATATTGTTTTTGAATAATTTTAGGTTTTTAATTATATTTTAATTTATATCTATCATATTAATAATGTCATATTAATTTATTTTTTGATAATTGATATCATATCTATCAATAAAATTGTTTATATTTAGTTTCTATTATATAATTATAATGATTATTATTACTAAATATTGTATTCATATTTTAAAAAAATTTAAAATTTTAATATTTTCAAAGGTTATAACCATTGAAAATGTGAAAAAATATCAAAATATTTTTTTTTGTTATTTCATTGTTAAGTAAAACCAATAGACCACTAAATGCCTAAAAACATAAATCGCTAAACTACTAAACGACAAAACCTCTAAATACATAAACTATTAAACTTGTAAATATTAATAATAATTCATAAATCTCATTTTAATTTTATTCAGTATAATTTTAAATTATTATTTACATTATTTATCAGTTCATTTTTATAAAAATATTAATTATAAAATAAATTATTAGTGAGATAGATCTAATTTTAATTAAAATAGTATCCCTAAATAATAAATAATAAATCTCATTTTTTTCATTTTAATTTTAAATATTCAAATTTAATTATTTATATGTTTATTTTTATATAAATATTAATTATAAAATAAATTGTGTGTTACACAAATATAATTCAAATAAATTATTTTTCATTAAAATAATATAGATAAACTTTTTAAAAGAAAAAAAACATTTCAAAACTAAAAATTATCATATAGTAATATATTTTACTTTGTATCTGAATCAATTTAGGTTTTGTAAATATATTTTAATTGATATCTATCTCATTAATAATAGATTTTTAAGTTATTTTTTCATCATTATTAGAATATTTATCAATAAAAATGTTTATATTGAATTTACATGTTATATAATTATAAAGATTATTATAACTAAATATTATATTTACATTTGAAAATAATTTAAAAATTATTATATTTTTAAAGGTGAGATAACTAAATATTGTTATTTTATTAATAAATTTTTTAATAAATTTTTTAATAAATTTATTAATAATATTTTAAATAAACTCCTATACTATAAAACTATAAACCTATAAACTAATAAATGCCTAAATGCTTAAATCATTAAACTCCTAAACCCCAAACACCAAAACCCCAAAACCCTTAACTATTTAAACATTTAAACCATCTTTAAAGGTTTAAGTATTTATAAATAATATATAAATATATATCAATAAATAATAGTTTATTAATTTATTTTTTGATCATTATTATATTTATATTTATATTTAGTTTATTAATATCTATCAATAAAATTTTTTAAATTTAATTTACATGATATATAATTATAAAGTTTATTATAACTAATATTGTATTCACATTTGAAAAAAAATTTAAAAAATATTATCTTTATAAAGGTTATAACCTTCAAAATTGATAAAAAATTAGAAAAATAATTTTTTTGTTATTTCATTATTTAAATAAAACATATAAACTACTAAATACCTAAACACTTAAGTCACTAAACTCTTAAACTCCTAAAAACTTAAACTATTAAACCGGTATAATCTAAATAATTAATCATAAATATCATTTTTATTTGTATTCATTATAATTTTAATATTCATTTTAATTATTTATTAGTTTATTTTTATAGAAATATTAAATGCAAAATAAAATTATGAATGAGTCATATAATTTAAATAATTTATCTTCATCAAAAAAATTTATAAGCTTATAAAAGAATCAAAAATTTAAAAATAAAAAAGTATTATTTAGTAATATGTTTTACTTTGATTTTGAATCATTTTAGGTTTTGCAAATATATTTTAATTAATATCTATCTTATTAATAATAGTGTTTTAATCTATTTTATGATCAGTATTATAATATCGATAAATAAAATTATTTATATTGAATTTACATGATATTTAATTTTTATGATTATTATAATTAAATATTGTATTAACATTTGAAAAAAAATTAAAAATTATAATATTTCAATTGTTATAACCTTGAAAATGAGAAAAAAATCAAAAAAATAATTATTTTGTTATTTAATTATTTAAATAAAACCTATAAACCACAAAATACCTAAATACTTAAATTACTAAACTCCTAAACCCTGATACTGCTGCACCACACACACATAGCGACGGACCACAGTACACACGTGCACATATTATTGTCCATTTTGGTGTAGCAATTAGAGGGGCCAGCAAGTCCTTGAAGCAGCCAGAAGTATGGGCCACCAGCTTGTAGAGGGCCCCACAAGTAGGATGGGATGATAACATTCAGACAACTGATGAGAACGAGCAAATGTTCGGGAGTAAACCCAGGAGTAGCTAGGAGTTGGTCCCACTAGCCCTATCAGGTAGCATAGAGGGCCTCCCAACCATCACCCAATAGGAGTAGCGGGTAATCCATGATTAATTGGAGAGCCAAAAAAATCCGAAGCATCACCAAGCAGGGCCAGTAAGCAATGGAGTCCACACCAGCCACACGGGAGCAAAAGATTCAAACTTGTAGTTTATGTTTGTAGTCTTATTTGTATTTTGGACTTTGTATGCACCATGTACTTGTAAAGGTGGATCATGACATACTCACACACACAATCTTCTATGTTCTCTATGTAGAATGCAAAGAGGGCAACTGGACCCATGAGTATCTCCAAGTGGGCCCACTAATGCATTTTGTAAATACACATTAGGCGATGCTACACTCCCAGAAGCAGAAGACCCATCTTTATAGCATTTTGTAATTTTACTTGTATTCTAGCTTGGTTGTACGCGTAGATAATTAGACTATGAGATGAACCTCATCACACATGCACACCGATGCATGCATATTTTTTGATATTTTGTCGGTGCAACATACAGCCACTTCTTGGAGCTTGAGGAGGAAGCATTCTAACCTAAGATATACTCTTTTGAGGATCATTGGGGTAAAAGAATGTAGAATTCAGAGGTGAGAATGAATTGACAAAGTGCCATAGATATGGACTTGTAGATTTATGGGTTTCCAGTTTTACATGTATTCCATTGCATAGCAATGACATAGGTAAATGCTTGATGCTGCATTTCACACACATGCACTATCTTATATTTGCATAGTTTTAATATGGTGCATCATTAAGGTTCCTCATGAAAGGCTTGGACAAATCCGAATGGAAAGGACGCAGTGCGCATAATGACTCAATGCCACCTCTGAAGTCCGGGAATGCCAGGTGATTTTAGTTGTATTCATACGCTTGGAATTTTTAGGCATTTTGTTTTTTTATGTATTTTATGCATAGAATCATTAAGGTGCATAAGATTTTGTGGGCTGTCCTAAATTAGTCAGCTTTTTAGTCTCTTGTAAGTTGTGTGCCTAAATGATAAATAAAGTGTGTATTTTACAAAAAAAAAACAAAAAAAAAAACCATAAACCCTAAACTTTAAATTTTAAACCTTAAACCATAAACTATAACCATAATCCATAAACCCTAAATCCTAAATCTCATGTTTTGCAATTTTATAATCAATGAATAAGGGTTAAATTTAAATTGAAATTTAGAACTTTTAGGAATGTCATAGATTTATCTTTTTGTATATGTAACACAAAGTCATGACTCAAGAAGTTTGTTATGGATTCGGTCACTTTCTTGCTTTAGATTATTATAGCATTAGCAATGGTCATGATTGTATATTTTGTCTCTAGAACACAAATGATATCGATGAGAATATGCCATAACTTGTGTCTCTCTGTTGAACATATTGTTATGGCGGGCACTAAGAATGATCATGAATACATATTTAATCACTATAATATTGAGGCACAATATTGGATATGATCATAGCTTGTGCATTTTATCTTTATATTACAAAGTCATTGCACTAGGAATGATTATAACTTTGGACATTCCTCAAGAGCAAAAGTCATGACCATAGAAATAGTTAAAGCTCAAGTACTATTCTTTATAACTTTCTATAGCTAAAATTCTTGGGATTGGAAATATCACTATGGCTTTTTCCTTTGATTTGTGACCTCAAGTGTCAATATGCAAGACTAATATTTTGAGCAATGATTAAAACCTTTTATACATTTGAATATTATTCATTTACACCTTTTTTGGTATTGTGAGCTTGCATACATAACTCATTTAATATAAAAAAAAGAAATGATACTTTTCATATCCATTAGGATATAAAAAAAGGCTTAGACATGCCAATAATATAAATTATTTGATTCTTGATTGAAAGAGAGCCCATACTTCTTGCCCTGCTCAAACCACCCTGGGGCTAGTTTGTTCTAATAGGCTACAAGGTGGTTATTTTTTTAGAGATGAACTATGTTTTAAAAAAATTGCTTTGAGTGTGTGTAATAAAGATATTTTAGAAGAAATTACAAAAATCAATATAAATAGCATCCATAACAACTAACTATTTCAACACATAGGGGTACAACTTTGGTTTAGTTTGTTAGCGTACATGAGTCAAATTACCTTTGATAGCTTAGTGATTCAACATCAAATATGATGAGACATAATGGAGATAAAGTAAAAGCACCTATTATTTTGGGTAGAGCTTTAGCAATCATTCTAGAGTTGAGAGAGGAACAAAATAAATTATTTTAATTATTTAGTATAATTATAATTTTTATTTTAATTATTTATCAGTTTATTTTTATAGAAATATTAATTACAAAATAAATTATTAGTAAGACAAATCTAATTTAAATTAAACTGGTATATCCTAAATAATAAAGAATAAATCTCATTTTTTTAATTTTAATTTTAAATATTCAAATTTAATTATTTATTTGTTTATTTTTATATAAATATTAATTACAAAATAAATTATGAGTTACACAAATATAATTTATATAAATTATTTTTCATCAAAATAATATAGATAAACTTTTAAAAGAAAAAAAAAATTCAAAATAAAAAATTATCATATAGTAATATATTTTGCTTTTCTTCTGAATCAATTTAAGTTTTGTAATTATATTTTAATTGATATCTATCTTATTAATAATACATTATTAAGTTATTTTTTCATCATTATTAGAATATTTATTAATAAAATAAATTATATTGAATTTATATGATTTATAAACATAATGATTATTATAACAAAATATTGTTTTCACTTTTGAAAAAAAATTTAAAATTATTATATTTTCAAAGTTTATAACCTTTGAATATGTGAAAAATTAGATAAAAATAAATTTTTTGTATTTCATTTTTTAAATAAAACCTATAGATTTGCTTACTTACTTAAATCAGTAAGCTCATAAATCACGAAACCCCTAAATACAAAAACCTTTTAACATCTATATACTACTTAATAAATAATAAATCTCATTTTTATTTTTATTTATTATGATTTTAAATATTCATTTTAATTATTTATAGTTTAATTTTTTAGAAAGATTAATTACAAAATAAATTTCGAGTGAGACAAATATTATTTAAATAATTTAATTTAATAAAAAATATATAAGCTTATAAAAAGAAGCAAAATTATAAAAATTAAATATTATTATTTAGTAATATATTTTGATTTGATTTTGAATCATTTTGTGTTATGTAAATATATTTTAATTAATATTAATTTGATTAATAATAGTTTATTAATTTAATTTTTGATCATTATTATAATATCTATCATTAATATTATTTATATTGAATTAATATGATATATATTTAGTAAGATTAATATAATTATAGATGGTATTCACATTTCAAAAAAATTTAAAAATTATTTTATTTTCAACGGTTATAACCTTTGAAAATCAGAAAAAATCAAATATAGAATTTTGATTTTTTATTATATAAATAAAACTTATAAACCACTAAATAATCAAACCATTAAACTGGTATACCATATATAATAAATCATAAATCTCATTTTAATTTGTATTCATTATAATTTTAAATATTCATTTTAATTATTTATTAGTTTATTTTTTATAGAAATATCAATCACAAAATAAATAATGAGTGAGAAAAATATAATTTTAATAATTTATTTTTAATCAAAAAAAATAAGCTTATATAAAGAAGTACAGATTTAAAAACAAAAAAATATTATTTAG
Organism: Sapria himalayana; assembly: GCA_029783825.1. Classification (NCBI taxonomy): domain Eukaryota; kingdom Viridiplantae; phylum Streptophyta; class Magnoliopsida; order Malpighiales; family Rafflesiaceae; genus Sapria; species Sapria himalayana. The sequence continues at coordinate 93,978 of JAREIK010001413.1, forward strand.
TAATATATTTTACTTTAATTTTGAATCATTATATATAGGTTTTCCAATTATATTTTAATTACTATCAATCTTATCAATAATAGTTTATTAATATATTAGTTGATCATTTTTATAATATCGAACAATAAAATTACATATATTCAATTAAAATGTCTTATAATTATTAAATTATTAAAACTAAATATTAAATTTACTTTTAAAAAAATTAAAAATTATTATATTTTCAAAGGTTATAACCTTAAAAAATGATAAAAATCACAAAAATAATTTTTTATTATTTTATTATTTAAATAAAACTTATAAACCACTAAATGACTAAACATTTAAATCTCTAGACTCCTAAACCCTAAAAACCCCTAAATACTTAAACCATTATACCTATATAACCTAAATAATAAATAATAAATCTCATTTTTATTTGTATTCATTATAATTTTAAATAATTCATTTTAATTATTTTTTAGTTTATTTTTATAGAAATATTAATTACAAAATAAATAATGAGTGAGACAGATATAATTTAAATAAATTATTTTTTATGAAAAAAAATAAGCTTATAAAAATAAACAAAATTTCAAAAATTTAAAATTTTTTTTAGTAATATAATTTACTTTGATTTTGAATTATCTTGGGTTCTGCAAATATATTTTAATTAATATCTATCTTTTTAATAATAGTTTATTAATTTATTTTTTTGATCATTTTTATAATATATATTAATACATTTTTTTATATTGAATCTACAACAAATATAAAATTTAAGATTATTATAACTAAGTATTGTATTCATATTTTAGAACTAATAAAAAATTATTATATTTTCAAAGGTTATAACCTTTGAAAATCACGAAAATTCAAAAAAATAATTTTTTTGTATTTCATTGATTAAATAAAACCTATAAACACGAAAATGTGTAAACATATAAATCAATAAACTCTTTAACCCCAAAACCATAAAAAACTTAAATAATTAAATAGGTATACCCTAAATAATAAATGATAAATCTTATTTTTATTAGTATTCATTACAATTTTAAATATACATTTTAATTATTTATTAGTTTAATTTTATAGAAATATAAATTATAAAATAAATTATTAGTGATACAAATATAATTTAAATAATTTATTTTTCATCAAAAAATATATAGGCTTATATATCGATACAAAAATTTAAAAATTTAAAAATTTAAAATTAATATTTAGTAAAATATTTCACTTTGATTTTGAGTCATTTTAGGTTTTGCAAATATATTTTAAACAAAATGTATCTTATTAATAATTGTTTATTACTTTTATATGATTATTATTATATTATATATCAATAAAATATTTTATATTCAATTTATATGATATATAATTATTATGATTATTATAACTTCATATTATATTCACTTTTCATAAAAAAAATATAAATTATTATATTTTCTAAGGTTATAACATTCAAAAATGAGAAAAAATAACAAAAATAATTTTTTTTGTTAATTTATTTTATATATGAAACCAATAAACCACTAAATGACTAAATTCTAAAATGACTAAATTCCTAAATCCCGAAGCCCATAAATACTTAAAACATTAAATTAGTATAGTCCAAATAATAAATCATAAATCTAATTTTTATTAGAATTCATTATAATTTTAAATATTCAATTTAATTATTTATCAGTTTATTTTTATAGAAATATTAATTACAAAATAAATTATTAGTGCGATATATATAGTTTAAATAATTTATTTTTCATTAAAAAAATGTTGATAAAAAAAGGTAAATTTTTTAAATAAAATAATTATTATTTAGTAATATAACTTATTTTGATTTTGAATCATTTTAGATTTACAATTCTATTTTAATTTATATCATTCTTATAAATACTAGTTTTTTAAATTATTTATTGATCATTATTATAATATCTATTAATAAAATTATTTAGATTGAGTTTACATTATATATAATTTTTAATATTATTATAACTAAATATTATATTCACATTTAAAAAAAATTAAAAATTATTATATTTTCAAAGGTTATAACCTTCAAAAATTAAAAAAATTTTAAAAATTAATTTTTTTGTTTTTTGATTCTTGAAATAAAAACAATAAATGACTACTGGTCTAAACAATTAAATCACTAAACTCCTAAACCACAAAACACCTAAATACATAAACCATTAAAATGGTATATCCTGAATAATAAATAATAAATCTCAAATTTATTTGTATTCATTATAATATTAAATATTCATTATAATATTAAATATTCATTTTAATTATTTACTTGTTTATTATTATAGAATTATAAATTACAAAATAAATTATGAGTAAAAAAATATAATTTAAAAAATTAATTTTAATAACAAAAATTTAAACTTATAAAAAAAGCAAAACATTAAAAAAATTATTATTTAGTAATATATATATCACTTTGATTTGAATTAATTTAGATTTTGCAAATACTTTTTAAATAATATCTATTTTATTAATAATAGTTTATTAATTTATTTTTTGATCATTATTATAATATCTAAAAATGTAATTATTTATATTGAATTTAAATGACTTATATTTATGAAGTTATTATAAATAAATATTATATTTACATTTGAAAAAAATTTAAAAATTATTATTTTTTCAAAGGATATAACCTTCAAAAATAGAAAAAATAAAAAAAATAAATTTTATGTTATATCATTGTTTAAATAATACTTATAAACCAGTAAATTTCTAAACTCATAAATCTCTAAACTCCTTAACACAAAAGCCCCTAAAGACTTAAACCTTTAAACTCATAAACCTTAATTATAATTTAAATAATTTATTAAAATATTAATTACAAAATAAATTATGAGTGATACATATTTAATTTAAGTAATTTATTTTTCATCAAAAAAAATTAATAAGCTTATAAAAAGAAGCAAAAACTAATAAATAAAAATTATTATTTAGTAATAAATTTTACTTTGATTTTGAATAATTTTAGGTTTTGCAATTATATTTTAATTTATAACTATCATATTAATAATAGCATATAAATTTATTTTTTGAAAATTGATTTAATATCTATCAATAAAATTTTTTATATTTTGTTTAGATTATATATAATTATAATGATTTTTATTTCAAAATATTGTATTCACATTTTTAAAAAATTTTAAAATTATTATATTTTCAAAGGTTATAACCTTTGAAAATGTGAGAAAATATCAAAAATAATTTTTTTTGTTATTTCATTGTTTAAATAAATCCTATAAACCACTAAATGCCTAAACACTTAAATCAATAACTACTAAATCTCTAAAACCCTAAAAAGATAATCCTTTTAAACTAGTATACCCTAAATAACAAATAATAAATAATAAATATCAATATTATTTTTTTCATTATAATTTTAAATATTCATTTTTATTATTTATTATTTATTTTTATATAAATATTAATTACAAAATAATTATGAGTTGCACAAATATAATTTATGTAAATTATTTTTCATCAAAAAATTATAGATAAACTTTTTAAAGATAAAAAAATTTAAAAACAAAAAATTATTATATAGTAATATATTTTGCTTTGCTTTTGAATCATTTTAGGTTTTGTAATTATATTTTAATTGACATCTATCTTATTAATAATAGATTATTAAGTTATATTTTCTTCATTATTAGAATATTTATCAATAAAAATGTTCATATTGAATTTATATGATATATAAATATAATGATTATTATAACTAAATATTGTATTCACTTTTGAAAAAAATTATAAAATTATTATATTTTCAATTGTTATAACCTTTGAAAATGTGAAAAAATAAAAAAAAAATATTTTTTTCTTTGTTATATTATTGTTTAAATAAAACCTACACACCACTAAATGCCTATTCATTTAAATCACTAAACTACAAAATCTCGATACCTCTATATAGATAATCCTTTAAATCGGTATACCCTAAATAATAATTAATAAATCTCATTTTTATTTGTTTTCATTATAATTTAAAAAAATCATTTTGATTGTTTAGTTTTTTATTTTTATATATTTATTAATTATAAAATAAATTATAAGTTAAAAATATAATTTATAAAATTTATTTTTAATCGAAAAATTAATAAGCTTATTTATAAAAAGAATAAAAATTAAAAAACAAATAATTATTATTTAGTAATATATGTTGCTTTGATTTTCAATCATTTTAGGATTTGATATTATATTTTAAGTAATATCAGTCGTATTCATAATAGATTTTTAATTTATTTTTGATAATTATTAGAATATCTATCAATAAAATTGTTTATATTGAATTTATATGATATAATTATTATGATTATTATAAATAATATTTTATTCACTATTGAAAAAAATTTAAAAATTATTATATTTTCAAAAGTTATAATCTTAAAAATTGATAAAAAATATTAAAAATAAATTTATAGTTATTTTATTTTTTAAATAAAACCTATAGACCATTAAATACTTACTTAAATTAGTAAGCTTATTATCCTGAAACCCCTAAATACATAAAGATTTTAACATCTATATACTACTTAATAATTAATAAATCTCATTTTTATTTCTATTTATTATAATTTTAATTAATCATTTTAATTATTTATAGTTAAATTTTTAGAAAAATTAATTACAAATTAATTTTCGAGTGTGACAAATATTATTTAAATAATTTATTTTTAATCAAAAAAATAAAAGCTTATAAAAAGAAGAAAAAATTTAAAAATTAAATATTATTATTTCGTAATATATTTTGATTTGCTTTTGAATCATTTTGTGTTATGTAAATATATTTTAATTAAAATTTATATTTTTAATAATAGTATATTAATTTAATTTTTGATCATTATTATATTTCTATCATTAAAATTGTTTATATTCAATTTATATGATATATAATTAGTAAGATTAATATAATTATACATAGTATTCACATTTCAAAAAATTTTAAAGATTATTTTATTTTTAAAGGTTATAACCTTTGAAAATCAGAAAAAATATGAAAAAAAAAATTTTATTTTTATTATATAAATAAAACCTATAAACCATTACATACCTAAAAACATAAATTGACATGCTCCTAATTGACAAAACTCCTAAATAATCAAACCATTACACCAGTATACCACATATAATAAATCATAAATCTCATTTTAATTTGTATTTATTATAATTTTAAATATTCATTTTAATTAATTATTAGTTTATTTTTTATAGAAATATAAATTACAAAATAAATAATGTGTGAGACAACTATAATTTAAATAAATTATTTTTTATGAAAAAGAATATAAGCTTATAAAAATAAACAAAATTTCAAAAATTTAAAATTTTACTTAGTAATATAATTTAATTTGATTTTGAATTATTTTGGGTTCTGCAAATATATTTTACTTAATATCTTTCTTATTAATAATAGTTTATTAATTTATTTTTTTATCATCAAAATAATATATATTAATAAAATTATTTTTATTGAATTTACATCAAATATAATTATTAAGATTATTATAACTAAGTATTGTATCCATATTTTAGAACTATTAAAAAATTATTATATTTTCAAAGGTTATAACCTTTGAAAATAACAAAAATTCATAAAAATAAATTTTTTGTTATTTTATTGATTAAATTAAACCTATAAATCAATAAATAAAACCTAAATGTGTAAACATATAAATCAATAAACTCATTAACCCCAAAACCACAATAAACTTAAACCATTAAATAGGTATACTCAAAATAATAAATAATAAATCTCATTTTTATTAGTATTCATTATAATTTTATATATACATCTTAATTATTTATTAGTTTAATTTTATAGAAATATAAATTAAAAAATAAATTATTAGTTAGACAAATATAATTTACATATTTTATTTTTCAACAAAAAATATATAGGCTTATTAAATGGATACAAAAATTTAAAAATTTAAAATTAATATTTCGTAAAATATTTCACTTTGATTTTGAATCATTTTAGGTTTTTAAATTATATTTTAAACAATATTTATCTTATTAATAATTGTTTATTAATCTTTTGTATGATCATTATTATAATATATATCAATATAATTGTTTATATTGAATTTACATGATATATAATTGTTAAGATTATCATAACTAAATATAGTTTTCACATTTAAAAAAAATTTAAAAATTGTTATAGTTTCATAGGTTATATTAAATTTTTTGTTATTTTATTTTTTAAATAAAACCTATAAACCACTAAATGCTAGGGGTGCTCATGGGATGAGATGGTATGGGGATTACAATTCTCCAGTCCCTACCCATAGTTCGGAGAATTTTTTTTGAAGATCCAGACCCGTCCCATAGGTTGAAAATATCTGGATGGAATGGGACGGAGAACGGGGAATTTGGGTAGGAAAAAATGGTTCTGGGACGGAACAAAGTCCGAACATTTTTTTCAATTTATTTTTTTCAAACCGGCCAAGTTAGTTCATGTTGAAACCTTTTGTTGTACCATTTATCATTCCTTAGTTATGTATCTTTCAAACTCAAATTGGGCCAATTTTGTTTTGTCAAATAGGTTGAATACCGCAAACGAGTTCCATTACCTTGTCAAAAGCTTTGATGTGCAGAAAAGGATAGAAATGTTAAATAGAATGGGACCGAGTTGTGTGCTTATTTTGGTTCTTTGTTTTTTCACAAGTTGGCTTTGTTTAGCCGAGTGAATGTTAAACATAATAGCAGTACTACATTTTTTAAACAATTACTTAAAATATTAAGGAATAGCTAAAGATGACCACAAACATTGGTAGCATCAATTACTACTTAAGTAATTGCTAAAATTAGGTAGCTTAATATAAAAAAAATACAACTAATAAAAACCATGATAATAATCATTTCAAAGGTCGGTCCCGGAACATCAACGAAAATCAAACCCCAATTAATTATCACTTCTACAACTCCTCCCTTTTCCTCCTCCACTGTAGAAGGACAACCAAAGATGAAAACGTGTTAATCATGTAGACATAAATTTCTAAGATAAAAGAGTAATAAAAAAGCAAAATATTACCTTATAAAATTTAATACACCCATTCCAAATTTAGTTGGCCAACTATAGTTGGAAGAATATTTGGATCATGAGACCCCCCTGAAAATTGTAATTGACCATATTTTTATTAAATTGAATGAATAAAATAAGTAAAAGTGAAATTAAAATTTACAAGATTTGTATACTAACATGATTCACTATCATCAAGGTCTTGAACTAATTCTTCAATTTCAATAGGTTTGTTTGAGCTTCTCAACCAATCTTGTAGACATATGAGAACTTAAACTGTAATAGGTGTTAAAGAACTCATAAATTTATCTAAAGTTTTCTCCCCAGTGCTAAATGTAGATTCGTAGGGCACAGTAGATGCTTGAATAGCCAATACATCCATTGCTACATTTGCCAACGAATGATACCTAACCTCATTTACCTTCAACTAGTTTAGAATATCAAAATCAATTCTATTTTTTTCAAGTTTGTCCTCCAAGTACCTATCCAACTCTTCCAAAGCTGCAACTTCTTGTTCTTCCTCCAATTCAACAAAAAAAATCATCAACATAAGTTCACTACAATCAAAGAAATCATCATTTTTCTTCAACACAGTAGAAGAGGAATCATCTTCTTCTGATTCATCTTCATTTCAATCTTTATAATCATCCACCATCTCTTTAAAGTATTTATAACCTTTTTCACCAAATTTTTAGCCAATTCCTCACCATAATGCTAAGTGTACTTAACCTTGAGATATTTGAGCTTATATCTAGGATCCAACACTACTGCTACAAAAAGCATAATATTTGTTTACTAAAGAGAACCCCAATATTTGTGAATTTATGCCTATTTTTCATACCTATTTCAGACACCATTGTATATCTACTATTTGACAGAGCTCAATTTTTTTCAAAATTCGACATAATCTATGAAAATAAACACTAGAGGTAGAATATAATGAGCCAGAAAATTACAAGTTACCTCATAAAAGATTTTCAAGAAAGTGCCAAAATTTTCGCATTTGTTCAGTCTCCTTTCAGTTGGAATGTTTGAACCAAACTCCGTCAAAAATCTTTTGTCTTTGTCCTCCACATTATTAAAGTCTTTTTGATATTTTATATCAGTTGTAGCATCAAATAGTTGAATTCCATCTTGTAGGACAATCTAATTGCAATGAAGATCCATATGTCAAGTTTGCTTATTCAACATATAACTTAAATATATCTAATCTTTAGTACTGCTCTCACATATTTTCACCACACCTCTAATTTTTGAATAGCACCCTCAACTACTACAATGCCATCTCTCACAATTAAGTTTAGGATATGAGCAAACATCTCATATAAAAGTCTCGCCCCTCAAAGGTACAACACTTTTCTTCACAAGCCTTTTTTTCAATTGTTCAACTTCACAATCATTATTTGATGCATTGTCAACAGTAATGAACATCAACTTTCTCAAACCCCATTCATTCATGCAAAACTCAATAGCATTCTAATATTAACTCTAGAATGACTTTTAATTACACAAAAGTTCAAAAAGCCTTTTATGCACTATTCCATTGAGAATCAATGAAATGAACAGTCAAACATATATAAGAAAAATTTTAAATGCTAGTCCAAGTGTGGGTAGTCAATGAAACTCTACAACAATGAGATGATATGCTATCAAATAATTTCTTATTTTCATTCACAAACAAAGAAAAACAATCCCTCCGTGCAGAGTGCCTAGATTGAATTTTAAATTGAGGCACACTAACTTCACAAAACTCCTTAAACTCATCCCTCTCAACAAAACAAAAAGGCAATTCATCTTTTATGATCATTTCACCAAAACCTCCCTAACTTGTTGTGATCAAAGTGCCATCAAGTTAATATGGTTATCCTCTAAAATGTTACCTTTAGTGAAACTCAAAAAGATTGTGACTTGTCTTTACCTTTGTGAGCTTCTACTAATTCTTTTTTGTGTGGAAATTTCCTACAAGTATTTCTCAAGTATTTCCATAAACCCGAGGTACCTTGATCACTTTTTGCCAAGTAATTTTTTCTACACAATATACAAGCTGCCCTACCAGTTTCATTTCCCTCTGAATCAACTAATATCTCATAAGTTTCCCAAACATCCGACTTATTACTTTTATGAGCTTGAGGTTCAGATGTACCTTGACTTTCTTTTACAATTGGAATTGAAGAACCTGCCGTATCAATAAAAGGGTTCGTGAAAGGATGATGATTGGATTTACCAGTACTTTGATCATTTGAGATGTGATCATCTTCAATTTATTGTATTTTCGTTTACCACTGGATTGTGCCATCTGCATTGCCAATAATAATATGATATGTTAAGCTAAATTACATATAAATATTTCAAACAAGCAAGCTCTACAAAACTGAATGTAACACATTCAGCCCACTCATTCGACCCAACCACAACACCACAACTAGATGTGTCAACCGGGCCGTGCCTGGGACGGCCCGACACTGCACGGCGGCACGGGTTCTTCCCGTGCCGGTTTCATGCGGGCACGCGTTGGCATGACCCGTCCCCTCCCGAAAAAAAGACCGCGGGTCGGGTCTGATTGGATCCCGACCCGTGGTCCCGACTCTCGACCCGGCACGGCTCGGACTGCCGTGCCTATGGGCTGTGCCGTGCCCGGATGGTTTTAAACCGTGTCGTGCCCGGCCCGGCACGGTGGCATGGTCGTGCCCTAAAAAAACGGGTCGAGCCGGGCCGGGCCGGCCCGTTTGACACCTCTAACCACAACCAATACTCAACAAAATGACTCAGACACATAATAATAATAATTAATCACTCAATTCTCATCATAAAAACAAACCAAAAGGCTGGTGGAATCTGAGACATGGTGGAGGCAACCAGAAGTACGACGGTCAAGGGCTAGACCTAAATGAAACACGGACTGGAGATGGCATGAGGTGACCTGGAACTCGTCGGATAACAACAATAGGTGCCGTCGGATGGGATGTGCAGTAGTGAAAATTTGGTGGCATCTTCAGTTATATATATATATATCTATATGATTTATATTTATTTATTTTTAGATATATTCCTGGTTCTAGTATAGGTTTTTTAGGACTGGATAGGTTCTCGGATGGATATTGCTTAGATCCGGAGCACTTCCCAAAAGAAAAAATACGTGACAGAACGGGACCGAAAAAGTCAAGTCAACGGATTTTCTCCGTCCCGATTCTTTCGGGACAAGGCTTCGTGTCTAGTCATGAATCTCCAATTCCCTTGAGCAGCCCTACTAAATGCATATAAAGTTAAATCAGTAAACTCCTAAACCCCGTAATGCTAATACATAAACATTAAACCACTATAATACTAGTTAATAATTAATAAATCAAATTTTTATTGCTATTGTTTATATTTTTTACATATTCATTTAATTATTTATTAGTGTATTTATTTAGAAATATTTATTACAAAATAATTATGAGTGGGACAAATATAATTTAAATAAATATATTTATCTTAATAAAAATATACCATTATAAAAGAAGTATAAATTTAAAAATTATTATCAAGTAATATAAGTTACTTTAATTTAGAATCAATATTATTATAACAAAATATTGTATTAAAATTTCAAAAAATTTTAAATATTATTATATTTACAAATGTTATAACCTATGAAAATGATAAAAATTATAAAAATTTTTTTTTGTTATTTTATTTTTTTAAATAAAACCTATAAACCACTAAAAGCCTAAAAACATAAATCGCTAAAATTCTAAGGACAAACCCTCTAAATACTGAAATCATTAAACTGGTATACATTAATAATAAATCATAAAATCTCTTTTAATTTTTATTCAGTATAATTTTAAATTTTTATTTTAATTATTTCTCAATTTATTTTATAGAAATATTAATTAAAAATAAATTATAGTGAGACAGATCTAATTTAAATTAAACAGGCATCCCTAAATAATAAATAATAAATCTCATTTTTTTTCATTATAATTTTAAATATTCATTTTAATTATTTATTTGTTTATTTATATATAATATTAATTACAAATAAATTGAGTTGGACAAATATATTTATATAAATTATTTTTCATCAAAAAAATTATTGATAAACTTTTTTATAAATAAAATTCAAAACAAAATATTATTATATAGAAATATATTTTGCTTTTCTTCTGAATCATTTTAGGTTTGGTAATTATATTTTAATTGATATGTATCTTATTAATAATAGATTATTAATTCATTTTTTGATCATTATTAGAATATTTATCAATAAATTGTTTATATTGAATTTATATGATATATAAATATAATGATTATTTAACTACATATTGTATTCACATTTAAAAAAAGTTTAAAAATTGCTATATTTTCAAAGGTTATAACCTTTGAAAATATCAAAAAATAATAAAAATAAATTTTTTATTATTTTATTTTTTTAATAAAACCTATAAACCACTAAATGCATACACAGTTAAATAAGTAAACTCCTAAACCTCATAATGCCTAAATACATAAACCATTAAACAGCTATATACTACTTAATAATTAATAAATCTAATTTTTATTTCTATTTATTATAATTTTAAATATTCATTTTAATTATTTATTATTTTATTTTTATAGAAATATTTATTACAAATTAAATTATGAGTGCAACATATTTAATTTAAATAATTTATTTTTTATCAAAAAAAAAATATATCCTTATAAAAAGAGGCAAAATTTTAAAAACAAAAATTTATTATTTAGTAATATATTTTATTTTTATTTTGAATCATTTTAGATTTTGAAATTATATTTTAATTTATAACATTTTTATTAATAATAGTTTATTAATTTTTTATTGATCATTATTATAATTTCTATTAATAAAATTATTTAAATTGAATTTACATTATATATAATTATTAAGATTATTATTACTGAATATTATATTCACATTTAAAAAATTTAAAAATTAATATATTTTCAAAGTTTATAACCTTTAAAATTTAAAAAAATTCAAAAAATTAAATTTTTTATTTTTCATTCTTTAAATAAAACCTATAAATAACTTAAGGCATAAACTCTTAATTGACTAAACCCCTAAACACCTAAATACATAAACCATTAAAGTAGTATATCCTGAATAATAAATAATAAATCTATATTTTATTTGTATTCATTATAATTTTAAATATTCATTTTAATTATTTATTAGTTTATTTTTATATAATTATAAATTAAAAATAAATTATGAGGATGACAAATATAATTTAAATAATTCACTTTTAATAACAAAAAATATAAACTTATAAAATGAAGTAAAACATCAAAGAAAGTATTATTTTGTGATATATTTTATTTTGATTTTGAATAAATTTACGTTTTGCAAATATATTTAAAATAATATCTATTTATTAATAATAGTTTATTATTTTTTTTTGATCATTAATATAATATATTTCAATATAATTGTTTATATTGAATTTACATGATATATAATTATCAAGATTATCATAACTAAATATAGTATTCACATATAAAAAAATTTAAAAATTGTAATATTTTAAAGTTTATAACCGTCAAAAATGACAAAAAATAACAAAAATAATTTTTTTGTTATATCATTGTTTAAATAAAACTTATAAACCATTAAATGCCTAAATACATAAATATCTAAACTCCTAACCCCCGAAGCCCCTAAATACTTTAACCTTTAAATTCGTAAACCTTAAATATAATTTAAATAATTTATAGAAATATTAATTACAAAATAAATTATGAGTGATATAAATATAATTTAAATAATATAATTTTCATAAAAACACTTAAGCTTATAAAATGATGCAAAAACTAAAAAAAATTATATTTAGTAATAAATTTTATGTTGATTTTGAATAATTTTAGGTTTTTTAATTATATTTTAATTTATATCTATCATATTAATTATAGTTTATTAATTTAATTTTTGTTAATTGATATCATATCTATCAATAAAATTGTTTAAATTTAGTTTATATTATATATAGTTATAATATTTATTTTTACTAAATATTGTATTCACATTTTAAAAAATTTTAAAATTATTATATTTTCAAATGTTATGACCTTTCAAAATTTGAAGAAATATCAAAAATAATTTTTTTGTTATTTCATTGTTTGAATAAAACCTATAAACCATTTAATGCCTAAATACTTAAATCAATAACTTCTGAATCTCGAAACCCTGAATAAATAAATTTTTTAAAAATGTATATCCTAAATAATAAATAATAATTAATAAATCTCATTTTTTTTCATTATAATTTTAAATATTCACTTTAATTATTTATTTATTTATTTTTATATAAAAAATAATTACAAAATAATTTATGAGTTACACAAATATAATTTATATAAATTATTTTTCATCAAAAAATTATAGATAAACTTTTTATAAGAAAAAAAAAATGTTAAAACAAAAACTTATATTATTGTAATATATTTTGCTTTACTTCTGAATCATTTTAGGTTTTGTAAAAATATTTTAATTGATATCTTTCTTATTAATAATAGATTATTAAGTTATTTTTTCATCATTATTAGAATATTTATCAATAAAAATGTTTATATTGAATTTATATGATATATAAATATAATGATTATTATAACAAAATATTGTATTCACTTTTGAAAAAAAATTTAAAATTATTACATTTTCAAAGGTTAAAACCTTTGAAAATGTGAAAAAATAAAAAAAAATATTTTTTCTTTGTTATTCTATTGTTTAAATAAAACCTATACACTATTAAAAGCCTAAGAATGTAAATCACTAAACTACAAAATTCTGATACCACTATATAGATAATCCTTTAAATCGGTATACCCTAAATAATAATTAATAAATTTTATTTTTATTTGTTTTCATTATAATTTAAAAAATTCATTTTGATTGTTTAGTTTTTTATTTTTATATATGTTTTAATTATAAAATAAATTATGAGTTAAAATATAATTTATAAAAATTATTTTTAATCAAATAATTGATAAGCTTATAAAAAGAATAAAAATTTAAAAACAAATAATTATTATTTAGTAATATATTTTGCTTTAATTTTGAATCATTTTAGGTTTTGATATTATATTCATAATTGATTTTTAATTTAATTTTTGATAATTATTATAATATCTATCAATAAAATTGTTTATATTGAATTTATATGATATATAATTATTATGATTATTATAAATAAATATTGTATTCACTTTTGAAATGAATTTAAAAATTATTATATTTTAAAGGTTATAATTTTAAAAAATGAGAATAAATAATAAAAATAATTTTAATTATTTTATTTTTTAAATAAAACCTATAGACCATTAAATGCTTACTTACTTAAATTAGTAACCTCATAAACCCCTAAATACATAAAGATTTTAACATCTATATACTACTTAAAAAATAATAAATCTCATTTTTATTTCAATTTATTTTTATTTTAAATATTCATTTTAATTATTTATATTTTAATTTTTTAGAAAAATTAATTACAAATAAATTTCGAGTGAGACAAATATTATTTAATATTTATTTTTAATCAAAAAAAAATATAAGCTTATGAAAAGAAGAAAAAATTAAAAAATTAAATATTATTATTTAGTAATATTTTGATTTTATTTTGAATCATTTGTGTTATGTAAATATATTTTAATTAATATTTATAATATTAATATTTGTTATTAATTTAATTTTTGATCATTATTATAATATCTATCATTAAATTTTATATATTAAATTTATATGATATATAATTAGTAAGATTAATATAATTATACATAGTATTCACATTTCAAAAAATTTTCAAAATTATTTTTTCAAAGGTTTAACCTTGGAAAATATAAAAAAATAATAAAAAAAATATTTCGTTATTTTAATTTTTAAATAAACTTTATAAACCACTAATTGCATACACAGTTAAATCAGTAAACTCATAAAGTTCGTAATGCCTAAATACATAAACCATTAAACCTCTATATGCTACTTATTAATTAAAATCTAATTTTTATTTCAATTTATATTTTTTAAATATTATTTTAATTATTTATAAGTTTATTTTTATAGAAATATTTATTACAAAATAAATTATGAGTGTGACAAATATAATTTAAATAATTTTATTTAATCAAAAAAATATATACGTTATTAAAGAATAAATATTAAAAATTAAAAATTATTATCCAGTAATACTTTTTTTAATTTTGAATCAATTTGGGTTTTGCAAATTTTTTTAATTAATATTAATCTTTTTATTAATAGTTTATAAATTTAATTTTTGATAATTATTATAATATCTATCAATAAAATTGTTGATTTTGAATTATATGATATATAATAATTAAAATTATTATACTAAATATTGTATCACTTTTCAAAAAATTTTAAAATTTATTATATTTTCAATGTTATAACATGAAAATTTGTCAAAAATTATAGTAATTTAAAATTTATTTATAGCTTTTTGTCATTTTCAAGGTTATAACCATTGAAAATATAATAATTTTAAAATTTTTTGAAAAGTGAATACAATATTTAGTTATAATAATTTTAATTATTATATATCATATAAATTCAAAATCAACAATTTTATTGATAGATATTATAATAATTATCAAAAATTAAATTTATAAACTATTAATAAAAAGATTAATATTAATTAAAAAAATTTGCAAAACCCAAATTGATTCAAAATTAAAGAAAAAGTATTACTGGATAATAATTTTTAATTTTTTAATATTTATTTCTTTAATAACGTATATATTTTTTTGATTAAATATAAATTATTTAAATTATATTTGTCACACTCATAATTTATTTTGTAATAAATATTTCTATAAAAATAAACTTATAAATAATTAAAATAAATATTTAAAATAATAATAAATTGAAATAAAAATTAGATTTTTTAATTAATAAGTAGCATATAGAGGTTTAATGGTTTATGTATTTAGGCATTACGAACTTTATGAGTTTACTGATTTAACTGTGTATGCACATAGTGGTTGTAGGTTTTATTTAAAAATTAAAATAATAAAATATTTTTTATTATTTTTTATATTTTCCAAGGTTATAACCTTTGAAAATAAAATAATTTTGAAATTTTTTTGAAATGTGAATACCATATATAATTATATTAATCTTACTATTATATATCATATAAATTCAATATATACAATTTTAATGATAGATATTATAATAATGATCAAAAATTAAATTAATAAATGAATATTAAATATATAAATATTAATTAAATATATTTACATAACATAAAATGATTCAAAATCAAATCAAAATATATTACTAAATAATAATATTAATTTTTAAATTTTTTCTTCTTTTTAGAAGCTTATATTTTTTTTTTGATTAAAAATAAATAATTTAAATAATATTTGTCTCACTCGAAATTATTTTGTAATTAATTTTTCTAAAAATTAAAATATAAATATTTAAAATGAATATTTAAATAAAAAATAAATAGAATAAAAATGGAGATTTATTATTTTTTAAGTAGTATATAGATGTTAAAATCTTTATTATTTAGGGGTTTATGAGGTTACTAATTTAAGTAAGTAAGCATTTAATGGTCTATAGGTTTTATTTAAAAAATAAAATAACTAAAAATTAGTTTTATTATTTATTCTCATTTTTTAAAATTATAACATTTAAAAATATAATAATTTTTAAATTCATTTCAAAAGTGAATACAATATTTATTTATAATAATCATAATAATTATATATCATATAAATTCAAAATATAACCTTTTATTGATAGATATTATAATAATTATCATAAAATAAATTAAAAATCAATTATGAATATAATATCAAAACCTAAAATAATTCAAAATTAAAGCAAAATATATTACTAATAATAATTATTTGTTTTTAAATTTTTATTCTTTTATAAGCTTATCAATTATTTGATTAAAAATAATTTTTTATAAATTATATTTTTAACTCATAATTTATTTTATAATTAATACATATATAAAATAAAAAACTAAATAATCAAAATGAATTTTTTAAATTATAATGAAAACAAATAAAAATAAAATTTATTAATTATTATTTAGGGTATACCGATTTAAAGGATTATCTATATAGTGGTATCGAATTTTGTAGTTTAGTGATTTACATTCTTAGGCTTTAATGGTGTATAGGTTTTATTTAAACAATAGAATAACAAAGAAAAAATATTTTTTTTTATTTTTTCACATTTTCAAAGGTTTTAACCTTTGAAAATATAATAATTTTAAATTTTTTTTCAAAAGTGAATACAATATTTTGTTATAATAATCATTATATTTATATATCATATAAATTCAATATAAACATTTTATTGATAAATATTCTAATAATGATGAAAAAAATAACTTAATAATCTATTATTAATAAGGTAGATATCAATTAAAATATTTTTACAAAACCTAAAATGATTCAGAAGTAAAGCAAAATATATTACAATAATATAAGTTTTTGTTTTAACATTTTTTTTCTTATAAAAAGTTTATCTATAATTTTTTGATGAAAAATAATTTATATAAATTATATTTGTGTAACTCATAAATTATTTTGTAATTATTTTTTATATAAAAATAAATAAATAAATAATTAAAGTGAATATTTAAAATTATAATGAAAAAAAATGAGATTTATTAATTATTATTTATTATTTAGGATATACATTTTAAAAAATTTATCTATTCAGGGTTTTCGAGATTCAGAAGTTATTGATTTAAGTATTTAGGCATTAAATGGTTTATAGGTTTTATTCAAACAATGAAATAACAAAAAAATTATTTTTGATATTTCTTCAAATTTTGAAAGGTCATAACATTTGAAAATATAATAATTTTAAAATTTTTTAAAAATGTGAATACAATATTTAGTAAAAATAAATATTATAACTATATATAATATAAACTAAATTTAAACAATTTTATTGATAGATATGATATCAATTAACAAAAATTAAATTAATAAACTATAATTAATATGATAGATATAATTAAAATATAATTAAAAAACCTAAAATTATTCAAAATCAACATAAAATTTATTACTAAATATAATTTTTTTTTAGTTTTTGCATCATTTTATAAGCTTAATGTTTTTTATGAAAATTATATTATTTAAATTATATTTATATCACTCATAATTTATTTTGTAATTAATATTTCTATAAATTATTTAAATTATATTTAAGGTTTACGAATTTAAAGGTTAAAGTATTTAGGGGCTTCGGGGGTTAGGAGTTTAGATATTTATGTATTTAGGCATTTAATGGTTTATAAGTTTTATTTAAACAATGATATAACAAAAAAATTATTTTTGTTATTTTTTCTCATTTTTGACGGTTATAAACTTTAAAATATTACAATTTTTAAATTTTTTTTATATGTGAATAATATATTTAGTTATGATAATCTTTTGATAATTATATATCATGTAAATTCAATATAAACAATTATATTGAAATATATTATATTAATGATCAAAAAATAAAATAATAAACTATTATTAATAAAATAGATATTATTTTAAATATATTTGCAAAACGTAAATTTATTCAAAATCAAAATAAAATATATCACAAAATAATACTTTCTTTGATGTTTTACTTCATTTTATAAGTTTATATTTTTTGTTATTAAAAGTGAATTATTTAAATTATATTTGTCATCCTCATAATTTATTTTTAATTTATAATTATATAAAAATAAACTAATAAATAATTAAAATGAATATTTAAAATTATAATGAATACAAATAAAATATAGTTTTATTATTTATTATTCAGGATATACTACTTTAATGGTTTATGTATTTAGGTGTTTAGGGGTTTAGTCAATTAAGAGTTTATGCCTTAAGTTATTTATAGGTTTTATTTAAAGAATGAAAAAATAAAAAATTTAATTTTTTGAATTTTTTTAAATTTTAAAGGTTATAAACCTTAAAAATATATTAATTTTTAAATTTTTTAAATGTGAATATAATATTCAGTAATAATAATCTTAATAATTATATATAATGTAAATTCAATTTAAATAATTTTATTAATAGATATTATAATAATGATCAATAAAAAATTAATAAACTATTATTAATAAAAATGTTATAAATTAAAATATAATTTCAAAATCTAAAATGATTCAAAATAAAAATAAAATATATTACTAAATAATAAATTTTTGTTTTTAAAATTCTGCCTCTTTTTATAAGGATATATTTTTTTTTGATAAAAAATAAATTATTTAAATTAAATATGTCGCACTCATAATTTAATTTGTAATAAATATTTCTATAAAAATAAAATAATAAATAATTAAAATGAATATTTAAAATTATAATAAATAGAAATAAAAATTAGATTTATTAATTATTAAGTAGTATATAGCTGTTTAATGGTTTATGTATTTAGGCATTATGAGGTTTAGGAGTTTACTTATTTAACTGTGTATGCATTTACTGGTTTATAGGTTTTATTAAAAAAATAAAATAATAAAAAATTTATTTTTATTATTTTTTGATATTTTCAAAGGTTGTAACCTTTGAAAATATAGTAATTTTTAAACTTTTTTTAAATATGAATACAATAATTAGTTATAATAATCATTATATTTATATATCATATAAATTCAATATAAACAATTTTATTGTTAAATATTCTAATAATGATCAAAAAATGAATTAATAATCTATTATTAATAAGATACATATCAATTAAAATATAATTACAAAACATAAAATGATTCAGAAGAAAAGCAAAATATATTTCTATATAATAATTTTTTGTTTTGAATTTTATTTATAAAAAAGTTTATCAATAATTTTTTGATGAAAAATAATTTATATAAATTATATTTGTCCAACTCAATTTATTTTGTAATTAATATTTATATATAAATAAACAAATAAATAATTAAAATGAATATTTAAAATTATAATGAAAAAAAAATGAGATTTATTATTTATATTTTAGAGATGCCGGTTTAATTTAAATTAGATCTGTCTCACTAATAATTTATTTTTTATTTAATATTTCTATAAAATAAATTGAGAAATAATTAAAATAAAAATTTAAAATTATACTGAATAAAAATTAAAAATAGATTTATGATTTATTATTAATGTATACCAGTTTAATGATTTCAGTATTTAAAGGGTTTGTCATTAGAAGTTTATCGATTTATGTTTTTAGGCTTTTAGTGGTTTATAGGTTTTATTTAAAAAAATAAAATAACAAAAAAAATTTTATAATTTTTTATCATTTTCATAGGTTATAACATTTGTAAATATAATAATATTTAAAGTTTTTTGAAATTTTTATACAATATTTTGTTATAATAATATTGATTCTAAATTAAAGTAACTTATATTACTTGATAATAATTTTTAAATTTATACTTCTTTTATAATGGTATATTTTTATTAGATAAAATATATATTATTTAAATTATATTTGTCCCACTCATAATTTATTTTGTAATAAATATTTCTAAATAAATACACTAATAAATAATTAAAATGAATATTTAAAAATATAAAAATAGCAATAAAAATTTGATTTATTAATTATTAAATAGTATATAGTGGTTTAATGGTTTATGTATTTAGGCATTACGGGGTTTAAGAGTTTATTGATTTAACTTTATATGCATTTAGTAGGGCTGCTCAAGGGAATTGGAGATTCATGACTAGACACGAAGCCTTGTCCCGAAAGAATCGGGACGGAGAAAATCCGTTGACTTTGACTTTTTCGGTCCCGTTCTGTCACGTATTTTTTCCTTTGGGAAGGCTCCGGATCTTAAGCAATATCCATCCCGAGAACCATCCCGTCCTAAAAAACCTATACTAGAACCAGGAATATATATATAAAAAATAAATAAATATAAATATATATATATATATATATATAACATGAAGATGCCACCAATTTCACTACTGCCAATCCAATTCCGACGGACCTATTGCTGTTCCGACGAGTTCCAGGTCACCTCACGCCATTCCAGTCGTGTTCATTTAGGTCTAGCCCTTGACCGTCACACTTCTGGTTGCCTCCACCATGTCTCAGATTCCACCAGCCTTTTGGTTTGTTTTTATGATGAGAATTGAGTGATTAATTATTATTATTATGTGTCTGAGTCATTTTGTTGAGTATTGGTTGTGGTTAGAGGTGTCAAACGGGCCGGCCCGGCCCGGCTCGGCCCTTTTTTTAGGGCACGACCGTGCCACCGTGCCGGGCCGGGCACGACACGGTTTAAAACCATCCGGGCACGGCACTGCCCATAGGCACGATAGTCCGAGCCGTGCCGGGTCGGGAGTCGGGACCGCGGGTCGGGATCCAATAAGACCCGACCCGCGGTCTTTTTTTCGGGAGGGGATGGGTCACGCCCACGCGTGCCCGCGTGAAATCGGCACGGGAAGAACCCGTGCCGCCGTGCCGTGCCGGGCCGACCCAGGCACGGCCCGGTTGACACCTCTAGTTGTGGTGTTGTGGTTGGGTCGAATGAGTGGGCTGAATGTGTTACATTCAGTTTTGTAGAGCTTGCTTGTTTGAAATATTTATATGTATTTATGCTTAACATATCATATTTATTATTGGCAATGCAGATGGCACAATCCAGTGGTAAACGAAAAATACAATAAATTGAAGATGATCACATCTCAAATGATCAAAGTACTGGTAAATCCAATCATCATCCTTTCACGAACCCTTTTATTGATACGGCAGGTTCTTCAATTCCAATTGTAAAAGAAAGTCAAGGTACATCTGAACCTCAAGCTCATAAAAAGAAATAAGTCGGATGTTTGGGAAACTTATGAGATATTAGTTGATTCAGAGGGAAATGAAACTGGTAGGGCAGCTTGTATATTGTGTAGAAAAAATTACTTGGGAAAAAGTGATCAAGGTACCTCGGGTTTATGGAAATACTTGAGAAATACTTGTAGGAAATTTCCACACAAAAAAGAATTAGTAGAAGCTCACAAAGGTAAAGACAAGTCACAATCTTTTTTGAGTTTCACTAAAGGTAACATTTTAGAGGATAACATATTAACTTGATGGCAATTTGATCAACAACAAGTTAGGGAGGTTTTGGTGAAAATGATCATAAAAGATGAATTGCCTTTTTGTTTTGTTGAGAGGGATGAGTTTAAGAAGTTTTGTGAAGTTAGTGTGCCTCAATTTAAAATTTCATCTAGGCACTCTGCACGGAGAGATTGTTTTTCTTTGTTTGTGAATGAAAATAAGAAATTATTTGATAGCATATCATCTCATTGTTGTAGAGTTTCATTGACTACCCACACTTGGACTAGCATTTAAAATTATTCTTATATATGTTTGACTGTTCATTTCATTGATTCTCAATGGAATGTGCATAAAAGGCTTTTGAACTTTTGTGTAATTAAAAGTCATTCTAGAGTTAATATTAGAAATGCTATTGAGTTTTGCATGAATGATTGGGGTTTGAGAAAGTTGATGTTCATTACTGTTGACAATGCATCAAATAATGATGTTGAAGTTGAACAATTGAAAAAAAGGCTTGTGAAGAAAAGTGTTGTACCTTTGAGGGGCGAGACTTTTTATATGAGATGTTGTGCTCATATCCTAAACTTAATTGTGAGAGATGGCATTGTAGTAGTTGAGGGTGCTATTCAAAAAATTAGAGGTGTGGTGAAATATGTGAGGAGCAGTACTATAAGATTAGATATATTTAAGTTATATGTTGAATAAGCAAACTTGACATATGGATCTTCATTGCAATTAGATTGTCCTACAAGATGGAATTCAACTTATTTGATGCTACAAACTGATATAAAATATCAAAAAGACTTTAATAAGTTGGAGGACAAAGACAAAAGATTTTTGAAGGAGTTTGGTTCAAACATTCCAACTGAATGAGACGGAACAAATGCGAAAATTTTGGCACGTTTCTTGAAATCTTTTTATGAGGTAACTTGTAAATTTTCTGGCTCATTATATTCTACCTCTAGTGTTTATTTTCCTGAGATTATTCGAATTTTGAAAAAAATTGAGCTCTGTCAAAATAGTAGATATACAATGGTGTCTGAAATAGGTATGAAAATAAGGCATAAATTCAACAAATATTGGGGTTCTCTTTAGTAAACAAATATTATGCTTTTTGTAGCAGTAGTGTTGGATCCTAGATATAAGCTCAAATATCTCAAGGTTAAGTACACTTAGCATTATGGTGAGGAATTGGCTAAAAATTTGGTAAAAAAGGTTATAAATACTTTAAAAGAGATGGTGGATGATTATAAAGATTGAAATGAAGATGAATCAGAAGAAGATGATTCCTCTTCTACTGTGTTGAAGAAAAATGATGATTTCTTTGATTGTAGTGATACTTATGTTGATGATTTTTTTGTTGAATTGGAGGAAGAACAAGAAGTTGCAGCTTTGGAAGAGTTGGATAGGTACTAGGAGGACAAACTTAAAAAAATAGAATTGATTTTGATATTCTGAACTAGTTGAAGGTAAATGAGGTTAGGTATCCTTCGTTGGCAAATGTAGCAATGGATGTATTGGCTATTCAAGCATCTACTGTGCCCTATGAATCTACATTTAGCACTGGGGAGAAAACTTTAGATAAATTTATGAGTTCTTTAACACCTATTACAGTTTAAGTTCTCATATGTCTACAAGATTGGTTGAGAAGCTCAAACAAACCTATTGAAATTGAAGAATTAGTTCAAGACCTTGATGATAGTGAATCATGTTAGTATACAAATCTTGTAAATTTTAATTTCACTTTTACTTATTTTATTCATTCAATTTAAAAAAAATATGGTCAATTACAATTTTCAGGGGGGTCTCATGATCCAAATATTCTTCCAACTATAGTTGGCCAACTAAATTTGGAATGGGTGTATTAAATTTTATAAGGTAATATTTTGCTTTTTTATTACTCTTTTATCTTAGAAATTTATGTCTACATGATTAACACGTTTTCATCTTTGGTTGTCCTTCTACAGTGGAGGAGGAAAAGGGAGGAGTTGTAGAAGAGATAATTAATTGGGGTTGGATTTTCGTTGATGTTCCGGGACCGACCTTTGAAATGATTATTATCATGGTTTTTATTAGTTGTATTTTTTTTATATTAAGCTACCTAATTTTAGCAATTACTTAAGTAGTAATTGATGCTACCAATGTTTGTGGTCATCTTTAGCTATTCCTTAATATTTTAAGTAATTGTTTAAAAAATGTAGTACTGCTATTATGTTTAACATTCACTCGGCTAAACAAAGCCAACTTGTGAAAAAACAAAGAACCAAATTAAGCATACAACTTGGTCCCATTCTATTTAACATTTCTATCCTTTTCTGCACATCAAAGCTTTTGACAAGGTAATGGAACTCGTTTGCGGTATTCAACCTATTTGACAAAACAAAATTGGCCCAATTTGAGTTTGAAAGATACATAACTAAGGAATGATAATTGGTACAACAAAAGGTTTCGACATGAACTAACTTGGCCGGTTTGAAAAAAATAAATTGAAAAAAATGTTCGGACTTTGTTCCGTCCCATAACCATTTTTTCCTACCCAAAATCCCCGTTCTCCGTCCCATTCCATCCAGATATTTTAAACCTATGGGACGGGTCTGGATCTTCAAAAAAAATTCTCCGAACTATGGGTAGGGACTGGAGAATTGTAATCCCCATTTCATCTCGTCCCATGAGCACCCCTAGCATTTAGTGGTTTATAGGTTTTATTTAAAAAATAAAATAACAAAAAATTTAATATAACCTTTGAAACTATAACAATTTTTAAATTTTTTTTTAAATGTGAAAACTATATTTAGTTATGATAATCTTAACAATTATATATCATGTAAATTCAATATAAACAATTATATTGATATATATTATAATAATGATCATACAAAAGATTAATAAACAATTATTAATAAGATAAATATTGTTTAAAATATAATTTAAAAACCTAAAATGATTCAAAATCAAAGTAAAATATTTTACGAAATATTAATTTTAAATTTTTAAATTTTTGTATCCATTTAATAAGCCTATATATTTTTTGTTAAAAAATAAAATATGTAAATTATATTTGTCTCACTAATAATTTATTTTTTAATTTATATTTCTATAAAATTAAACTAATAAATAATTAAAATGTATATATAAAATTATAATGAATACTAATAAAAATGAGATTTATGATTTATTATTTTGAGTATACCTATTTAATGGTTTAAGTTTATTGTGGTTTTGGGGTTAATGAGTTTATTGATTTATATGTTTACACATTTAGGTTTTATTTATTGATTTATAGGTTTAATTTAATCAATAAAATAACAAAAAATTTATTTTTATGAATTTTTGTTATTTTCAAAGGTTATAACCTTTGAAAATATAATAATTTTTTAATAGTTCTAAAATATGGATACAATACTTAGTTATAATAATCTTAATAATTATATTTGATGTAAATTCAATATAAATAATTTTATTAATATATATTATTTTGATGATAAAAAAATAAATTAATAAACTATTATTAATAAGAAAGATATTAATTAAAATATATTTGCAGAACCCAAAATAATTCAAAATCAAATTAAATTATATTACTAAGTATAATTTTAAATTTTTGAAATTTTGTTTATTTTTATAAGCTTATATTTTTTTTCATAAAAAAATAATTTATTTAAATTATAGTTGTCTCGCTCATTATTTATTTTGCAATTTATATTTCTATAAAAAATAAACTAATAATTAATTAAAATGAATATTTAAAATTATAATGAATACAAATTAAAATGAGATTTATGATTTATTATATGTGGTATACTGGTATAATGGTTTGATTATTTAGGAGTTTTGTCATTTAGGAGTATATCAATTTATGTTTTTAGGTATGTAATGGTTTATAGGTTTTATTTATATAATAAAAATAAAATTTTTGTTTTCATATTTTTTCTGATTTTCAAAGGTTATAACCTTTAAAAATAAAATAATCTTTAAAATTTTTTGAAATGTGAATACTATGTATAATTATATTAATCTTACTAATTATATATCATATAAATTGAATATAAACAATTTTAATGATAGAAATATAATAATGATCAAAAATTAAATTAATATACTATTATTAAAAATATAAATTTTAATTAAAATATATTTACATAACACAAAATGATTCAAAAGCAAATCAAAATATATTACTAAATAATAATATTTAATTTTTAAATTTTTTCTTCTTTTTATAAGCTTTTATTTTTTTGATTAAAAATAAATTATTTAAATAATATTTGTCACACTCGAAATTAATTTGTAATTAATTTTTCTAAAAATTTAACTATAAATAATTAAAATGATTATTTAATATTATAATAAATAGAAATAAAAATGTGATTTATTAATTATTAAGTAGTATATAGATGTTAAAATCTTTATGTATTTAGGGGTTTCAGGATAATAAGCTTACTAATTTAAGTAAGTAAGTATTTAATGGTCTATAGGTTTTATTTAAAAAATAAAATAACTATAAATTTATTTTTAATATTTTTTATCAATTTTTAAGATTATAACTTTTGAAAATATAATAATTTTTAAATTTTTTTCAATAGTGAATAAAATATTATTTATAATAATCATAATAATTATATATCATATAAATTCAATATAAACAATTTTATTGATAGATATTCTAATAATTATCAAAAAATAAATTAAAAATCTATTATGAATACGACTGATATTACTTAAAATATAATATCAAATCCTAAAATGATTGAAAATCAAAGCAACATATATTACTAAATAATAATTATTTGTTTTTTAATTTTTATTCTTTTTATAAATAAGCTTATTAATTTTTCGATTAAAAATAAATTTTATAAATTATATTTTTAACTTATAATTTATTTTATAATTAATAAATATATAAAAATAAAAAACTAAACAATCAAAATGATTTTTTTAAATTATAATGAAAACAAATAAAAATGAGATTTATTAATTATTATTTAGGGTATACCGATTTAAAGGATTATCTATATAGAGGTATCGAGATTTTGTAGTTTAGTGATTTAAATGAATAGGCATTTAGTGGTGTGTAGGTTTTATTTAAACAATAATATAACAAAGAAAAAAATATTTTTTTTTTATTTTTTAACATTTTCAAAGGTTATAACAATTGAAAATATAATGATTTTATAATTTTTTTCAAAAGTGAATACAATATTTAGTTATAATAATCATTATATTTATATATCATATAAATTCAATATGAACATTTTTATTGATAAATATTCTAATAATGAAGAAAATATAACGTAATAATCTATTATTAATAAGATAGATGTCAATTAAAATATAATTACAAAACCTAAAATGATTCAAAAGCAAAGCAAAATATATTACTATATAATAATTTTTTGTTTTTAAATTTTTTTATCTTATAAAAAGTTTATCTATAATTTTTTGATGAAAAATAATTTACATAAATTATATTTGTGCAACTCATAAATTATTTTGTAATTAATATTTATATAAAAATAAAAAATAAATAATAAAAATGAATATTTAAAATTATAATGAAAAAAATAATATTGATATTTATTATTTATTATTTAGGGTATACTAGTTTAAAAGGATTATCTTTTTAGGGTTTTAGAGATTTAGTAGTTATTGATTTAAGTGTTTAGGCATTTAGTGGTTTATAGGATTTATTTAAACAATGAAATGACAAAAAAATTATTTTTGATATTTTCTCACATTTTCAAAGGTTATAACCTTTGAAAATATAATAATTTTAAAATTTTTTAAAAATGTGAATACAATATTTTGAAATAAAAATCATTATAATTATATATAATCTAAACAAAATATAAAAAATTTTATTGATAGATATTAAATCAATTTTCAAAAAATAAATTTATATGCTATTATTAATATGATAGTTATAAATTAAAATATAATTGCAAAACCTAAAATTATTCAAAATCAAAGTAAAATTTATTACTAAATAATAATTTTTATTTATTAGTTTTTGCTTCTTTTTATAAGCTTATTAATTTTTTTTGATGAAAAATAAATTACTTAAATTAAATATGTATCACTCATAATTTATTTTGTAATTAATATTTTAATAAATTATTTAAATTATAATTAAGGTTTATGAGTTTAAAGGTTTAAGTCTTTAGGGGCTTTTGTGTTAAGGAGTTTAGAGATTTATCAGTTTAGAAATTTACTGGTTTATATGTATTATTTAAACAATGATATAACATAAAATTTATTTTTTTTATTTATTCTATTTTTGAAGGTTATATCCTTTGAAAAAATAATAATTTTTAAATTTTTTTCAAATGTAAATATAATATTTATTTATAATAACTTCATAAATATAAGTCATTTAAATTCAATATAAATAATTACATTTTTAGATATTATAATAATGATCAAAAAATAAATTAATAAACTATTATTAATAAAATAGATATTATTTAAAAAGTATTTGCAAAATCTAAATTAATTCAAATCAAAGTGATATATATATTAATAAATAATAATTTTTTTAATGTTTTGCTTTTTTTATAAGTTTAAATTTTTGTTATTAAAATTAATTTTTTAAATTATATTTTTTTTACTCATAATTTATTTTGTAATTTATAATTCTATAATAATAAACAAATAAATAATTAAAATGAATATTTAATATTATAATGAATACAAATAAAATTAAGATTTATTATTTATTATTCAGGATATACCATTTTAATGGTTTATGTATTTAGGTGTTTTGTGGTTTAGGAGTTTAGTAATTTAATTGTTTAGACCTTTAGTCATTTATTGTTTTTATTTCAAGAATGAAAAAACAAAAAAAATAATTTTTAAAATTTTTTTAATTTTTGAAGGTTATAACCTTTGAAAATATAATAATTTTTAATTTTTATTAAATGTGAATATAATATTTAGTTATAATAATCTTAAAAATTATATATAATGTAAACTCAATCTAAATAATTTTATTAATAGATATTATAATAATGATCAATAAATAATTTAAAAAACTAGTATTTATAAGAATGATATAAATTAAAATAGAATTGTAAATCTAAAATGATTCAAAATCAAAATAAGTTATATTACTAAATAATAATTATTTTATTTAAAAAATTTACCTTTTTTTATCAACATTTTTTTAATGAAAAATAAATTATTTAAACTATATATATCGCACTAATAATTTATTTTGTAATTAATATTTCTATAAAAATAAACTGATAAATAATTAAAATGAATATTTAAAATTATAATGAATTCTAATAAAAATTAGATTTATGATTTATTATTTGGACTATACTAATTTAATGTTTTAAGTATTTATGGGCTTCGGGATTTAGGAATTTAGTCATTTTAGAATTTAGTCATTTAGTGGTTTATTGGTTTCATATATAAAATAAATTAACAAAAAAAATTTTTTTTGTTATTTTTTCTCATTTTTGAATGTTATAACCTTAGAAAATATAATAATTTATATTTTTTTTATGAAAAGTGAATATAATATGAAGTTATAATAATCATAATAATTATATATCATATAAATTTAATATAAAATATTTTATTGATATATAATATAATAATAATCATATAAAAGTAATAAACAATTATTAATAAGATACATTTTGTTTAAAATATATTTGCAAAACCTAAAATGACTCAAAATCAAAGTGAAATATTTTACTAAATATTAATTTTAAATTTTTAAATTTTTAAATTTTTGTATCGATATATAAGCCTATATATTTTTTGATGAAAAATAAATTATTTAAATTATATATGTATCACTAATAATTTATTTTATAATTTATATTTCTATAAAATTAAACTAATAAATAATTAAAATGTATATTTAAAATTGTAATGAATACTAATAAAAATAAGATTTATCATTTATTATTTAGGGTATACCTATTTAATTGTTTAAGTTTTTTATGGTTTTGGGGTTAAAGAGTTTATTGATTTATATGTTTACACATTTTCATGTTTATAGGTTTTATTTAATCAATGAAATACAAAAAAATTATTTTTTTGAATTTTCGTGGTTTTCAAAGGTTATAACCTTTGAAAATATAATAATTTTTTATTAGTTCTAAAATATGAATACAATACTTAGTTATAATAATCTTAAATTTTATATTTGTTGTAGATTCAATATAAAAAAATGTATTAATATATATTATAAAATGATCAAAAAATAAATTAATAAACTATTATTAAAAAGATAGATATTAATTAAAATATATTTGCAGAACCCAAGATAATTCAAAATCAAAGTAAATTATATTACTAAAAAAATTTTAAATTTTTGAAATTTTGTTTATTTTTATAAGCTTATTTTTTTTCATAAAAAATAATTTATTTAAATTATATCTGTCTCACTCATTATTTATTTTGTAATTAATATTTCTATAAAAATAAACTAAAAAATAATTAAAATGATTATTTAAAATTATAATGAATACAAATAAAAATGAGATTTATTATTTATTATTTAGGTTATATAGGTATAATGGTTTAAGTATTTAGGGGTTTTTAGGGTTTAGGAGTCTAGAGATTTAAATGTTTAGTCATTTAGTGGTTTATAAGTTTTATTTAAATAATAAAATAATAAAAAATTATTTTTGTGATTTTTATCATTTTTTAAGGTTATAACCTTTGAAAATATAATAATTTTTAAATTTTTTTTAAAAGTAAATTTAATATTTAGTTATAATAACTTAATAATTATAAGACATTTTAATTGAATATATGTAATTTTATTGTTCGATATTATAAAAATGATCAACTAATATATTAATAAACTATTATTGATAAGATTGATAGTAATTAAAATATAATTGGAAAACCTATATATAATGATTCAAAATTAAAGTAAAATATATTACTAAATAATATTTTTTTGTTTTTAAATCTGTACTTCTTTATATAAGCTTATTTTTTTTTGATTAAAAATAAATTATTAAAATTATATTTTTCTCACTCATTATTTATTTTGTGATTGATATTTCTATAAAAAATAAACTAATAAATAATTAAAATGAATATTTAAAATTATAATGAATACAAATTAAAATGAGATTTATGATTTATTATATATGGTATACCAGTTTAATGGTTTGATTATTTAGTGGTTTATAAGTTTTATTTATATAATAAAAAATAAAAATTCTATATTTGATTTTTTCTGATTTTCAAAGGTTATAACCTTTGAAAATAAAATAATTTTTAAATTTTTTTGAAATGTGAATACCATCTATAATTATATTAATCTTACTAAATATATATCATATTAATTCAATATAAATAATATTAATGATAGATATTATAATAATGATCAAAAATTAAATTAATATACTATTATTAATCAAATTAATATTAATTAAAATATATTTACATAACACAAAATGATTCAAAACCAAATCAAAATATATTACTAAATAATAATATTTAATTTTTATAATTTTGCTTCTTTTTATAAGCTTATATATTTTTTATTAAATTAAATTATTTAAATAATATTTGTCTCACTCGAAATTTATTTTGTAATTAATCTTTCTAAAAAATTAAACTATAAATAATTAAAATGAATATTTAAAATCATAATAAATAAAAATAAAAATGAGATTTATTATTTATTAAGTAGTATATAGATGTTAAAAGGTTTTTGTATTTAGGGGTTTCGTGATTTATGAGCTTACTGATTTAAGTAAGTAAGCAAATCTATAGGTTTTATTTAAAAAATAAATACAAAAAATTTATTTTTATCTAATTTTTCACATATTCAAAGGTTATAAACTTTGAAAATATAATAATTTTAAATTTTTTTTCAAAAGTGAAAACAATATTTTGTTATAATAATCATTATGTTTATAAATCATATAAATTCAATATAATTTATTTTATTAATAAATATTCTAATAATGATGAAAAAATAACTTAATAATGTATTATTAATAAGATAGATATCAATTAAAATATAATTACAAAACCTAAATTGATTCAGAAGAAAAGCAAAATATATTACTATATGATAATTTTTTATTTTGAAATTTTTTTTTCTTTTAAAAGTTTATCTATATTATTTTGATGAAAAATAATTTATATAAATTATATTTGTGTAACTCGTAATTTATTTTGTAATTAATATTTATATAAAAATAAACAAATAAATAATTAAATTTGAATATTTAAAATTAAAATTAAAAAAAATGAGATTTATTCTTTATTATTTAGGATATACCAGTTTAATTTAAATTAGATTTGTCTTACTAATAATTTATTTTGTAATTAATATTTCTATAAAAATAAACTGATAAATAATTAAAATAAAAATTATAATTATACTAAATAATTAAAATAATTTATTATGTTCCTCTCTCAACTCTAGAATGATTGCTAAAGCTCTAACCAAAATAATAGGTGCTTTTACTTTATCTCCATTATGTCTCATCATATTTGATGTTGAATCACTAAGCTATCAAAGGTAATTTGACTCATGTACGCTAACAGATTAAACCAAAGTTGTACCCCTATGTGTTGAAATAGTTAGTTGTTATGGATGCTATTTATATTGATTTTTGTAATTTCTTCTAAAATATCTCTATTACACACACTCAAAGCAATATTTTTAAAACATAGTTCATCTCTAAAAAAATAACCACCTTGTAGCCTATTAGAACAAACTAGCCCCAGGGTGGTTTGAGCAGGGCCAGAAGTATGGGCTCTCTTTCAATCAAGAATCAAATAATTTATATTATTGGCATGTCTAAGCCTTTTTTTATATCCTAATGGATATGAAAAGTATCATTTCTTTTTTTTATAATAAATGAGTTATGTATGCAAGCTCACAATACCAAAAAAGGTGTAAATGAATAATATTCAAATGTATAAAAGGTTTTAATCATTGATCAAAATATTAGTCTTGCATATTGACACTTGAGGTCACAAATCAAAGGAAAAAGCCATAGTGATATTTCCAATCCCAAGAATTTTAGCTATAGAAAGTTATAAAGAATAGTACTTGAGCTTTAACTATTTCTATGGTCATGACTTTTGCTCTTGAGGAATGTCCAAAGTTATAATCATTCCTAGTGCAATGACTTTGTAATATAAAGATAAAATGCACAAGCTATGATCATATCCAATACTGTGACCCAATATTATAGTGATTAAATATGTATTCATGATCATTCTTAGTGCCCGCCATAACAATATGTTCAACAGAGAGACACAAGTTATGGCATATTCTCATCGATATCATTTGTGTTCTAGAGACAAAATATACAATCATGACCATTGCTAATGCTATAATAATCTAAAGCAAGAAAGTGACCGAATCCATAACAAACTTCTTGAGTCATGACTTTGTGTTACATATACAAAAAGATAAATCTATGACATTCCTAAAAGTTCTAAATTTCAATTTAAATTTAACCCTTATTCATTTGATTATAAAATTGCAAAACATGAGATTTAGGATTTAGGGTTTATGGATTAGGGTTATAGTTTATGGTTTAAGGTTTAAAATTTAAAGTTTAGGGTTTATGGTTTTTTTTTGTTTTTTTTTTGTAAAATACACACTTTATTTATCATTTAGGCACACAACTTACAAGAGACTAAAAAGCTGACTAATTTAGGCCAGCCCACAAAATCTTATGCACCTTAATGATTCTATGCATAAAATATATAAAAAAACATAATGCCTAAAAATTCCAAGCGTATGAATACAACTAAAATCACCTGGCATTCCCGGACTTCAGAGGTGGCATTGAGTCATTATGCGCACTGCGTCCTTTCCATTCGGATTTGTCCAAGCCTTTCATGAGGAACCTCAATGATGCACCATATTAAAACTATGCAAATATAAGATAGTGCATGTGTGTGAAATGCAGCATCAAGCATTTACCTATGTCATTGCTATGCAATGGAATACATGTAAAACTGGAAACCCATAAATCTACAAGTCCATATCTATGGCACTTTGTCAATACATTCTCACCTCTGAATTCTACATTCTTTTACCCCAATGATCCTCAAAAGAGTATATCTTAGGTTAGAATGCTTCCTCCTCAAGCTCCAAGAAGTGGCTGTATGTTGCACCGACAAAATATCAAAAAATATGCATGCATCAGTGTGCATGTGTGATGAGGTTCATCTCATAGTCTAATTATCTACGCGTACAACCAAGCTAGAATACAAGTAAAATTACAAAATGCTATAAAGATGGGTCTTCTGCTTCTGGGAGTGTAGCATCGCCTAATGTGTATTTACAAAATGCATTAGCGGGCCCCACTTGGAGATACTCATGGGTCCAGTTGCCCTCTTTGCATTCTACATAGAGAACATAGAAGATTGTGTGTGTGAGTATGTCATGATCCACCTTTACAAGTACATGGTGCATACAAAGTCCAAAATACAAATAAGACTACAAACATAAAATACAAGTTTGAATCTTTTGCTCACGTGTGGCTGGTGTGGACTCCATTGCTTACTGGCCCTGTTTGGTGATGCTTTGGATTTTTTTGGCTCTCCAATTAATCATGGATTACCCGCTACTCCTGTTGGGTGACGGTTGGGAGGCCCTCTATGCTACCTGATAGGGCTAGTGGGACCAACTCCTAGCTACTCCTGGGTTTACTCCCGACCATTTGCTCGTTCTCATCAGTTGTCTGAATGTTATCATCCCATCCTACTTGTGGGGCCCTCTACAAGCTGGTGGCCCATACTTCTGGCTGCTTCAAGGACTTGCTGGCCCCTCTAAATGCTACACCAAAATGGACAATAATATGTGCACGTGTGTACTGTGGTCCGTCGCTATGTGTGTGTGGTGCAGCAGTATCAGGGTTTAGGAGTTTAGTAATTTAAGTATTTAGGTATTTTGTGGTTTATAGGTTTTATTTAAATAATTAAATAACAAAATAATTATTTTTTTGATTTTTTTCTCATTTTCAAGGTTATAACAATTGAAATATTATAATTTTTAATTTTTTTTCATATGTTAATACAATATTTAATTATAATAATCATAAAAATTAAATATCATGTAAATTAAATATAAATATTTTTATTGATCGATATTATAATACTGATCATAAAATAGATTAAAACACTATTATTAATAAGATAGTATTAATTAAAATATATTTGCAAAACCTAAAATGATTCAAAATCAAAGTAAAACATATTACTAAATAATAATTTTTTATTTTTAAATTTTTGATTCTTTTTATAAGCTTATAAATTTTTTTGATGAAGATAAATTATTTAAATTATATGTCTCATTCATAATTTTATTTTGCATTTAATATTTCTATAAAAATAAGCTAATAAATAATTAAAATGAATATTAAAATTATAATGAATACAAATAAAAATGATATTTATGATTAATTATTTAGATTATACCGGTTTAATAGTTTAAGTTTTTAGGAGTTTAGGAGTTTAGTGACTTAAGTGTTTAGGTATTTAGTAGTTTATATGTTTTATTTAAATAATGAAATAACAAAAAAATTATTTTTCTAATTTTTTATCAATTTTGAAGGTTATAACCTTTATAAAGATAATAATTTTTAAATTTTTTTCAAATGTGAATACAATATTTAGTTATAATAAACTTTATAATTATATATCATGTAAATTAAAATTAAAAAATTTTATTGATAGATATTAATAAACTAAATATAAATATAAATATAATAATGATCAAAAAATAAATTAATAAACTATTATTTATTGATATATATTTATATATTATTTATAAATACTTAAACCTTTAAAGATGGTTTAAATGTTTAAATAGTTAAGGGTTTTTGGGTTTTGGTGTTTGGGGTTTAGGAGTTTAATGATTTAAGCATTTAGGCATTTATTAGTTTATAGGTTTATAGTTTTATAGTATAGGAGTTTATTTAAAATTTTATTAATAAATTTATTAATAAATTTATTAAAAAATTTATTAAAAAATTTATTAAAAAATTTATTAATAAAATAACAATATTTAGTTATCTCACCTTTAAAAATATAATAATTTTTAAATTATTTTCAAATGTAAATATAATATTTAGTTATAATAATCTTTATAATTATATAATATGTAAATTCAATATAAACATTTTTATTGATAAATATTCTAATAATGATGAAAAAATAACTTAAAAATCTATTATTAATGAGATAGATATCAATTAAAATATATTTACAAAACCTAAATTGATTCAGATGCAAAGTAAAATATATTACTATATGATAATTTTTAGTTTTGAAATGTTTTTTTCTTTTAAAAAGTTTATCTATATTATTTTAATGAAAAATAATTTATTTGAATTATATTTGTGTAACACACAATTTATTTTATAATTAATATTTATATAAAAATAAACATATAAATAATTAAATTTGAATATTTAAAATTAAAATGAAAAAAAATGAGATTTATTATTTATTATTTAGGGATACTATTTTAATTAAAATTAGATCTATCTCACTAATAATTTATTTTGTAATTAATATTTTTATAAAAATGAACTGATAAATAATGTAAATAATAATTTAAAATTATACTGAATAAAATTAAAATGAGATTTATGAATTATTATTAATGTTTACAAGTTTAATAGTTTATGTATTTAGAGGTTTTGTCGTTTAGTAGTTTAGCGATTTATGTTTTTAGCCATTTAGTGGTCTATTAGTTTTACTTAATCAATGAAATAACAAAAAAAATATTTTTGATATTTTTTCACATTTTCAACGGTTATAACCTTTGAAAATATTAAAATTTTAAATTTTTTTAAAAATATGAATACAATATTTAGTAATAATAATCATTATAATTATATATAATAGAAACTAAATATAAACAATTTTATTGATAGATATGATATCAATTATCAAAAAATAAATTAATATGACATTATTAATATGATAGATATAAATTAAAATATAATTAAAAACCTAAAATTATTCAAAAACAATATAAAATTTATTACTAAATAATAATTTTTGTTTTTTAGTTTTTGCTTATTATTATAAGCTAATATTTTTTTTTTGATAAAAAATAAATTATTTAAATTATATTTGTATCACTCATAATTTATTTTGTAATTAATATTTCAATATATTATTTAAATTATATTTAAGGTTTACAAGTTTAAAGGTTTAATTATTTAGGGGCTTTGGGGTTTTAAAGTTTAGAGATTTATGTGTTTAGGCATTTAATGGTTTATAAGTTTTATGAAAACAATGATATAACAAAAACTTTATTTTTGTTATTTTTTATAATTTTTGAAGGTTATAACCTTTGAAAATATAACAATATTTAAATTTTTTTTATAAGTGAATACTATATTAAACATTTATATTGATAGATAATATATAAATGATCAAAAAATAAATTAATAAACAATTGTTAATAAGAAATATTTTATTTAAAATATATTTGTAAAACATAAATTTATTCAAAATCAAAATAAAATATATTACTAAATAATTATTTTTTTGATGTTTTGCTTCTTTTTATAAGTTTATATTTTTTTTATTAAAATTAAATTATTAAAATTTTATTTGTCTTCCTCATAATTTATTTTTAATTTATAATTCTATAAAAATAAACTAATAAATAAATATATTAAAAATTTAAAACTATAATGAATACAAATAAAATATAGATTTATTATTTATTATTTAGGATATACTAGTTTAATGGTTTAAGTATTTTGTTGTTTTGGGGTTTAGTGATTTAAGTGTTTAGGCCTTTAGTGATTTATAGTTTTTATTTAAAGAATGAAAAAATAAAAAATTTAATTTTTTGATTTTATTTTTAATTTTTGAAGGTTATAACCTTTGAAAATATAATAATTTTTAATTTTTATAAAATGTGAATATAATATTTAGTTATAATAATATTAATAATTATATATAATGTAAACTCAATATTAATACTTTTATTAATACATATTATAATAATGATCAATAAAAAATTAATAAACTATTATTAATAAGAATGATATAAATTAAAATATAATTACAAAATCTAAAATGATTCAAAATCAAAATAAGATATATTACTAAATAATAAATTTTGGTTTTTAAAATTTTGCCAATTTTTATAAGGATATATATTTTTTTGATGAAAAATAAATTATTTAAATTAGATCGGTCTCATTAATAATTTATATTGTAATTAATATCTCTATAAAAATGAACTGATAAATAATTAAGATAAAAATTTAAAATTATTCTTAATAAAAATTAAATTGAGATTTATGATTTTTTATTAATGTACACCTGTTTAATGGTTTAAGTATTTAAAGATTTTTCCATTTAGGAGTATAGCAATTTATGTTTTTAGGCATTTAGTGGTTTATAGGTTTTTTTAAATAATAAAATAATAAAAAAAAATTTGTAATTTTTTATCATTTTCAGAGATTATAACCTCTGAAAATATAATAATATTTAAAATTTTTAAAAATATGAATACAATATTTAGTTATTTTAATATTAATAATTATATATAATATAAATTCAATATTAACAATTTTATTGAAATATAATATAATAATGATTAAAAATTTAATTAATAAACTATTAATAATAAGATAGATATTAATTAA
This sequence comes from Sapria himalayana, assembly GCA_029783825.1. Taxonomy (NCBI): domain Eukaryota; kingdom Viridiplantae; phylum Streptophyta; class Magnoliopsida; order Malpighiales; family Rafflesiaceae; genus Sapria; species Sapria himalayana. The sequence continues at coordinate 132,667 of JAREIK010001413.1, forward strand.
AAAATATTTACAATACCCAAATCGATTCAAGATTAAACTATAATATATTACTGTATAATAATTTTAAATTTTTAAATTTTTACTTCTTTTATTAGCATATATATATTTTTTGATTAAAAATAAATTATTTAAATTATATTTGTCGCACTTATAATTTATTTTGTAATAAATATTTTATAAAAATAAACTAATAAATAATTAAAATCAATATTTAAAATTATATTAAATGAAATAAATATTAGATTTATTAATTATTAAGTAGTATATAGTGGTTTAATGGTTTATGTATTTAGGAGGTTACAGATTTACCTATATATGCATTTAGTAGTTTATATGTTTTATTTATAAAATAAAATAACAAAAAATTTATTTTTGTTATTTTTTGATATTTTCAAAGGTTATAACATATGAAAATACAATAAATTTTAAATTTTTTTCTAAAGTGAATACAATCTTTAGTTATTATAATCATTATATTTATATATCATATAAATTCAATATTAACAATTTTATTGATAAATATTCTAATAATGATCAAATAATAAATTAATAATCTATTATTAATAAGATAAATATGAATTAAAATATAATTACAAAACCTAAAATGATTCAGAAGCAAAGCAAAATATATTATTATTATATAATAATTTTTTTTTGAATTTTTTTTTATTTTAAATATTTTATGTATATTTTTTTGATGAAAAATAATTTATGTAAATTATATTTGTCTAACTCATAATTTATTCTGTAATTAATATATTTATAAAAATAAACTAATAAATAATTAAAATGAATATTTAAAATTATAATGAAAAAAAATGAGATTTATTATTTATTTTTTAGAAATGCCGGTTTAATTTAAATTAGATATTTCTCACTAATGATTTATTTTGTAATTAATATTTCTATAAAAATAAACTGATAAATATTTAAAATATAAATTTAAAATTATACTGAATAAAATTTAAAATGAGATTTATGATTTATTATTACTGTATACCAGTTTAATGGATTAAGTATTTAGAGGTATTTTCATTTAGGATTTTACCAATTTATGTTTTTAGGCTTTTAGTGGTTTATACGTTTTATTTAAAAAAATAAAATATCAAAAAAAATTTCAATAATATTTTATCATTTTCATAGGTTATAACCTTTGAAAATATTGTAATATTTAAATTTTTTTGAAATGTGAATATAAAAATTAGTTATAATAATATTAATAATTATATATCATATAAATTCAATATAAATAATTTTATTGATATATATTATAATAATGATCAAACTTAAATATATAAACTATTGATATTAAGATAGATATTAATTAAAAAATAATTACAAAACCCAAATTGATTCAAAATTATAGTAAAAAATATTTCTGGAAAATAATTTTTAATTTTTAAATATTTACTTCTTTTATAAGCAGATATATTTTTTAAATTATATTTGTCACACTCATGATTTATTTTGTAATAAATATTTCTATAAAAATAAACTAATAAATAATTAAAATGTATATTTAAAATTATAATAAATAGAATTAAAAATTAAATTTATTAATTATTAAGTAGTATATAGTAGTTTAATGGTTTATGTATTTTGGCATTACGGGGTTTAGGAGTTTACTGATTTAACTGTGCATGCATTTAGTGGTTTATAAGTGTTATTTTAAAAAAAATATCAAAAAATTTATTTTTTTTATTTTTTGATATTTTCAGAGGAACCTTTAAAATATATAATAATTTTTAAATTTTTTTCAAAAGTGAATACAATATTTAGTTATAATAATCATTATATTTATATATCATATAAATTCAGTATAAATATTTTTATTGATAAATATTCTAATAATGATCAAAGAATAAATTAATAATCTATTATTAATAAGATAGATATCAATTTAAATATAATTATAAAACCTAAAATAATTCAGAAGAAAAGCAAAATATATTACTATATAATAATTTTTTGTTTTGAATTTTTTTTCTTTTAAAAACTTTATCTATATTTTTTTGATGAAAAATAATTATATAAATTATATTTGTCTAACTCAATTTATTTAGTAATTAATAAATATATAAAAATAAACGAATAACATTTGAAAGGTTATAACATTTGAAAATATAATAATTTTAAAATTTTTATAAAATGTGAATAAAATATTTAGTAATAATAATCATTATAATTATATATATAATATAAACTAATTATAAATAATTTTATTTATAGATATGATATCAAATATCAAAAAATAGATTAATAAACTTTTATTAATATGATAGATATAAATTAAAATATAATTATAAAACCTAAAATGATTTAAAATCAATGTAAAATTAATTACTAAATAATAATTTTTTGTTTTTAAAATTTTACTTCTTTTTATAATATTATATTTTTTTTTATTAAAAGTAAATTATTAATATTATATTTGTCTGACTAATTATTTATTTTGTCATTAATATTTATATAAAAAATAAACTAATATATATTTAAAATGAATATTTAAAATTATAATGAATACAAATTAAAATGAGATTTAAGATTTATTATTGATGTATATGTAATTTATTTTTTTATAATCTGTTTGTATAAACAAATATTTTTTCATCTTTGATATTTTCATGTAAGTGTAGGAAAGGTAATATTAAGAGGCCGGGGATGCAGCAGTAGCATAATAATGGAGGTCTCGCTGACCAGACAGTGGGCCGAAATTGTAGCAGAGCATGACCCATCTCATGATCCGACCCGCTCCGGTTAAATGAACCGAGATAAATTTTAATATAAAATGTTTTGTAAATTTATTTTTAGGTGGCTATTTTTGGACCAGTGGTACTGTTCATCGTCTCACTCTCTCTTCTCTATGTGAGATTTATCGCGACTATTCGGTGTGCTACATACTGTAAGACATTTCTGTTGCTTTAATCTGTAACGCATAATTATTTTAAGTGGATTTAGCTAGTCATACTGAACGACTAGCGAACCACGTTATTTTTAGTGTTTATTTCTCATTTTTTTATTCTATCATGGATGGTTCTTGAATTGGGATATATATATTGCTAGTTTTCTGTTGTTTCTGCATTTCTATATCTCAATCTCACTACCGTGGAAACACAATTGTCCAACAATTATATATGTTATACCGGTTTAATGGATCAATTATTTAGGAATTTTGTCGTTTAGGAGTTTAGCAATTAATGTTTATCGGCATTTAGTGGTATATAGGTTTGATTTATATAATAAAAATAAATTTTTTTTTTAATTTTTTTAGATTTTCAAAGGTTATAACCTTTGAAAATAAAAAAATATTTAAAATCTTTTGAAATGTGAATACCATGTATAATTATATTAATCTTATTAATTATATATCATATAAATTCAATATAAATAAATTTAATGATAGATATTATAATAATGATCAAAAATTAAATTAATAAACTATTATTAATAATATAAATATTAATTAAAATATATTTACATAACACAAAATGATTCAAAATAAATAAATATATATTACTAAATAATAATATTTAATTTTTAAATTTTCCATCTTTTTATAAGATTATATTTTTTTATGATTAAAAATAAATTATATAAATAATATCTGTCTTACTCGAAATTTATTTTGTAATTAATTTTTCTAAAAAATTAAAATAAAAATAATTAAAATGAATATTTAAAATTATAATAAATAGAAATAAAAATGAGATTTATTATTTATTAAGTAGTATACAGATATTATAAGGTTTTTGTATTTAGGGGTTGCAGGTTTTATGAGCTACTGATTTAAGTAAGTAAACATTTAGTGGTCAATAGGTTTTATTTAAAAAAGAAATAACAAAAAAATTATTTTTTGTATTCTTTCTCATTTTTAAAGATTATAACCTTTGAAAATATAATAATTTTTAAATTTTTTTCAAAAGTGATTACAATATTTATTTATAATAATCATAATAATTATATATTATATAAATTCAATATAAACAATTTTATTGATAAATATTCTAATAATTATCAAAAAATAAATTAAAAATTTATTATGAATAAGATTGATATTACTTAAAATATAATATCAAAACCTAAAATGATTCGAAAGCAAAGAAAAATATATTACTAAAAAATAATTATTTGTTTTTAAATTTTTATTCTTTTTATAAGCTTATCTATTTTTTGATGAAAATAATTTTTATAAATTATATTTTTAACTCATAATTTATTTTATAATTAATATATATATATATATATATATATATAAAACTTAACAATCAAAATGAATTTTTTAAATTATAATGAAAACAAATAAAAATGAGATTTATTAATTATTATTTAGGGTATACCGGTTTAAAGGATTATCTATATAGGGGTATCGGGATTTTGTAGTTTTGTGATTTAAGTGTTTAGGCATTTAGTGATTTATAGGTTTTATTTAAACAATGAAATACCAAAAAGAATATTTTTTTTTATTTTTTCACATGTTCAAAGGTTATAATCTTTCAAAATATAAAAATTTTAATTTTCAAAAGTGAATACTATATTTAGTTATAATAATTATTAAATTTATATATCATATAAATTTAATAATCTATTATTAATAAGTTAGATATCAATTAAAATATAATTACAAAACCTAAAATGATTCAGAAGCAAAGCAAAATATATTACTATATAATATTGTTTTGTTTTTTAATTTTTTTCTTCTTTGATTAAGTTTATCTATATTTTTTGTTGAAAAATAATTTATATAAATTATATTTATATAACTTATAATTTATTTTGTAATTAATATTTATATAAAAATAAACTAATTAATAATTAAAATGAATATTTAAAATTATAATAAAAAAAATAAAAATGAGATTTATTATTTATTATTTTGGAAATACATGTTTACAAAATTAATCTATTTAGGGTATTCAAGATTTAGAAGTAATTGATTTAAGTATTTAGGCATTTAATGGTTTATAGGTTTTATTCAAACAATGAAATAACAAAAAATTTATTTTTTGATATTTTTTAAAATTTTCAAAGGTTATGACTTTTGAAAAATAATAATTTTAATATTTTTTAAAAATATGAATACAATAATTAGTATTAATAAATATTATAACTATATATAATATAAACTAAATATAAACCATTTTATTGATAGATATTATATCAAATATCAAAAAATAAATTAATAAAGTATTATTAAAATGATAGATATAAATTAAAATATAATTAAAAAACCTAAAATTATTCAAAATCAAAGTAAAATTTATTACTAAATAATAATTTTTTTTAGTTTTTGCATCATTTTATAAGCTTATATGTTTTTTTGATGAAAAATATATTATTTAAATTCTATTTGTATCACTCCTAATTTATTTTGTAATTAATATTTCTATAAATTATTTAAATGATATTATGTCTTCCTCATAATTAATTTTTAATAAACTATTATTAATAAGTTAGATATTATTTTAAATATATTTGCAAAACGTAAATTTATTCAAAATCAAAGTAAAATATATTACAAAATAATACTTTCTTTGATGTTTTGCTTCTTTTTATACGTTTATATTTTTTGTTATTTATGTAAATTATTTAAATTATATATGTCTTCCTCATAATTAATTTTTAATTTATAATTCTATAAATATAAACTAATAAATAATTAAAATGAATATTTAAAATTATAAAGAATACAAATAAAATAGAGGTTTATTATTTATTATTCAGGATATACTAGTTTAATGGTTTAAGTATTTAGGTATTTTGGGGTTTAGTGATTTAAGTGGTTAGGCCTTTAGTGATTTATAGTTTTTATTAAAAGAATGAAAAATTAAAAATTTAATTTTTTGATTTTTTTTAATTTTTGAAGGTTATAACCTTTGAAATTATAATAATTTTTAATTTTTTTTTTAAATGTGAATATAATATTCAGTAATAATAATCTTAATAATTATATATAATGTAAACTCAATATAAATAAATTTATTAATAGATATTATAATAATGATCAATAAAAAATTAATAAACTATTATTAATAAGAATGATATAAATTAAAATATAATTGCAAAATCTAAAATGATTCAAAAAAAAAAAATATATTACTAAATAATAAAATTTTGTTTTTAAAATTTTGCCTCTTTTTATCAGGATATATATTTTTTTTTTGATAAAAAATAAATTATTTAAATTAGATATGTCTCACTAATAATTTATTTTGTAATTAATATTTCTATAAAAATAAACTGATAAATAATTAAAATAAAAATTAAAAATTATTCGTAATAAAAATTAAATTGAGATTTATAATTTTTTATTAATAAACACATGTTTAATAGTTTAAGTATTTAAAGGTTTTGTCTTTTAGGAGTTTAGTTATTATGTTTTTAGGCCTTTCGTGGTTAATAGGTTTTATTTAAACAATAAAATAACGAACAAAAATTTGTAATTTTTTCTCTTTTTCATATGTTATAACCTTTGAAAATTTAATAATATTTAATTTTTTTTGAAATTTTAATACAATATTAAGCTATAATAATATTAATAATTATATATCATATAAATTTAATATAAATAATGTTATTGATAGATATTATATTAATGATCAAAAATTAAATATATAAACTATTAATATTTAGATAGATATTAATTAAAAAATAATTACAAAACCCAAATTAATTCAAAATTAAAGTAACTTATATTACTTGATAATAATTTTTAATTTTTAAATTTATACTTCTTTTATAAGCATATATTTTTATTAGATAAAAAATATATTATTTAAATTATATTTGTCCCACTCATAATTTATTTTGTAATTAATATTTCTAAATAAATATACTAATAAATAATTAAAATGAATATTTAAAAATATAATAAATAGCAATAAAAAATAGATTTATTAATTATTAAGTAGTATTTAGCGGTTTAATGGTTTATGTATTTAGGCATTATGGGATTTAGGAGTTTACTGATTTAATTTTATATGCATTTAGCAGGGCTTCTCACGGACTCAGAGATTCGCAAACCGACCCGAAGTCTTGTCCCGAAAGAATAGGGACTGAGAAAAATCCGTTAACTTTGACTTTTCTCGTACCGTTCTGTCACGTATTTTTTCTTTTGTGACGATTCCGGATCTTAAGCAATATCCATCCCGAGAACTGTCCCATCCAAAAAAACTGATACTAGAACCAGGAATATATATCTATATATATATATATATAACATGAAGATGCCACCAATTCGACTCCTACCCATCCAATTCTGATGCACCTTTTGTTGTTCCGACGAGTTCCAGGCCACCTCATGCTATTCAAGCCGTTTTCAGTTAGGTCCAGCCCTTGTCCGTCACTCTTTTGGTTTCCTCCACCGTGTCCCATATGCCACCATCCTTTTGGTTTGTTTTTTTTGACGAAAATTAAGTGATTAATTATTATTATTATTATTATTATTATTATTATTATTATTATGTGTCTCAGTTAGTTTTGTCGAGTATTGGTTGTGGTGTTGTGGTAGGGCAGAATGAGTGGGCTGAATGTGTTACAATCAGTTTTGTAAAGCTTGCTTGTTTGAAATATTTATATGTATTTATGCTTAACACATCATATTAATTAATGGCAATGCAGATGGCACAATTCAGCGGTAAATGAAAAATACAATAAATTGAAGATGATCACATCTCAAATGATCAATGTACTGGTAAATCCAATCATCATCCTTTCACGAACCCTCCTATTGTGACATCAGGTTCTTCAATTCTAATTGTAAAAGAATGTCAAGGTACATGTGAACCTCAAGCTCATAAAAAGTATAAGTCTACTGTTTGGGAAACTTATGAGATATTAGTTGATTCAGAGGGAAATGAAACTGGTAGGGCAGCTTGTATATGTTGTAAGAAAGAATATTTTGCAAAAAGTGATCAAGGTATTACAGATTTATTGAAATACTTGAGAGAGACTTGTAGGAAATTTCCTCACAAAAAAGAATTAATAGAAGCTCACAAAGGTAAATACAAGTCACAATCTTTGTTGAGTTTCACTAAAGGTACTAGTTCTGAGAATAACAAATTAACATGTTGGCAATTTGATCAAAAACTCGTTAGGGAGGCTTTGGTAAAAATGATCATAAAAGATGAATTGTCTTTTTGTTTTGTTGAGAGGGTTGAGTTTAAGAAAGTTCTGCATGAATTGCCTTTTTGAACTTTTGTGTAATTAAAATTCATTCTGGAGTTAATATTAGAAATGCTATTGAGTTTTGCATGAATGAATGGGGTTTGAAAAAGTTGATGTGCATTACTATTGACAATGAATCAAATAATGATGTTGTAGTTGAACAATTGAAAAAAGGCATGTGAAGAAAAGTATTGTACCTTTGAGAGGCGATCATTTTCATATGAGATGTTGTGATCATATCCTAAACTTAATTGTCAGAGTTGGCATTGCAGTAGTTGAGGGTGCTATTCAAAAAATTAGAGGTGTGGTGAAATATGTGAGGAGCAGTCCTAAAAGATTAGATATGTTTAAGTTATGTGTCGAAGAAGCAAACATGACATATGGATCTTCATTGGAATAGATTGTCCTACAAGATGCAATTCAACTTATTTGATGCTACAAACTGATATAAAATATCAAAAAGAATTTGATAAGTTGTAGGACAAAGACAAAAGGTTTTTGAAGGAGTTTGGTTCAAACATTCCAACTGAGAGAGACTGAATAAACACCAAAATTTTGGCTTTTTTCTTGAAAACTTTTTATGAGGTAACTTGTAAATTTTCTGGCTCATAATATTCTACCTCTAGTGTTTATTTTCCTCATATTATTCGAATATTAAAAAAAATTGAGCTTTGTGAAATTAGTAGAGATACAATGGTGTCTGAAATGGGTATGAAAATGAGGCATAATTATCAGCAAATATTGGGGTTCTCTTCAGTCAACGAATATTATGCTTTTTGTAGCAATAGTGTTGGATATTTGATAAAAGCTCAAATATCTCAAGGTTAATTACACTTAGCATTATGGAGAGGAATTGGCTAAAAATTTGGTGAAAAAGGTTATAGATGCTTTAAATGAGATGATGGAATATTATAAAGATATAAATGAAGATGAATCAAAAGAAGATGATTTCTCTTCTACTATGTTGAAGAAAAACGATGATTTCTTTGATGGTAGTGATACTTATATTGATGATTTTTTTGTTGAAATGGAAAAAGAACAAGAAGTTGCAGCTTTGGAAGAGTTGGATAGGTACTTGGAAAACAAACTTGAAAAAAATAGAATTGATTTTGATCTTTTAAACTGGTGGAAGGTAAATGAGGTTAGGTATCCTTCTTTGGCAAATGTAGCCAGGAATGTATTTGCTATCCAAGCATCTACTGTGGCCTAGAAATCTACATTTAGCATTGGGGAAAGAAATTTAGATAAATTTAGGAGTTCTTTAACACCTATTACCACTGAAGTTCTCATATGTCTACATGATTGGTTGAGATGCTCAAACAAACCTATTGCAATTGAAGAATTAGTTCAAGACCTTGATGATAATGAATCAGGTTAGTATAAAAATCTTGTAAATTTTAATTTCACTTTTACTTATTTTATTCATTCAATTTAATAAAAATATGGTTCAATTACAATTTTCAGAGGGGTCACAAGATCCAAATATTCTTCCAACTATAGTTGGCCATCTAAATTTGGAATGGGTGTATTAAATTTTATAAGGTAATATTTTGTTTTTTTATTACACTTTCATCTTAGAAATTTATGTCTACATGATTAACACGTTTTCATCTTTGGTTGTCCTTCTATAGTGGAGGAAGAAAATGGAGGAGTTGTAGAAGAGATTATTAATTGGGATTGGATTTTTGTTTTTGTTCCGGGACGGACCTTTGAAATGAGTATTATCATGGTTGTTATTAGTTGTATTTTTTTGTTATATTATGCTACCTAATTTTAGCAATTACTTAAGTAGTAATTGCTGTTACCAATGTTTGTGGTCATCTTTAGCTATTCCTTATTATTTTAAGTAATTTTTTAAAAAATGTAGTATTGCTATTATGGTTAACTTTCACTCGGCTGAACAAAGCCAACTTGTTACAAAACAAAGAACCAAATTAAGAACACAACTCGATCCCATTCTATTTAACATTTCTATCCTTTTCTGCACATCAAAGCTATTGACAAGGTAATGGTACTCGTTTGCAGTATTCAACCTATTTCTCAAAACAAAATTGACCCAATTTTAGTTTGAAATATACATAACTAAGGAATTATAAATGGTGCAACAAAAGGTTTCGACATGAACAAACTTGGCAGGTTTGAAAAAAATAAATTGAAAAAATGTCCGAACTCTATTCCATCCTAGAACCATTTTCTCCTACCCAAAGTCACCGATCTACGTCCCATCCAGTCCTGATATTTTGAACCTATGGGACAGGTCTGGATCTTCAAAAAAGAATCTCTGAACTGTGGGAAGGGACTGGAGATTTGTAATCCCCATCCCATCCCACCCCATGAGCACCCTTAGAATTTAGTGGTTTATAGGTTTTATTTAAAAAATAAAATAACAAAAAATTTATTTTTATTATTTTTTGATATTTTGAAAGGTTATAACCTTTGAAAATATAATTATTTTTAAATTTTTTTCAAAAGTGAATGCAATATTTAGTTATACTAATCATTATATTTATATATTATATAAATTCAATATAAAAAATTTTATTGATAAATATTCTAATAATGATCAAAAAATAAATTAATAATCTATTATTAATAAGATAGAGATCATTTAAAATATAATTACAAATATTAAAATGATTCAAAAGAAAAGCAAAATATATTACTATATAATAATTTTTTGGTTTGAAATTTTTTTTTCTTTTAAAAAGATTATTTATAATTTTTTAATGAAAAATAATATATATAAATTATATTTGTTTAACTCATAATTTATTTTGTAATTAATAATTATATAAAAATATACAAATAAATAATTAAAATGAATATTTAAATTTATAATGAAAAAATAATGAGTTTTATTATTTTTATTTAGGGTATACCGGTTTAATTTAAATTAGATCTATCTAACTAATAATTTATTATGTAATTAATATTTCTATAAAATAAACTGATAAATAATTAAAAAAAATTTAAAATTAAACTGAATAAAAATAAAAATAAAATTTATGATTTATAATTAATGTATACCAGTTTAATTGTTTATGTATTTAGAGGTTTTGTCATTTAAAAGTTTAGCGATTTATGTTCTTAGGAATTTAGTGGTTTATACGTTTCATTTAAATAATAAAATAAAAAAAATTTAATTTTTTCACATTTTCATAGGTCATAATCTTTTAAAATATATTAATATTTAAAATTTTTTGAAATGTGAATACAAAATTTAGTTATAATAATATTAATAATTATATATCATATAAATTTAATATAAACAACTTTATTGATGGATATTATAATAATGATCAAAAACTAAATTAATAAACTATTAAAAATAAGATATATATTATTTAAAAAATTTTACAAAACCCAAATTGATTCAAAATTAAAGTAAAATAACTTACTTAAAAATAATTTTTAATTTTTAAATTTTTACTTATTATATAAGCATAAATACTTTTATTGATTAAAAAAATTATTTAAATTATATTTCTTGCACTCATAATTTCTTTTGTAATAAATATTTCTAAAGAAATAAACTAATAAATAATTAAAATAAATTTTTAAAATTATAATAAATAGAAATAAAAATTTGATTTATTAATTATTAAGTAGTATATAGCAGTTTAATGGGTTAATTATTTAGGCATTACGAGGTTTAGGAGTTTACTTATTTAACTGTGTATGCATTTAGTGGTTATAGGTTTTATTTAAAAAATAAATAAACAAAAAATTTATTTTTATTATTTTTTGATATTTTGAAATGTTATAACCTTCGAAAATATAATAATTTTTAAATTTTTTTTAAAAGTGAATTCAATATTTACTTATAATAATCATTATATTTATATATCATATAAATCCAATATAAATTATATTATTGATAAATATTCTAATAATGATCAAAAAATAAATTAATAATCTATCATTAATAAGATAGATATCAATTAAAATATAATTACAAAACCTAAAATGATTCAGAAGGAAAGCAAAATATATTACTATATAATAAATTTTTATTTTGAAATTATTTCTTCTTTTTAAAAGTTTATCTTTATTTTTTGATGAAAAATAATTTTAATAAATTATATTTGTCTAACTCATAATTTATATTGTAATTAATATTTAAGAAAAATAAATGAATAAATAAATAAAATGAATATTATAAATTATAATTAAAAAAATAATATTGAGATTTATTATTTATTATTTAGGGTATACCAGATTAAAACGATTATCTATTTAGGCTTTTCAAGATTTTGGAGTTATTGACTCAAGTGTTTGGGCATTTAGTAGTTTATAGGATTCATTTAAATAATGAAATAACAAAAAAATTATTTTTAATTTTTTCTCACATTTTCAAAGGTTATAACCTTTGAAAATATAATAATTTTAAATTTTTTTAAAATGTGAATACAATATTTAGTAATAAGAATCATTATAATCATATATAATATAAACTAAATATAAAGAATTTATTGATAGATATGATATAAATTATCAAAAAATAAATTAATATGGTATTATTAATATGAGAGAAATAAATTAAAATATAATTACAAAACCTAAAATTATTCAAAATCAAAGTAAAATTTATTACCAAATAATAATTTTTGTTTTTCAGTTTTTGCTTCTTTTTATAAGCTTATAATTTTTTTTTGAAGAAAAATAAATTATTTTAATTATATTTAAGGTTTACGAGTTTAAAGTTTTATGTATTTATGGGCTTTTGTGTTTAGGAGTTTATTGATTTAAGTGTTTAGGAATTTAGTGGTCTATAAGTTTTATTTAAACAAAGATATAACAAAAAATTTATTTTTATTTTTTTTTCTAATTTTTGAAGGTTATAACCTTTGAAAATATAAAAATTTCTAAATTGTTTTCAAATGTAAAAAAAATATTTAGTTATAATAATCTTAATAAATATAAGTCATTTAAATTCAATATAAATAATCACATTGCTAGATATTATAATAATGATCAATAAATTAATTAATAAACTATCATTAATAAGATAGATATTATTTAAAATATATTTGCAAAATCTAAATTTATTCAAAATTAAAGTATATATTACTAAATAATAATTTTTTTAAATATTCTATTTTTTTATAAGTTTATATTTTTGTTATTAAAAATAAATTATTTAAATTATATTTATCTTCCTTATAATTTATTTTGTAATTTATAATTCTATAAAAATAAACTAATAAATAATTAAAATAAATATTTAAAATTATACTGAATACAAATAAAATTGAAATTTATTATTTATTATTCAGGATATACAGGTTTAATGGTTTAAGTATTTAGGTGTTTTAGGGTTTAGTCATTTAAGTGTTTATGCCTTAAGTGATTTTATCTAATTTTTGAAGGTTATAACCTTTGTAAATATAATAATTTTTAATTTTTTTTAAAATGTGAATATAATATTTAGTTATAATAATCTTGTTAATTATATATAATGTAAAATCAATATAATTAATTTTATTAATACATATTATAATAATGATCAATAAATAACTAAATAAACTATTATTAATTAGAATGATATAAATTAAAATATAATTGCAAAATCTAAAATTATTCAAAATTAAATTAAAATAAATTACTAAATAATAATATTTTGTCTTAAAAATTTTGCCTCTTTTGATGATCTTGTATTTTTTTGATGAAAAATAAATTATTTATATTATTTCTATCTCACTAATAATTTATTTTGTAATTAATATTTAAATAAAAATCAACTGATAAATAATTAAAACGAATATTTAAAATTATAATGAATATTAATAAAAATGAGATTTATTATTTATTATTTAGAGTATACTAATTTAAAGGCTTATTTATTTATGGGCTTCAGGATTTAGGAGTTTAGACATTAAGAATTTACGTTTTTTGTGGTTTATAGATTTTATTTAAAAAAATCTAATAACAAAAAATTTATTTTTTTATTTTTTCTTATTTTCAAAGGTTATAACCTTTGAAAACTTAATAATTTTTAAATTTTTTTAAATTTTGAAAATATTATTTTGTTATAATAATCTAAATAATTATATATTACGTAAATTCAATATAAATAAATTTTTTAATAGATATTATGATAACGATAATAATATAAATTAATAAACTATTATTAATAAGATAGATATTAAATAAAATTTATTTGCAAAACCTAAAATGATTCAAAATCAAAGTAAAAGATATTAATAAGATAGATATTATATAAAACTATTATTAATAAGATAGAATATACCGGTTTAAAAGATTATATATTTAGGAGTTTTAGGATTTAAGAATTTAGTGATTTAAGTGTTTAGGCATTTAGTATTTTATAGGTTTTATTTAAAAAATAAAATAAAAAACTTTTTTTTGTTATTTGTTCTCATTTTTGAAGGATATAACATTTGAAACTATAACAAAATTTAAAATTTTTTAAAATGTGAATACTATATTTAATTATGATAATCTTAATAATTATATAACATGTAAATTAAATATAAACAATTATATTGATATATATTATAATAATGATTATACAAAAGATTAATAAACAATTATTAATAAGATAAATATTGTTTAAAATATATTTACAAAACCTAAAATGATTTAAAATCAAAGTAAAATAATTTACTATATATTATTTATTATAATGAATACAAATAAAATTGAGATTTTTTATTTATTATTTAAGATATACCGGATTAATGGTTAACTAATTAGGTATTTTGTGGTTTAGGAATTTATTGATTTAATTGTTTAGACCTTTAGTTATTTATAGTTTTTTTTAAGAATGAAAAAACAAAAAATTTAAATTTTTGATTTTTTTTTAATTTTTGAAGGTTCTAACCTTTGAAAATATAATAATTTTTAATTTTTTTTTAAATGTGAATATAATATTTAGTTATAATAATCTTAATAATTATATATAATGTAAACTCAATATAAATAATTTTATTGATATATATTATAATAGTGATCAATAAATAAATTAATAAACTTGTATTTATAAGAATGACATAAATTTAAATATAATTGTAAAATCTAAAATGATTCAAAATCAAAATAAGATATATTATTAAATAATAATTTTTTATTTTTAAAATTGTGCCTCTTTTTATGAGCATTTTTTTTGATGAAAAATAAATTATTTAAATTATATATGTCGCACTAATAATTTATTTTTTAATTAATATTTCTATAAAAATAAACTGATAAATAATTAAAATGAATATTTAAAATTATAATGAATACTAATAAAATTGAGATTTATGATTTATTATATAGACTATACTAATTTAATGTTTTAAGTATTTATGGGCTTGGGGGTTTAGGAGTTTAGTCATTTTAGGATTTAGTCATTTAGTGGTTTATAGGTTTTTTATAAAAAATAAAATAACAAAAAATTAATTTTTTTTTACTTTTTCTCATTTTTGAAAGTTTTAACCTTTGAAAATATAATAATTTTTAAATTTTTTTTGACAAGTGAATACAATATGATGTTATAATAATCATAATAATTAAATATAATTTAAATTCAATATATACTATTTTATTGATATTTATTATAATAATGATCATAAAAAAGTAATAACCAATTATTAATAAGATAAATATTGTTTAAAATATAGTTGCAAAACCTAAAATGACTCAAAATCAAAGTGAAATATTTTACTAAATATTAATTTTAAATTTTTAAATTTTAAATTTTTGTATCCATTTATAAGCCTATATATTTTTTAATGAAAAATAAATTATTAAATTATATTTGATTCACTAATAATTTATTTTTTAATTTATATTTCTTTAAAAATAAATTAATAGATAATTAAAATGTATATTTAAAATTATAATGAATACTAATAAAAATGAGATTTATGATTTATTATTTAGGGTATAATTATTTAATTGTTTAAGTTTTTTTGTGGTTTTGGTGTTAAAAAGTTTATTGATTTATATATTTGCACATTTTTGTGTTTATAGGTTTTATTTAATCAAAGAAATAACAAAAAATTTATTTTTATGAATTTTTGTGATTTTCAAAGGTTATGACCTTTGAAAATATAATAATCTTTTAATAGTTCTAAAATATGAATACAATACTTAGTTATAATAATCTTAATAAATATATTTGTTGTAGATACAATATCAAAAAATTTATTAATATATATTATAATAATGATCAAAAAATAAATTAATAAACTTTTAATAAGATAGATATTAATTAAAATATATTTGCAGAACCCAAAATAATTCAAAATCAAAGTAAATTATATTACTAAATAATTTTTTTTATTTTTGAAATTTTATTTATTTTTATTAGATTATTTTTTTCATAAATAATAATTTATTTAAATTATATCTGTCTCACTCATTATTTATTTGTAATTAATATTTCTATAAAAATAAACTAAAAAATAATTAAAATGAATATTTAAAATTATATTGAATACAAAAAAAATGAGATTTATTATTTATTATTTAGGTTATATAGGTTTAATGGTTTAAGTATTTAGGGGGTTTTGGGGTTTAGGAGTCTAGAGATTTAATTGTTTAGACCTTTAGTGATTTATAGTCTTTTTTTAAGAATGAAAAAACAAAAAATTTAATTTTTTGATTTTTTATAATTTTTGAAGGTTGTAACTTTTGAAAATATAATAATTTTTAAATTTTTTTCAAATGTAAATATAATATTTAGTTATAATAACTTAATAATTTTAAGACATTTTAATTGAATATAAGTAATTTTATTGTTTGATATTATAAAAATGATTAAATAAATAATTAATAAACTATTATTAATAAGATTGATCACAATTAAAATATAATTGCAAAACATATATATAATGATTCAAAATCAAAGTAAAATATATTACTAAATAATAATTTTTTGTTTTTAAATTTTTACTTCTTTATATAAGCTTATTTTTTTTGATTAAAAATAAATTATTAAAATTATATTTGTCTCACTCATTATTTATTTTGTGATTAATATTTCTATAAAAAATAAACTAATAAATAATTAAAATGAATATTTAAAATTATAATGAATACAGATTAAAATGAGATTTATTATTTATTATATATGGTATACCAGTTTAATGGTTTGATTATTTAGTGGTTTATAAGTTTTATTTATATAATAAAAAATCAAAATTATATATTTGATTTTTTCTGATTTTCAAAGGTTATAACCTTTGAAAATAAAATAATTTTTTAAATTTTTTGAAATGTGAATACCATCTATAATTTTATTAATCTTACTAAATATATATCATATAAATTCAATATAAATAATGTTAATGATAGATATTATAATAATGATCAAAAATAAAATTAATAAACTATAATTAATCAAATTAATATTAATTAAAATATATTTAAATAACACAAAATGATTCAAAAACAAATCAAAATATATTACTAAATAATAATATTTAATTTTTATAATTTTGCTTCTTTTTATAAGCTTATATTAAGTAGTATATAGCTATTAAAAGGTTTATGTATTTAGGGGTTTCGGGATTTATGAGCTTATTGATTTAAGTAAGTAAGAATTTAAAAATATATATGTTTTATTTAATAAATTAAATAACAAAAAATTTATTTTTTTTATTTTTTCATATTTTCAAAGGTTATAACCTTTGAAAATATGATAATTATAAAATTTTTTTCAAAAGTAAATACAATAATTAGTTATAATAATCATTATATTTATATATCATATAAATTAATATAAACATTTTTATTGATAAATATGCTAATAATGATGAAAAAATAACTAAATAATCATTGATTAATAAGATAGAAATTAATTAAAATGTATTAATAAAACCTAAAATGATTCAGAAGCAAAGAAAAATATATTACTATATAATAATTTTTTCTTTTGAATTTTTTTTTTCTTTTAAAAAGTTTATCTATATTATTTTGATGAAAATAATTTATATAAATTATATTTGTGTAACTCATAATTTATTATGTAATTAATATTTATATAAAAATAAACAAATAAATAATTAAATTTGAATTAAAAATAAAATGAAAAAAAATGAGATTTATTCTTTATTATTTAGGATATACCGATTTAATTTAAATTAGATCTCTCTCACTAATAATTTTTTTTTGTAATTAATATTTCTATAAATATAAACTGATAAATAATTATAATAAAAATTAAAATTATACTGAATAATTAAAATAATATATTTTGTTCCTCTCTCAACTCTAGAATAATTGCTAAAGCTCTGACCAAAATAATATGAGCTTTTACTTTATCTCTATTATGTCTCATCATATTTGATGTTGAATCACTAGGCTATCAAAGGTAATTTGACTCATGTACGCTACAGACTAAACCAAAGTTGTACCCCTATGTGTTGAAATAGCTAGTTGTTGAGGATGCTATTTATATGGATTATTGTAATTTCTTCTAAAATATCTCTTATGCACTCACTCAATGCAATTTTTTTAAAACATAGTTCACCTCCAAAAAAATAACCACCTTGTAGCCTATTAGAACAAACTAGCCCCAGGGCATTTTGAGCACGGCAAGAAGTATGGGCTCTCTTTCAATCAAGAATCAAAAAATTTATTTTATTGGCATGTCTAAGCCATTTTTTTATATCCTCATGGATATGAAAAGTATCATTTCTTTCTTTTTATAGTAATTGAGTTGTGTATACAAGCTCACAATACCCAAAAAGGTGTAAATGAATCATATTCAAATGTATAAAAGGTTTTAATCATTGCTCAAAATATTAGTATTGCATGTTGACAATTGAGGTCACAAATCAAAGGAAAAAGCCATAGTGATATTTCCAATCTCAAGAATTTTAGCTATAGAAAGTTATAAAGAGTTGTACTTGAGCTTTAACAATTTCTAGGGTCATGACTTTTTCTCTTGAGGAATGTCCAAAGTTACAATTATTCCTAGAGCAATGACTTTGCAATATAAAGATAAAATGCACAAGTTATGGTCATATCCAATACTGTGACCTAGTATTATAGTGATTAAAAATGTATTCATGATCATTCTTACTGTCATAACAATATGTTCAACAGAGAGACACAAGTTATGGCATATTCTCATCGATATGATTTTGTGTTCTAGAGACAAAATATACAATCATGACCATTGCTACTGCTACAATAATCTAAAGCAAGAAGAGACTGAATCCATAACTCACCGCTTGAGTCATGAATTTGTGTTACATATACAAAAAGATAAATCTGTGACATTCCTAAAAGTTGTGAATTTCAATTTAAATTTAACACTTAGTCATTTGATTATAAAAGTGCAGAACATGAGATTTAGGATTTAGGGTTTATGGATTAAGGTTATAGTTTATGGTTTAAGGTTTAGGATTTAAAGTTTAGGATTTATGGTTTTTTTTTGTTTTTTTTTTTGGAAAATACACACTTTATTTATCATTTAGGCACACAATTTACAAGAGACTAAAAAGCTGACTAATTTAAGCATGCCCACCAAATCCTATGCACCTTACTGATTCTATGCATAAAATACATAAAAAAAACATAATGCCTAATAATTCCAAGCGTACGAATACAACTAAAATCAGCTGGCATTCCCGGACTTCAAAGTTGGCATTGAGTCATTATGCGCACTGTGTCTTTTCCATTCGGATTTGTCAAAGCCTTTTGGAGGAACCTGAATGGTGCACCATATTAAAACTATGCAAATATAAGATTGTGCATGTGTGTGACATGCAGCTCAAGCATTTGCCTATGTCATTGCTATGCAATGGAATACATGTAAAACTGAATACCCATAAATCCACAAGTCCTTATATACGACACTTTGTCAATTCATTCTCACCTCTGAATTCCACATTCTTTTGCTCCAATGATCCTAATAAGAGTATCTTTTGGGTTAGAATGTATCCTCCTCGAGTTCCAAGAAGTGGCTGTATGTTGCACCGATAAAATATCAAAAAATATGCATGCATCGGTGTGCATGTGTGATGAGGTCCATCTCATAGTCTAATTATCTACGCGTACAACCAAGCTAGAATATAAGTAAAATTACAAAATGCTATAAAGATTGGTCTCCTGCTCCAGGGAGTGTAGCATCGGCTAATCTGTATTTAAAAAATACATTAGTGGGCCCCACTTAGAGATACTCATGGGTCCAATTACCCTCAATGCATGCTACATAGAGAACAGACAAGATTGTGTGTGTGAGTATGTCATGATCCCTCTCTACAAGTACATGGTGCTTACAAAAGTCCAAAATAAAAATAAGACTACAAACATAAACTACAAGTTTGAATTTTTCGCTCCCGTGTGGTTGGTCTGGACTCCATTGCTTACTGGCCCTATTTTGTGATGCTTTATATTTTGCCGGCTCTCCAATTAATCATGGATTAACCGCTACTCCTGTTGGGCGATGGATGTGGCCCTTATGCTGCCTGATACGCCTAGTGGGACCCACAACTAGCCACTCCTGGGTTTACTCCCGACCATTTTCTCGGTCTCGTCAGTTGTCTGAATGTTGTCATCCCGGCTTGCTAGTGGGGCCCTCTACAAGATGGTGGCCCATACTTCTGGCTGCTTCTAGGACTTGCTGGCCCCTCTAAATGCTACACCAAAATGGAAAAGAATATGTGCACGTGTGTAATGTGGTCCGTCGCTATGTGTGTATGGTGCAGCTGTATCAGGGTTTAGGAGTTTAGTAATTTAAGTATTTAGGTATTTTGTGGTTTATATGTTTTATTTAAATAATTAAATAACAAAAAAATTATTTTTATGATTTTTTCTCATTTTGAAGGTTATAACCATAAAAAAATTATAATTTTTAATTTTTTTAAATGTTAATATAATATTTAATTATAATAATCATAAAAATTAAATATCATGTAAATTTAATATAAATAATTTTATTGATCAATATTATAATACTAATAATAAAATAGGTTAATAAACTATTATTAATTAGATAGATATTAATAAAATATATTTGTAAAACCTTAAACGATTCAAATCAAAGTAAAATATATTACTAATAATAATTTTTTATTTTTAAAATTTTGATACTTTTTATAAGCACATAAACTTTTTTTGATGAAGGTTAAATTATATAAATTATATTTGTCTCATTCATAATTTTATTTTGCAATTAATATTTCTATAAAAACTAAACTAATAAATAATTAAAATAAATATTAAATTATAATGAAAAAATAAAAATGAGATTTATTATTTATTATTTAGTATATACATGTTTAAAACATTTATCTATTTAAGATTTTCGAGATCTAGAAGTTATTGATTTAAGTATTTAGGCATTTAATGGTTTATAGGTTTTATCAAACGATGAAATAACAAAAAATTTATTTTTGATATTTTTTCAAATTTTCAAAGGTTATAACCTTTGAAAATATAATAATTTTAAAATTTTTTAAAATATGAATACAATATTTAGTAATAATAGATATTATAACTATATATTATATAAACTAAATATAAATAATTTTATTTATAGATATTATATCAATTATCAAAAAATAATTTAATAAACTATTATTAATATGATAGATATAAATTAAAATATAATTAAAAAACCGAAATGATTCAAAATCAAAGTAAAATTTATTACTAAATAATAATTTTTTTTAGTTTTTTGCATCATTCATAAGCTTATATGTTTTTTTGATGAAAAATATATTATTTAAATTATATTTGTATCACTCATTAATTTATTTTGTAATTAATATTTCTATAAATTATTTAAAATATATTTAGGGCTTACAAGTTTAAAGGTTTTAGTATTTAGTGGCTTTGGGGGTTTTAACGTTTAGCGTTTATGTGTTTAGGCATTCAATGGTTATAAGTTTTATTTAAACAATGATATAATGAACATTTATTTTTGTATTTTTTCTCATTTTTAAAGTTTTTCTAAACTTTGAAAATATACTACTTTTTAATTTTTTTTATCTATGACTAACTATATTCGTTTGATATCTACTAATTACTACTATATCATGTAAATTCAATATAAACAATTATATTGAAATATATTATATTAATGATTAAAAATAAATTAATAAACTATTATTAATAAGATAGATATTATTTTAAATATATTGCAAAACATAATTTATTCAAAATCAAAGTAAAATATATTACAAAATAATACTTTCTTTGATGTTTTTCTTTTTTATAAGTTTATATTTTTTGTTATTAAAAGTAAATTATTAATTATATTTGTCTTCCTCATAATTAATTATTAATTTATAATTCTTAAAAAATAAACTAATAAATAATAAAAATCAATATTTAAAATTATAATAAATAAAAATAAAAATGAGATGTATTATTTATTATTTAGGTTATATAGTTTTAATGGTTTAAGTATTTAGGGGATTTTGGTGTTTAGGTGGCATCTATTGCCCATCTTTTGGTTTGTGTGGTTCTGACGAGAATTGAGTGATTAATTCTTATTATTATGTGTCTCGGTTAGTTTTGTCGAGTATTGGTTGTGGTGTTGTGGGTGGGCCGAATGAGTGGGCTGAATGTGTTACAGTCAGTTTTGTAGAGCTTGCTTGTTTGAAATATTTATTTGTATTAATGCTTAACATATCATAATTATTAATGGCAATGTAGATGGCACAATCCAATGATAAATCCAATCATCATCCTTTCACGTAACCTCCTATTGTTATGGTAGGTTCTTTAATTCCAATTGTAAAGAAAGTCAAGGTACATCTGAACCTCAAGCTCATAAAAAGTTTAAGTCTGCTGTTTGGGAAACTTATGAGATATTAGTTAATTCAGAGAAAATGAAACTGGTAGGGCAGCTTGTATATTGTGTAGGAAATAATATTTGGCAAAAAGTGATCAAGGTACTTCGGGTTTATTGAAATACTTGAGATAGACTTGTAGAAAATATCCACAGAAAAAAAATTAATAAAAGCTCACAAAGGTAAAGACAAGTCACAATCTTTGTTGAGTTTCACTAAAGGTACTAGTTCAAAGGATAACAAATTAACTTGTTGGCAATTTGATCAACAACTAGTTAGGGAGGCTTTGGTGAAATGATCATAAAAGATGAATTGCCTTTTTGTTTTGTTGAGAGAGATGAGTTTAAGGAGTTTTGCGAAGTTAGTGTGCCTCAATTTAAAATTCCATCTAGGCACTCTATATTGAGGAATTTTTTTTTTTTTGTGAAGGAAAAATAAGAAATTATTTGATAGCATATCCATCTCATTGTTGTAGAGTTTCATTGACTACCGAGACTTGGAATAGCATTCAAAATTTGTCTTATATATGTTTGACTGTTCATTTCATTGATTCTCAATGGAATATGCATAAAAGGATTTTGAAATTTGTGTAATTAAAAGTCATTCTGAACTTAATATTAGAAATGCTATTGAGTTTTGCATGAATGAATGGGGTTTGAGAAAGTTGATGTGCATTACTGTTGACAATGCATCAATTAATGATGTTGCATTTGAACAAATGAAAAAAGGCTTGAGAATAAAAGTGTTGTACCTTTGAGAGGCGAGCATTTTCATATGAGATGTTGTGCTCATATCCTAAAACTTAATTGTCAGAGATGACATTGCAGCAGTTGAGGGTGGTATTCAAAAATTAGAGGTGTGGTGAAATATGTAAGGAGTAGTCCAAAAAGATTAGATATGTTTAAGTTATATGTTGAAGAAGCAAACTTGACATATGGATCTTCATTGTAATTAGATTGTCCTACAAGATAGAATTCAACTTATTTGATGCTACAAACTGATATTAATATCAAAAAGATTTTGATATGTTGGAGGACAAAGATATAATGTTTTTGAAGGAGTTTGCTTCAAACGTTCCAACTAAGAGAGACTGAACAAACACCAAAATTTTGGCTCATTTCTTGAAACCTTTTTATGAGGTAACTTGTAAATTTTCTGGCTCATAATATTCTACCTCTAGTGTTTATTTTCCTGAGATTAT